>CM052704.1:52554054-52586462 GCA_028551405.1 Uromys caudimaculatus
CCACACCCTTGCCAGCATCTGCTGTCACCTGAGTTTTTGATCTTAGTCATTCTGACTGGTGTGAAGTGGAATCTCAGACTTGTTTTGATTTGCATTTCCCTGATGACTAAGGATGTTGAGCATTTCTTTAGGTGCTTCTCAGCCCTGCGAAGTTCCTCAGTTGAGAATACTCTGTTTAGCTCTGTTCCCAATTTTTTGATGGGGTTAATTGTGTTTTTGGAGTCTAACTTCTTGAATTCTTTATATATATTGGATATCAGCCTTCTGTCGGACATAGGATTGGTGAAGATCTTTTCCCAATCTGTTGGTTGCCATTTTGTTCTATTGACAGTGCTCTTTGCCTTACAGAAGCTTTGCATGAGGTTGGAAGATGTTTAATGACTGATTCTATTTCTCTAGGGGATCTGGGACTGCTTAGATGATTTATCTGATCCTGACTTAACTTTGGTATTTGGAATATACCTAGAAAATTGTCCATTTCATCCAGATTTTCCAATTTTGTTGAGTATAGGCTTTCGTAGTAGTATCTAATGATTTTTTTTTTAATTTTCCCAGATTCTGTTGTTACATATCCCTTTTCATTTCTAATTTTATTTCTTCCTTGACCAAGTTATTATTGATTAGAGCATTCTTCAGCTCCATGTGTATGTGGGCTTTCTGTTTTTGTTGTTGCCATTGAAGACCAGCCTTAATCTGTAGTGATCTGGTAAGAGGCATAGGATTATTTCAGTCTTCTTATATATGTTGAGGTTTGTTTTGTGACTGATGTATATAATCAATTTTGGAGAAGGTACTATGAGGTTCTGAGAAGAAGGTATATTCTTTTGATTTAGGATGAAATGCTTTATAGATATATGTTAAATCCATTTGGTCCATAATATCTGTTAGTTTCACTGTGTCTCTGTTTAGTTTGTGTTTCCAAGATCTGTCCGATTATGGGAGAGGGGTATTGAAGTCTCCCACTATTATTGTGTGAGGTGCAATGTGTACTTTGAACTTTAGTAAAGTTTCTTTTATGAATGTTGATGTCCTTGAATTTGGAGCATAGATATTCAAAAATGAGAGTTCTTCTTGGTAGATGTTTCCTTTGATGAGAATGAAGTGTCCTTCCTTGGGTTTTTTTTTGTTGTTGTTGTTGTTGTTTTGGTTTTTTTTTTTATGACTTTTGGTTGAACGTCGATTTTATCAGATATTAGAATTGCTACTCCTGCCTGTTTCTTGGGACCATTTTCCTGGACAATTGTTTTCCAGCCCTTTACTCTGAGATAGTGTTTGTCTTTAGCACTGAGGTATGTTTCCTATATGCAACAAAATGCTGGTTCCTTTTTATATATCCAGTCTGTTAGCCTATGTCTTTTTATTGGGGAATAGAGTCTATTGATGTTAAGAGATATTAAGGAATAGTGATTGTTGCTTCCTGTTATTTCCAATGTTATTTTTATGTTTGTGTGGCTATCTTCTTTTGTTGAAAGATTACTTTTTTGATTTTTCTAGGGTGTAGTTTCCCTTCCTGTGTTGACATTTTCCATCTATTATCCTTTTTAGGGCTGAGTTTGTAGAAAGATATTGTGAAAATTTGGTTTTGTCATGGAATATCTTGGTTTCACCATCTTTGGTAATTGAGAGTTTTGTTGGGTATAGTAGCCTGGGCTGGCATTTGTGTTCTCTTGCGGTCTGCATGAGATCTATCCAGGATCTTCTAACTTTCAAAGTCTCTGGTGAGAAGTCTGGTGTAATTCTGATAGGTCTGACTTTATATGTTACTTGACCTTTTTTCCTTACTGCTTTTAATATTCTTTCGTTGTTTTGTGCATTTGATGTTTGGATTATTATGTGTTGGGAGGAATTTCTTTTCTGGTCCAGTCTATTTGGAGTTCTGTAGGCTTCTTGTATGTTCATGGACATCTCTTTATATAGGTTAGAGAAGTTTTCTTCTTTAATTTTGTTGAAGATATTTACTGGCTCTTTAAGTTGGTAATCTTAGCTCTCTTCTATACCTATTATCTTTAGGTTTGGTCTTCTCATTGTGTCCTGGATTTCCTGGATGTTTTGGGTTAAGAGCTTTTTGCAGTTTGCATTTTGAATTTTGCATTTTTCATTTTCTTTGACTGTTGTGTCAATGTTTTCTATGGTATCTTCTGGACCTAAGCTTTTCTCTTCTATTCCTTGTATTCTGTTGGTGATGCTTGCATCTATGACTCCTGATCTCTTTCATAGGTTTTCTATCTCCAGGGTTGTCTCTCTTTGTGATTTCTTTATTAGTTCTATTTCCACTTTTAGATCCTGGATAGTTTTGTTCAATTGCCTCACTTGTTTGGTTATGTTTTTCTGTAATTCTTTAAGGAATTTTTGTGTTTCCTCTTTATGGTCTTGTCTTGTTCATCTGTATTCTCGTGTATTTATTTATGTCCTTCTTAAAGTCCTCTATCATCATCATGAGATGTGATTTTAAATCCAAATCTTGCTTTTTTGTTGTGATAGTGTATCCAGGACTTGCTATAGTGGGAGAACTGAGTTCTGATGATGCAATGTAGCCTTGATTTCTGGTGCTCATGTTCTTGTGCTTGCCTCTCATCATCTGGTTATCTCGGAGTTTGTTGGTCTTGCTCTCTCTGACTTGAGCCTGTCTCTCCTGTGAGCCTGTGAGCCTGTGAGTCTGAGGTGATCTTAGGTGTGTCAGCACTCTTGGGAGACCAGCTCTCTCCATGTGGGATTTGGGTCCGGAGGACTGTGCCACAGGGTTAACTCTACTACATGAGAATTAGAGTTTAAGATAAGTGCATATGGTGCCAAGTTTCCTTCCACAAGTAGCAGGTTTTGATAGGATGAGATCAGAGGAACTCCCATAGTCACAGACACTGTGGATCCAATTAAGCCTTGGTGTCATGAATCTGTTAAGAAGACAATCTGTAAGGTTGATTTTTTCTTCTGTTTCTTTTCTGTTTTTCCCCCTTTGAAGTAAAATGTCTAGCAATTGCTTTGATGCTAAGTTATACTGAGTTGGAGTTTGTACAATTTGTTCTTGGAATCCAGCAAAGATATGAGGATATTCTACATTGTCATGAAAGAAGACACAAAATTGTATTATGTGCATCCTCTCCCACTGAGGCAGTCCTCTTATACATATGTGCACATATGGCTACAGGGGCCCCCGACCTCTGTCTAATGGTTGGTTATAAATATCTACCTTATCTTTTGCTAGATTCATTCTCCAAAGGCAGACATAATTGGCTCTGAATCCCTGACTCAACTCATCAATGTTTTCCCCTGCTGAGTCATCCGTTACTGACCACTGTCCTTCACTCTTCATTTATCATAGGAATCAAGAGCACAAGCCACCAATTGTTCAAGCTCTTCATCTGCATCTGCATTACTAATGCCCTTTTCTTGAGTATATGTTGAAGTTTAAGCATGTTCACAAATTGAGCATTGCTGGGTCAGATGAGAGCCACGTCAAGTTCAGTCATTATACTTTCAGTCATTATACTTACTACCTGTAAATGGCATATATAGTTTCTCCCTATTTACATTGGCTAAAGTTGAATAACATTACCGTACTTTTTTATAATATACACTGGGAATGGTAATTTATTCTGAGCAGACATATGGTCAAACAAATTAAATCTGATTTTCTCTGCATAAGAATCATTGAACTGATAATTTTATTTTTATTATATTTTGTTTATTTTGTGTGGGCAGGGGTTGGCACCCAAATTATATGGCATGCATCTGGAGGTCAAAGAACAACTTATGGAGTCAATTCTCTTGTGCCATGTATGTCTTGGGAACTAAACTCAGATTTTCAGGTTTTCATAGTCATCAATCTGGCCATCACATTCTGTTTTAAAAAGAGCAACTCTATGTGTCTAATTAATCCATTGTGAATGAGTAACAATATGAAATCATGGACCCCACTCACAGATTCCCCCCCAACCCCCATATGAAATGTTCTTAACTCCTTTCCCATTTATGGACAGTCTACTTTGTTACAGAACAATAAATTTGGTAGACTATAAGCATTTGTGCTTACTTTCCAGGCCAAGGTCACCTATTATGGCTTCAAGGAATTAAATCATGTCACAGCACAACTGAGGTTGTGACAATTTTATTGAGAACATTTAGACTTTTATATCTTTATCAGAAACAGAATGTAATCACAGTTGCCAGGATCAATACTCATAGTTCCCAGGATACAATGACATTTGCTTATACAGTGCACAAAGATAAATATCTAAGACCTTTTGTCCTGTGCAGCTTCCATGCTTCCTTGACTTCCAAGGGAATGGACAGAACATACAGAGAAACACAAAGAGGCCTGAATGCTTCACTGACTGAAGGACTACATTAGTCTCTCAAGAAGTAGAAGTACATTGTACCCCAGGAGCCATTGATTCTCACCTGAGGACTCTAACCGGATCCTTGGCTTGTCACTGGCTAGCTGGTTTGGTTTGGTAGAGGCCATGGCTGGGAGCTTTAAGAGGCCTTCTGCAGGAGACTGGACACAGCTCTTTAGATGAAAGCCTATTCCATTGTTTCCCACAGAGGATCTCAATGAAGAGAGACAGTCCATGGTTTTAGGGCATTTATTGTCAAGGTGGATAATTGTGAGGAGTAAATCCATACCCCACAAGGTCAGGGCGGGTCTGAGATTAAAATATCCTTGGCAGGGAGGAGTGGCTGGGGAGGAAAAGGGGAGTTTATTGGCTAATCCTCTTGGTGCCTCATTAAAATGGAAATGTGACTTCCAATTCCTTCTGCTGCTGGGGACCTCAGTCTGTGCTACAGAATTCCATAGCCAAATAGTGTTGGGAGAAAGCTACCATGATAGGAGTGTGGAAAAGCCCATGAGTGGGGGTAAGATGAGCACCACTGCTCGGGGGACCTGTCAAGAATCCTCAGGATACCGGGACCAATGAGCAGCATGGGGCAGGAGTCTCCTGGTTTATGCCTGTGGTCTGTGCCACACAGCTCCATACACAAATAGCACAGGGAAAGGGCTAGCCTTCCAGGAGTGTGGACAAGCCTGCTATGAGGATAAGGCCAGCACTTCTGCTCAGATGGACCTGCCCAGAATCCTCAGGGACTGAAGAGTGGCCTTCTGGTTTCCATCTGCAGGAGGGGAACTTATCCTGTGACACAGGGCTCCATAGTCAAATACTGCCAGGAGAGAACTGGTCTCCCAGGAGTGTCGTTACACCTTCAAACACAAGAAGATCACCATTTCTGTTCAAATGCCTCCTCAATCAAGAGGGACCCTCGAAGAGCCATTAGGACACAGGAATCAAGGAATAGCTGGGGACAGGATCTTTCTGGTTTCTGTTTGCACCCCAGAGCTGACCCTGTACCACAGCTCTACAAACCCAAATTCCTCTCAGAGAGAGCTGGTCTCCAAGGAGTACCGATGCAAAGGCTTGCAGGAGGGACAAGCTACTGTCAGAGAGAGCAAGACCAGCTAACACCAGAGATAATCAGATAGCGAAAGGCAAGGGCAACAACATAAGGAACAAAAACCAAGGCAACTTGGAATCGTCAGAAACCAGTTCTCCTACCACAGCGAGCCCTGGATACCCTAACACACCAGAAAAGCAAGACTCAGAATTAAAATCACTTCTCATGATGATGATAGAAGATTTTAAGAAGAAAATAAATAACTCCTTTAAAGAAATACAACAGAACACAGGTAAACAGCTAGAAGCCCTTAAAGAGGAAATACAGGAAAACACAATCAAACAGGCAGAGGAAATGAACGAAACCATCCAGGATCTAAAAATGGAAATAGAAACAATAAAGAAATCACAAAGGGAGACAATTCTGGAGATAGAAAACCAAGGAAAGAGATCAGGAGTCATAGATGCAAGCATCACCAACAGAATACAAGAGATAGAAGAGAGAACCTCAACTGCAGAAGATAACATAGAAAACATTGATACAACAGTCAAAGAAAATGCAAAATACAAAAAGCTCCTAACCCAAAACATCCAGGAAATCCAGGACACAATGAGAAGACCAAACCTAAGGATAACAGGTAGAAAAGAGAGTGAAGATTTCCAACTTAAAGGGCCAGTAAATATCTTCAACAAAATTATAGAAGAAAATTTCCCTAACCTAAAGAAAGAGATGTACATAAACATTCAAGAAGCTTACAGAACTCCAAATAGATTGAACCAGAAAAGAAATTCCTCCTGTCACAAAATAGTCAAAACACCAAATGCACAAAACAAAGAAAGAATATTAAAAGAAGTAAGGGAAAAATGTCAAGTAACATATAAAGGCAGACCTTTCAGAATTACACTAGACTTCTCACCAGAGACTATAAAACCCAGAAGATCCTGGGCAGATGTCATACAGACCCTAAGAGAACACAATTGCCAGCCCAGGCTGCTATACCCAGCAAAACTCTCAATTGCCATAGACAGAGAAATCAAGATATTCCACAACAAAACTAAATTTTCACAATATCTTTCCACAAATCCAGTTCTACAAAGGATAATAAATGGAAAACTTCAACTCCAGGAGGGAAACTGTGCCCTAGAAAAAGCAAGAAAGTAATCTTTTTTCAACAAACCCAAAACGAGATACCCACACAAACATAATTACAGCTCTAATAACAAAAGTAATAGGAAGCCACAATCCCTTTTCCTTAATATCTCTTAACACCAATGGACTCAATACCCCAACAAAAAGACATAGACTAACAGATTAGATACACAAACAAGACTCAACATTTTGCTGCATATAGGAAGTGCACCTCAATGACAATGACAGTCACTACTTCAGACTTCAAGACTGGAAGAAAATTTCCAAGCAAATGGTCACAAGAAACAACATGGAGTAGCCATTCTAATATTGAATGAAATCAACTTTCAAGCAAAAGTTATCAAAAAGAGATAAAGAGGGAAACTCATTATACATCAAAGGAAATATCTTAACATCTATACTCAAAATCCTAGGGAACCCACATTCATAAAAGAAACTTTACTAAAATTCAAAGCACACCCTGCACCTCACATAATAATACTGGGAGACTTCAACACCCCACTCTCATCAATGGACAGATCATGGAAATAAAAACTAACCAGAGATACAGTGAAACTAACAGAAGTTATGAACCAAATGGATATCTATAGAACATTTAATCCTAAAACAAAAGAACATACCTTCCTCTCAGCACCTCACAGTGCTTCTTCAAAATTGACCATATAATCAGTCACAAAACAGGCCTCAACAGATACAAGATGATTGAAATAATCCCATGCATCCTATCAGATCACCAGAGACTAAAGATGATCTTTGATTAAAAAAAAAAAAAAATCCCTCATAACCTTGGAGGCTGGACAATACCCTACTCAATGATAACTTGGTGAAGGAAGAAATAAAAAAAGAAATTGAAGACTTTTTAGAATTTAATGAAAATGAAGGCTCAACATACACAAAATTGTAGAACACAATGAAAGCAGTGCTAAAAGGAAAACTCATAGCTCTGAGTGTCCAAAAAGAAACTGGAGAAAGCATACACTAGCAGCTTAACAGCATACCTGAAAGCTCAAGAATAAAAGGAAGCAAATACACCAAAGAGGATTAGAGGGCAAGAAATAATCAAACTCAGGGCTGAAATCAACCAAGTAGAAACAAAAAGAACTATACAAAAATAATCAGCAAAACCAGGAGCTGGTTCTTTGAGAAAATCAACAAGGTAGATAAACCCTTAGCCAGACAAATCAGAGGGCACAGAGACAGTATCTAAATTAACCAAATCAGAAATGAAAGTGGAGACATAACAATAGAAACCAAGGAAATTCAAAAAAATCTTCAGATCCTACTTCAAAAGCTTATAATCAGCAAGACTGGAAAATCTGGATAAAATGTACAATTTTCTAGAAAGATACCAGGAACCAAAGTTAAATCAAGATTGGATTTAAAAGAAAGCCCAGAAACACTTGGGTTTAGTGCAGAATTTTATCAGAGTTACAAGGAGGACCTAAATACCAATACTCTTCAAACTATTCCATAAAATAGAAACAGAAGGAACTACCCAATTCCTTCTATGAAGCCACAATTATGCTCATACCTAAACCACATAAAGACCCAACAAAGAAAGAGAACTTCAGACCAATTTCCCTTATAAATATCGATGCAAAAATAGTCAATAAAATTTCACAAACCGAATCCAAGAACACATTAAAATGATCATCCATTGTGATCAAGTAGGCTTCATCTCAGGGATGAAAGGATGATCCAATATACAGAAATTCATCAACATAATCCACTATATATGCAAACTCAAAGGAAAAAAAAACCTTGATCATTTCATTAGAATTTAACACCCCTTCATTATAAAAGTCTTGGAAAGACCAGGAATTAAAGGCCCATACATGAAAATAGTAAAAACAATATACAGCAAACCAGTAGCCAACATTAAACTAAATTGAGAGAAATTTGAAGCAATCCAATTAAAATCAGGCATTAGACAAAGCTGCCCATTCCCTCCCTACATATTCAATGTAGTACTTGAAGTCCTACCAGAGCAATTAGACAACAAATGGAGGTCAAAATGATACAAATTGGAAAGAACGAAGTCAAAATATCACTCTTTGCAGATGATTAGGTAGATAGTATAATTAAGTGAAAACAAAAATTCCACCATAGAATTCCTAAACCTGATAAACAACTTCAACAAAATTGCTCGATATAAAATTAACTCAAACAAATCAGTAGCCTTCCTCTACTCAAAGGATAAACAGGATGAGAAAGAAAATAGGGAAATGATACCCTTTACAATAGTCACGAATAATATAAAATACCTTGTTGTGACTCTAAACAAGCAAATGAAAGATTTGCATGACAAGAACTTCAAATCTGTGAAGAAAGAAATCAAAAAAGATCTCAGAAGATGGAAAGATCTCCCATGTTCAGGGATTGGCAGGATTAATATAGTAAAAATTGACATTTTGCCGAAAGCAATCTGCATATTCAATGCAATCCCCATCAAAATTCCAACTCAATTCTTCATAGAGTTAGAAAGAGCAATTTACAAATTCATTTGGAGTAACAAAAAACCCAGGATAGTGAAAACTATTCTCAACAATAAAAAAAAAAAAAAAAACTTCTATGGGAAATCACCATCCTTTACCTCAAGCGGTATTACAGAAAAAAAAAAACAAAAACAAACAAACAAAAAAACTGCATGGTATTGATACAGAAAGAGACAGGTAGATCACTGGAATAGAATTGAAGACTGAGAAATGAACCCACTCACCTTGATCTATGACAAAGTAGTGAAAACCTTCCAGTGGGGGGTAAATAAAAGCATTTTCAACAAATGGTGCTGATTCAACTGGAGGTCAGCATGTTGAAGAATGCACATCAATCCATTCTTATATCCATGTACACAGCTCAAGTCCAAGTAGATCAAGGACCACCACATAAAACCAGATACACTGAATCTAATAGAAAAGAAAGTGGGGGAAAGTCTCGAACACATGGGCACAGGGGAAAAGTTCCTGAACAGAATACCAATGGCATATGCTCTAAGGTCAACACTCAACAAATGGAACCTCATAAAATTGCAAAGCTTCTGTAAGGCAAAAGACACTGCCAATAGGACAAAACAGCAACCGATAGATTGGGAAAAGATCTTTACCAATCCTACATCTGATAGAGGGCTAATATCCAAAATATACAAAGAACTCAAGAAGTTATATTCCAGAGAACCAAATAACCCTATTAAAATGGGATATAGAGCCAAACAAAGAATTCTCAATTGGGGAATACTGAATGACCCAGAAGCACCTAAAAAAAAAAAAAAAAAAAAAAACAGTTCAACATCCTTAGACATCAGGGTACTGCAAATCAAAACAACCCGGAGATTCCATCTCACACCAGTAAGAATGTCTAGAATCAAAAACTCAGGTGACATCAGATGCTGGCAAGGATGTGGAGAAAGAGATACACTGCTCCATTTTTGATGGGATTGCAAGCTGGTACAATCACTCTGGAAATTAGTCTGGCAGTTCCTCAGACATAATACTACCAGAGGAAACAGCTTATCACTACTGCACATACACCCAAAAGATGCTCCAACAAATAACAAGGACACATGCTCCACTATGTTTATAGAAACCATATTTATAATAGCCAGAAGCTAGAAAGTACCTAAATGTCCTTCAACAGAGGAATGGATATAGAAAATGTGGCACATTTACACAATGTAGTACTACTCAGCTATTAAAAACTATGACTTCATGAAATTCTTATGTAAATGGATGGAACTAGAAGATATCATCCTGAGTGAGGTAACCCAAATAACAAAAGAACACACATGATATGCATGCACTGATAAGTGGATATTAGCTCAAAATCTCAGAATACCCAAGATACGATTCATAGAACACATTAAGCTCAAGAATTAGAAAGTCCAAAGTGTAGATGCTTCAATCCTTAGAAGGGGGAACAAAATACTCAAGGAAGGAAATAAGGAGACATAGTGTGAAGCAAAGTGAAGGAAAAGCTGTCTGGAGACTGCCCCTCCAGGGGATCCATCCCATATATATACACCAAACGCAGACACTATTGTGGATGCCAAGAAGTGCATGCTGACAGGAGTCTGATATAGCTGTCTCCTGAGAGGCCTTTCCAGACCCTGACAAATACGAGGTGGATGCTTGCAGCCAACCCTTGGACTGAACAGGTGGTCCACAATGGAGGAGTTAGAGAAAGAACTGAATGAGTGGAAGGGTTTTGCATCCCCATAGGAAGAACAATATCAACTAACCAGATACCCCAGAGCTCCCAAGGACTAAACCACCAACCAAGGAGTACACATGGAGGGACCGATGGCTCCAGCTGCATATGTAGCAGAGGATGGCCTTGTCAGGCATCACTGGAAGGAGAGGTCCTTTGTTCTGTAAAGACTTGATGCTCCTGTGAAGGGAAATGCCAGAGGGAGGAGTCGGGAGTGGGTATGGGAGGGAGCACCCTCATAGAAGCGAGGGAGGGGATGGGATAGCGGGTTTCGAGGGGAAGTACCAGGAAAGGGAAAGGGGATAACATTTGAAATATACATAAATAAAATATCTTACAAAAAAAGAAAAAACTTCTAATTCTAATGTGACTATTAGTTGTACTCTGCAGGTGACTTCATTACTTATTCATTTAAAAGGAGTATGGTCATACGAGCCATGGTTCAGCCTATCCATGTTGAGCAGGCTAATGGAATTTCATTAGTTTCAGCACTTCATTTCCCTGAGATATAGAGGACATGAACTATGCTTCTTTTAATTTATGGTTCCCAGCAGATCATTGAAATGCATCACTTTATGCTTTTGATGGAAACTATTACATACCTCTCTTTGATACCTGCAACCTTACTCTACTATATCTATTCATAAGCATGTTACTATGCTCACATCTTTGAGGTTTACATACTTGTCTTTCCTTCCAGGTTATATTCTAAGCACTTTCCAAATGGCATCAAAATGTTGATTACTTTTGTGTCCTTACTACTTCTTGGATTAATGCCACAGTGCTATATGGCTTCTGTTCTTATTTATTTCCTCTGAAACTAAGACTGTGATATCACAAACGTTTATTTCTGGAAAATGAGTAGACAGGTTTTCATTTACCAAATACCTGGAGCATAGGATATTGTAACTTTTTCTTCCTAATAAATTGAAACTATTTTATTACCAAAACTCATAAACAGTACTAAAATTTGTGACATACTGTATAAGTATGCATGACAATATCTTATTTTAGATAAAAAATTCCAAAATAGATATATGAATATATAACCTACAAAGTAGAAAAAAATTATTTACACAATGGAAAGCTACTGACATTAATAAATAAAAATCATTTTAATAAATGCTTTGAGAATTTCATGCATACAATGTATTTTGATCATACACACCTCTGCTTCCTCTCCTTATCTCCTCCCCTGCCCGTACATCACCTCTTTGCCCCTCTCCCAACTTTTTGTCCTCATTTTAAATAACCAACTATATTAGAGTTTTATTGCTGTGAAGAGACACCATGACCAATGCAACTCTTATAAAGGCAAACATTTAATTGAGACTGACTTATAGCTTCAGAGATTCAGCCCATTATTTTCACAGTGAGAAGTATGTCATCATGCAGGCAGACATGGTTCTAGGGAAACCAAGAGTTCTACATCTTGATCTGAAGGCAGCTAGGAGGAGACTACTGTGTTTCACATCACCTCCACAGTGACACACTTCCTCTAATAAGGACACACATTCACCAGTAAGTCCACACATCCTAACAATCCTACTCTCTATGGGCTAAGTATTCACATATATGAATCTGTGGGGACCTCACCTATTCAAACCATCACACCCACTGTGTTGTCTGTATACTAATAGGTGTGGGGCCATTCAATGGAACATGGGCCTCCTATGGGGAACTGGATCCTTAAATCAATTCAATCTTTTCTCCTGAAACCATCAATTGTCAATAGTTCCTTACGGAGCTTGATGAACTTCTCCATACTCAGTGTAAGAATGGTAACTTATTTTATGCAAACCTTGTACATGCAACCATAGTTGTAGTGAGTACATAAAAGCTATACTTTATGTTCAGAAGGTACTATTCCAATCAAGTCCTTGACCTCTGTCTCTTATTATCCTGTTGTCCTCTCTTTTGCAATGGTCTGAAACTTAAAGGGGTAAGACATGATACAGATGCTCCATTGGGACTGAGCGTTCCACGGATAAATTATTCTCTGTACTTTGAGAATTTGCAAATTCAAGTGTTAACTGCAACCAATAAACAGGCACTAGATAACTTAACCTAATTAAGAAGAGCAAAAAAATCATGCCAATCAATTTATGGGTGTCTTTCCTATTCAAACGACCATGGGTATGAAGCTGTTCATTGAAAGTGAAGTTTGATACTGCTTTGTTTCCTCTGCAATGGAAATATTTCACCCTTCCAGAATCTCCTTAATCAGGAAAGTGATCAACTCAAAATAGTTTCAGAAAGTCCCTGAAATTGAACAGATTCACTAGATTCCTCCCTACCAAAATAAGTAACACTGTTGAACACCTACTCTCAGAGAATCCAGGCTGCAAAGAAGACTCTAAGACTAAAATAATACCATGATTCCTACTCAAGTATATAGCTTTGTAAACATGCAAACATTTTTTATGCAGAAGTACACAATAGAAGTTGAGTGAGTTGTATTTATATATTTAGAAATATATATATATATATATTTCATATTTATATGTGGGGTTGCATGGTGTACGTGTAATTATAATTAAGAAAAAAGAGGTCATGAAATAATGCAATTATAAGTTCAAAATGTTATATATATATATATGACTATATATATATGACTATATATACATATATATATGTATATATAGTCAGAATGAGTTGTGTGTTTAATGGTAATT
Source organism: Uromys caudimaculatus (assembly GCA_028551405.1). Classification (NCBI taxonomy): domain Eukaryota; kingdom Metazoa; phylum Chordata; class Mammalia; order Rodentia; family Muridae; genus Uromys; species Uromys caudimaculatus. The sequence continues at coordinate 52,567,470 of CM052704.1, forward strand.
GAAAATTATCGATTTCCATCTGTTAATGTAAGAAACCTCCATTCATTTGGTGACATCAACAACTTACATATCGTACATTCTCTTTAGCATTTATGCTCATAGTTTGACAGTGAAGCTTGCCAATGGTAAATCTAAGCACATTATAAATTTAAAATTTTAACATTAATTTATTTAGGACATCAAGAGCATTCTCTGTTATAGATGGTTCAGAGATAATTCTCATTAAATATTTCTTGAACAATTTATTGAAAAGTATGTATGCATTTATTTTTATGAAAACTATTGGAAAATGCTTCTAATTTATTCAATTTAAAAATTATGTCTGTTGCTTTCTCAACTCAATCAGAATGGTTTTCAGCTGCATACTCTTTCCTTTGTAACAATGGCTTTCCTTTCTGGATGTGGAAAGTTGCTTCTCTTTCAGGGATCACTGAAAATATTACATCCTTTAAGAATTTTGTTTCTTTATTCTAATGTGATATCTCCCTTTGCTAAATCTCCATATGTTCACACCAACTGTATTTCTTTGTGAAACTTAGAACAATATCCTCGCATTTCAGTCGTTGTTCTGAGTATGGTTTTTCACAGTCATATAACAAAGTCTTGGAAGTCATATATTTTAAATTTTTAAAATATGGCAATTTTTGTTTTTGTAACAGTACAGTTTAACTTCTCTGATTTCTCATGATTTAACAACATGATCACATGAACTTCTTAAATTAAAATTATCAAACACACACGCACCACATATACAGCATGCATCACACTTTATTTCTATGTATAGCTCTAACTGGTAGATGGTTCTAGATAATAGAATGAAAAAATAAACATTAATTAAAAAAAATAAGCTAGTAAAAAGTAAACAATTTCTGGCTGAGTAAACTATAAAATGATCAAATAAAATGTCCATGTTTTCAGTAGATGTATTTTAAATATTCTACTCATGTGTGGGAAAACAGAAAATGAAATATGTGGTTTTATGTATTAATGCCGGCAATAATTCATTACCTGTGCAAGTCATAACTGGATAGTTTAAAGAAAGGATATTATAATTATATTAACTCACTTTGGGGTGGTTAATGGAACAATATCATACCCTGCTGAGTCTCATTACTTAAGTGAAGCTACAATTTAGTTTTCCCGCTGACAATCCTGTTGTATTTTCTACTCAAAGGCAGATTGTAACTTATTTCAAATTATTCCTGTTTATTTAAGGAACACATTAATCAGTACCATATGATCTGAGGCCAGCTATCTCCTTTTAATGCTTTGGAGAAAAAGCAAATATATTTGGAAGTTTTATATATTTGCTCAATACACTTTAGTACACATTATTCAAGTTACATATGTTATGTTATGATTGTCTTTTATATGAGATTTTATGTTTTGTTGAAAATAGTTTTTTTGTTACAATATATTCTGACCAGAATTTCTGTGCCTCATTTTCTCTCAGACCCTCCCTACCTCCCTATGCTTCTAATTCTATGTTTTCTTTACCTCTTTCTTAAGAAAGCAAATAGATAAACAATAAAAATGACACAAACATGAACAGAAAACATAAGAAACACTCTCATACACAAAATTTATAGATATATGAAATGGGAAATTATAATATCCAGTAAAATGAAAAGAAAAACCCAAACAGTGCAACATGAGAAAAAGTATCTCTAAAAATACCTTTGTATCTTTATTGTGTTCAGCACTGTTGAGCAAGGGAGCTACTTTTAAGAAAGGTTTAGATATCCAGTGAGACTAGCTCAGAGAAAAATAATTTTTCCTTTGAGGAGTGGTTTTCAGGCGCTTCTTAGTTAGTGATGGGAGCTCCTGTCTACAAAATACTATTAGCAATAAGACACCATGGGGCTTGAACCTGTGAAGTCCCTGTGCACAGCCATAGTCTCTGTGAGTTGATATTTGTATCAGTCCTGTTGTGTCTGTAAGGGACTTTTTCGTTGGCATCCTCCAACTCCTTTGGGTCTTGCAATCATTCATTAGTATTGTTCCCTGAGCCCTGAGTGGAGGGGTTTGCTGAAGACATCCCATTTAGGACTGAGTATTCTAAGGCCTTCTACTAACTCCACATTATCCATTTATGGGTCTCTCTGTATTTTCTATCTTCTGGAGAAGGAAGCTTCTCTGGTGATGGCTGAACAAGGCATTGTTCTCTGTGTATAGCTGAATGATATTAGGATTCATTTTATTGATATGTTACTTCAATAGAACAATAGTATTTGGTTTTCCCCTAGATCCATAGCCTATCTGGTCTCAGATTCTTGGCTACCTGAGTAGTGTTGGGCATGGGTTCCATCTCATCGCTTGGGCCTTAAATCTGACCAGGTGGTGTTTGATTGCCTCTACAATGTTTATGAGAATATTATGAGAGTGTATTAAGCAGACAGGTCACTATTTTAAGTTTTATAGATGGTTTATGCTGAACGTTTTTTTCTGGTAGCATGCAGAGTACCTTCTAGTACCAAGAACACTAGTCAATAATGATGGAGGTTCCATTTATGGAACAGTGCTACTTCTTGGTATTCAATGAAATGTGTATTTTCTTCAACAATAGGGCCTTACTATCAGTCGTGGAGAGCAGCCAATATCCTTGGCAACAGTCTAAGTTGTTTGGAGGTTTCCAGAGAAGGTTTTGGCCAACAACTCCATTCTTAGCACTGGAGATTTTACTTGGTGGTGAGTGAAGTCCTTATGGGTTTTGTCTCTTTATTTGATGACTCCATTTTGATTTCTTTCATATATAAACACACACACACACACACACTCACACACACACACACACACAGACACACACACACACACACGCACACACACACACATTTTAAGAATCTTCTACTGTAGTAGGTTTCTGTATGGCCACCTTAGATGGCCCTAAGTGTCAGCTGTCCCTCTATACTTCTAACTGGCCTCTCTTGAATTTCACATTCCCATCTCCCTGCTATTCCTCTGTAGCTTTATATTCTTTTTCCCACCCCTAGGGAGATTGTCCTCTCTCACCTAGTTCCTTACTATATATCTAACCTCTGTAGTTATATGCATTTGTAGCTTGCTTTTCAAAGGCATAAAAGCTAACTTCCACATATAAAAGAATATATAGTGTATTTGTCTTTTGGGGTCTGGGTTACCTCCTTTACGCAGGATCACTTTTTCAGAGTCTGTCCTTTGTCAATAAGTCTCATGATATCTCTTCTTCCTCCTTCTTTTTAATAACTGAGTAATATTCTGAGTATAAATGCACCATCTTTTCATCCATGCTTTTATGACATCTAGGCTGTTTCCAATTTGAATAGGAATTGAATAGGAATATGCTCAGCAATTATGAATACACCAGCAGTGAACACTGCTGGCCAACTATATCTGTAGTAGGTTATAGAGTATTTTAGTTATACACCCAAGAATGGGACATCCAGATTTTGAGTTAGATCTACTCTAAGACATCATCACACTGCTTTCCTTTGTGGCAGTACATGTTCACACTCCCAAACATAGTGGGTGAGTGCTTCCCGTACCCCACATCGTTACAGTCTAAGGGAGGTTTGGCGTGTGTAATCTAGTTGGGCAAGAAAACATTTGCCCAGAACATTTCAAATCAGTTCAGATTTTGCATTCATCATTATATTTAATTATCTGAGTGTCACTTAAAGGCAACTAACTTAAGAGGGAGATTAGACAATATTATGTACAATTTAATTTAAAATTTTATGTGTTTTTCGACATCAGGATTCTAATCAGGGCACTTCAACAATATGTATTTTGTTTCATATTATATTATACTCCAAAATAATTACAATATCTATCTGATCTTTTGTTCATCCTATCATCCAAAAAATTTTTTTGTGAAGAAAAGAACAATATTTTACCTTAACCTTAGAGTTTATTACATTCTGTTAAACCCCTTAAATTACATCTTACCCTAATTATGAATTCCTGAACCACCTGTACTCTGAGTTTCAGTACTGTGTGTATACAGATTTTTTTTGTCTTATAAGTCACCTATTCCAGGGAGCCACTCTAGATGAACTTTGTACATAGCAATATATGTATGTATCCCCTTCCCCATCTTCTCTGGCAAGACTCTCCTATAGAATAACTCAATCATTATCCAGCTAAAAGCATGAATTTACATTCTCTCTTCCAATGTCATGCCATCACTAGATGACATCCTTCTCTAAAATAAAGCATTTACTCACCAGAGCTCCTTAGTGTAAGTGGAAATTATGTAAGTAGATTTTTCAGTGAACTATATGAATTCTTACAGGCCTTCATTGTGGCCACATATCTCTAATGGTCTATCTAAGGGGGCACTTATGTGTAGTGTCTTCAGCTTTTGTTTTTAGTTTACCTTCCCCTCAAAGACTTTCATTTTATACTTTTGTTTGACTTGATCACTTTATTTCATCACAAATAGAGCACGACACTCCAGCTGTTCTTTATTTTCTTACCTCCATTAGTCTAAATACTATTTATTTTTCTTAAGTAAATCTTCTCTCTCTTGCTGAAAAAAAGTTTTAGCCTACACCAAATTCCATCCTATCAGTTAGAATGCTCTAGAAAACTTTCTCTTTTATATTATCTCCTCATATATGTTTCTTAGAACTCATTTTCTTTTAAAGGTAAATGTCACATCTATACAGCCTCAAGCTCTTTTTAATAAACCTTTCGTCAGCTTAAGGTTTCTTTCCTTTACCTTTAGTCTATATTCTAGTCCCACCGTTTCCTCTGCAATCCATTCCACTTTCCCTTGAGAGGAACACTTATGCTGTTACATTTCACTACAAAGCCTCAATTCTAAGCCTTTCTCTTTATGTCCATTCCACTGTGAGTATAATTAATCTATCCACTAATTATTGTCACTTTATCTTCCTTCTGCTTGCATGTGAAACTGAGCTGCCTCCATCCTTAAACTTTTCAGTGGTCTGCCATGAGAGCACACAACAAGTAGGACACCTTCTTGTCTTTAGGAATTTTGTCTTTTTTGGAAAATCATATGTGTTTTCACTACAAAGAATCTGGAATTTTGGTGGAGTACTGGAGGTGCCAAAGCCTGAAAATTTGCATCACCACAGTAGAAACTAAAATACTAAATGATACATAACAGAGTAGAGGCATCTGTTTTTCCTGTCTCTTGCTAAAGAAGGTTTTAAGGGTTGACTTGCATTATGTTTAACATTACCCCAGGAAGAAGTCATGTTTGCTCTCTAGAATCAAGCCTATGGCATCTTAATCTTTATTGGCTTCTTTTATTTTAGTCACATTACTGCTTCACCCATACACCTTGTTTTATCTGTGAATACTTGCAAATATACCATTTTCACATGAACTATCAGATTAAAGATTATTATGAAAAGTAAACTGAAAGATAATGTGTGGACTTGTTAGACATCTACCCATGCTAAATAAATTTGGCCTCCATGTTTTCTCTCTCTCTCTCTCCCTCTCTCTCTCTCTCTCTCTCTCTCTCTCTCTCTCTCTCTCTCTCTCTCTCTCTCACACACACACACACACACACACACACACACTTTCCTGACACACCTAGCAATATCCCAGATAGTGACTGTTCTATTGGTCTAAGATTTAGAATGAAGAAACTATAGATAAGAATCTATAGTTAAATATTAAAGCACATATATTAAAATTAAAAATTTGTATTTTTAATGTAGAGGTGCCACAAATTTTATGATAAAACAGTAATAAATCCTTATGTGATGGACTTGAGATCTTATCCTTTATATCAGTGTGTAGGCTTTAATGATGAATTCTCAAATCCTGATCGCTTGCAGTATGAAGGTTAATCTCTCTTTTTATTTCAGATGTCATCCCCAAATGACTCCAGATTAAGCAGTGGCCTGGGAGATACTGTTGCTCTGTCTGATAGAATAAAGAACAGAGGCAATAAACAAAATACCTAGTAGTGAAGGGAAAGAGATGGGACCTACTGTCACAACTCACCATCCCAAATTCATTTTGTGACACTGTCTGACCACAGTGGGGTTTATGCAATCAATTCTACCATGATTGTAAAAGATAGAGTGTGGCCGCGGTCATAGAACTTCAGTAGTAGGCTGTCTTTTCAGGCCAGCGCCATCTGTTTCCCATCCAAGCATCTCTGTGGCTGACAAGGAGGAAAAAAAGTTAACACTATGGTTGCTGCACTTTCTGTAACCTTTAATTTGATAATTATCTTGTATCAAATTGTTTGTTCTTTGCCCTTTAAGATAATTTTTGGTGTTGTTGTTGTTGCTGCTGTTGGTGGTAATGGTGGCACATGTCTTTAATCCAAGAACTCAGGAGGCAGAGGCAGACTGATCTCTGTGCTTTCAAGGCCAGCCTGACCTACAATTTGAGTTACAGGAAAGCCAAGTTTACACAGAGAACCCCTGTCTTGAAAAAAGAAAAGATAATTTTAATTATGTATATGTGTCTGTGTGGTGGTGTCTGTTTATGAGTGTGAGTGACATTGGTGCTGGGAAATGAATTTGGTCCTCTGTAAGAACAATATATGCTTTATGTCACTGGGACACTTCTCCAGTCTTTTTGCCTCTTGTTTTGCCGTAAATACTTTCAACGGCAAGAAATGAAAGCAAACTCACCGAACATTTTAAAAGTTAATGAGGATATTCTCTGATTGAAGAAAGGAGATTGATTAATGTATATCTGAAAATTCCTCAGGAAATAAATGACTAGAAATATCGGTGTGAACAGTGACATAGATGATGAAATAAAATAAAGTGAATAATAGTTAGAAGTAAAAAAAGCAAAAAGATAGAAGCAGAAAGAAAGCACCATATATGTTTGAAGTTGTGATAGGTTATTTCTTTATACTACAGATAAAAAGATATAAAGAATTTTAATAGATGATAATGTAACATTTTGTATAGAAACTTTAAGAAGGTATAATGGAAGGAAATATTTTTATTTACATATTGAATAAAGGATTCAAAATAAGAACATATAATATACTGCATTAAATGAAAAAATAACAACTTGAAACTAAAAGAAAAAAGAAAATTTATATGAGCACACAGATTTAGAGAAGATTTAGAGAATTTGAATGTCAAAATTCACATGTAAAAGTCAGTTAAGGACGAGGCATTTACCTTAGTAAATTTACCATAGGTGCTTGAGGCATAAATGTGAAGGCATGGCGTTGGCTTCATCAAACATGTAATATACAGACATGGAAGCAGAAGCATCTAAACCCCTTCACTGTGGTACAGGGGATCTCTGATTCCCACCGTATATATACCTTTACCAATTGGTGAGCTTGAGGCCTAGTATGAAATAGAGAAGCTCAATATAGACCTCTGACTTCCACACATCTATATATAGGAGTCAATACACACACACACACACGGAGAGAGAGAGAGAGAGAGAGAGAGAGAGAGAGAGAGAGAGAGAGAGAGAGAAAGAGAGATTGAGTTAAGAAGCTGACATAAATCAAGTTATGTTATACCAACGTCTAACTTGGCAAATCAGTAAATTTACTGGGATTACTTATTGAAATACGTGCGAGAATTTTATTATATGAGCAGGATGAGTCAAAGACAGCTACATCATTAGGTAGCTGACCACAAATGATTGACAACTCATTGAAGCTGTAAACCTGGAATTCTCTGCATGACATGCAGAAAGCTCAATCAGTGGGAGAATCTCATCAAAGTAACTTAGAAAGTGAGCCAGATTCCCAGCAAGCAGGTATTTATTTGTTTAACAAGAAGAGGGAACCTGTGTACCTAGTTAGTTTCATGAACTTTTTGAGACTTTCAAACTGGTTATATCCTGAGTCAGGCGAGCCTGTGTAATTCCTCTGGGATGGAATGCTTCAAGTCTGAGCACAGTGCTAAAAACACCTCAGTAAATGTAACTACTAATGAAGTAAGAATGGGTACTGTTAGAAAGCAGATATAGGTTAGCACATCTTTTAGAAAAAAACATTGAATGAATTTGGAGTTATGAGCCATTTATATTTCAGTACTCTTATTCAGAAGATAGTATTTCATGCATACACAGAGACCAGTAAGAACCCTGTCTTTTGTGGGAGTATTTAAAATAGTCACAGGAAAGGAAGATTTCCTTGATAGAAGTCTGCATAAGCAAACTGTAGGTTGTTTATTCAACTACATATTATACAGCAGGTAATTTGTATGAATAAGACCATCCTCTACCAGCATCAGTATTCAGCATAGCAACGTTACAATATTAGGAAGGAAACTAGGTAACATACGCATACATACGTAGAACCCAATGAAATGCTAATAAATGATTTTGAACACCAAGTTTACTACTGAGATTAGAGATATAGTGCATAAAATTTCTTATGATATCTGCTAAGAGAGTTTGAGAAACTTTTATCTTTGAAGATTCACTATTTGTGACATCACCCCTCTCAAGTATTGAGTTCAGGATGTAATTCTTTTCAAATGCATTGAATATGGCAAAAGTCACGCGCTACCATTTTAGAGATGAAGTTTCAAAATGATAATTGCTATCCATGTTGTTTTCTATCTTGTACTCTTGTTTGCCTGTGCTGAGGAAACTAACTTGTATATCAAGAGCTGCCCTGTAGAGAGACGCATATGATCAGTGACTGAGAGAGGCCTCCACCTAGCAGTCAAGGAATAGTGAGAAAACAAATTCTGACAGGAATGACATTCTGGCTTATAAGCTGTCCCACCTGTAGCCCACCAATCACATGAGACCATGCCATTGGATGACACCTTTATAACAGCATTATACGTGATCTTGAAAAATAGTTACTTAGCCAAGAAGCAGCTGATTCCACAGAATAGACAAGAACAATGACAATGACAACAAAGTGGACAGGTACTATTCTAAACCAATAATTTTGAGAGGATTTTTTTTTTAAAGAATCAATGATAATTAATACAGGAAGGGTAAACAGTTGACAGAAACTGTGTGGTAGCCTGGCCAAATCGGTATGCTGTCATCAGTGTACTATTTCTTTGTCTTTAGCTTGGCTTTGCTATGATCTGCAGTTTAATCCTTATGTTGGTAACACAAGGCAGCTGCAAGCTCTATAAACTATTCTCTCTTCTATACCAAGTGCTCTTCCATGGAAGTTGTAAAAGAAAGCAGATACAAAAATTAATATTTTCTAGGCAGCATGTTTTAAAAAGTGAGTAGAACCCATTGAAATTCACTGTAAAAATATATTTAATTTATTCAAAGTATTCAGAACTTATTTCAGCATTTAAGCTGCACCAGTGTTAAGCTAATGCACATTTGTCTTTTTCCTATAAATATACACACAAATACATATTTCATCAGATTGCAGCTAGGAATGTAACTTTATATTTCAAAAATTTTATAAATATATTTGGAAGCATTAAGTAGTAAAATTCAATGTTAAATCGAAACACTTGAAAGTCCCACTTTTTACTTAAGAAGTCAATAGTTTCATGTCCAGAGGCTGCCTTATTAAAAATTCTGGCAGCAGGGGATATTTAGTCTAAGAAAGAACTTTGGTTTTTTTTTTGTTGTTGTTGTTGTTTTCTAAACTACCATCATTTTTCATTTGTATTACTGTATTTGCTTGGTGAGTCATACAAAATTTTTGATAATTATCTATATAAATGGACAAGAAATTCCATTTTAGGAAAGTACTCAGCTCCTTCTGTTTTAAATTTTTCCCAAAAAGTTTGAAAAATATACCCCAATTGCATCCTCAGGGTCAGAGAATCTGGTGGACTTGGTAGGTTCTTTGTTACAATCTAGGGTTTTCTGAACTTTTGAGAAAAGAGTGTTTGAAACACAGGGGCAGCAGTTCCTACTTTAAACAGGCTCTGGACTCTTTCTTGACCTCTTAGTTTCATTAAATATCCTTAAATAATACATACCATATTGGCAATATCTGAAAATTTGTTCAGGGCTGCCTGACTTTTGTTGTAATTTACAAATATTCAAGGTTTAGATTTTTTGATAGTTTGTTGGATTACTTGTTCATTTGTTGGTTTCTTTGTCCCCACTAAAACTGTTAATGGCCAAATAATCAGAATTAATTTATAGGCTGACTTCTCTTCTAGGTAGGCTGGAATTTTCTCTGCTAGGTAAAAGGACTTTCAGGGCATTAGTTATAAAAAGATCCTTATCATTTATCTCAGAGAAATAAGCCTCATTTGTACATAAATTTTTAGAACTTGACATCATGACCAATGTCAATTTTCCAGATTAAGTGCAGAGTCATTTCTCAAGTTGGTAAGTTATTTGTAAGATTATTCTATAATAAAATTACTTACATTTATTTCCTCTTTAACTTTATAATTCTATTTTAAAAAGTAAATAATAATTTATCTATGTCATGTATATTATTAAAAATCATTATATTAAATCATTGGAAATATTCTTTGTTTTTATCATGAAGGACTCTTATTATATAAATTTCAGTTTGATGCATCTGAAAATGTTAAACCTGGGGGAAAGATATTTTTTTACTGTACAATAAAAATTTTCATGAAGACTTTTTAAAATATAGGAAATACTGTGCTACTTTAAGTTAAAATATTAAAAAATATATATTTTATAAATAAGCCGATGTCTTGACTGGCTCCAGTTTATTCTGTTCTGGGATTTAATGATGTGTCACTTTAGCATTTGAGATAAAAAGTGTCTGATCCACTATTTTGTGAGTGAGGAAGAGGGTAGACTGTGAGAAGGGGTTAAAGTTACGTTCCTACTGAAATTATTCCAATTTCTTTAGAAATGCATTTTCACTTTTGCCATACATGATCTGGAGCAGCCACTTACGGTGGGTAATCTAGATGTTCAAAAGTATAGCAGAAAATTCTAGAAATAGACTAACAGAATGAACATAGTCATATTGGTCTTATAATCAGAGTATTTAAAAAAAAGATAATATTTTAAAGTAGCTTTGATTTGCATTTCTGTGACAAGTAAGGAAGTTGAGCATTAGTTTTAAGTGTTTCTTGGACATTTGTGCTTCTCTTTTTTTATTGGTTATTTTATTTATCAACATTTCAAATGTTATCCCCTTTCCCAATTTCCCCTCCACAAGGGTGCTTCTCCACCCACCCACCCACTCCAGCCTCAGCACCCTAGCATTCCCCTAACCTGGGTCATCGAGCCTCCACAGAATCAAAGATCTCCCTCCCACTGATGACAGATAAGGCAGTCCTCTGCTACATATGAGGCTGGAGCTATGGGTTCATCCATGTGTACTCTTTGGTTGGTGGTTTAGTCCCTGGGAACTTTGCGGGGTCTGGTTGGTTGATATTGTTGTTCTATGTGGTTGCAAACCTCTTCACATCCTTCAGTCATTTCCCTAACTCCTCCATTGGGGTCCTTTTGATAATACTCTTTCTGTTTAGATCTCTGCTCCCTTGTTATTTGGGTTATTTGTTTTCTATTAAGAAAGTACAGGGTTTTAAGTTCTTTATATATTTTATATATTAGCCCTCTAACATATGTACTACTGATTAAAAAAAAAATCTCTTCCATAGCCTGTTACTTCTCTGAATAATGATGTCTTATGCCACACAGAAACTTTTTAGTTTCATAAGGTCCCACTTTTAATTGTTTTACTTCATGCCTGTGCTGATGGTATTCTATTCATAGAGTCTTTTCCTGTGCCAAGTTCGAGACTATTCCTCACTTTCTCTTCTACCAGATTCAATACATCTGGACTTATATAGAAGCCTTTGATTGATTTGGAGTGGAGTTTTATACAGAATGATAAGTATGTATCTATTTTTATTCTTCTATGTGTAGCCATCCAGTTTGATCTGTTGAAAATGCTATATATTTTCAAGTGTGTATTTCTGGCTTCTTTGTCAAAAATCATGTGTCCATAGGTGTGTGTGGAATTTTGTCTGGATATTAAATTAAATTATACTGATCAAAATATATATGTTTAATACCATTTTTCTTTATTACTATATCTCTGTAGTGCAATTTGACATCATGGATGGTGGTACAGGGTGAGACTAAATACTACTGTTTTGGTACAGGAGTATAGCAATAAAATGACTCCTAATGTCATTCTGCTACATTCATGCATAAGTGTCCTCCTCAGTCATAATCAAAGAAGCAGCCTCCTGCAGTGGATGGGAAAAAAACAACAGCAATCCACAACAATACTTATTACTGCAAAGTGCAGAGACTGAAGAACCAGAGGACCCGCAGTCCTAAATGTGATGTCTCCATCAAACTCAGTCCCTTTCTCTGGAAAGTATGTGGGTGAGGAAGCAGAGAGATGATATGAGCCAGTTGGAATTCTGACTCCAAGGAAACTAAGCCTTCTAAGCATAGCAGGACAGATGCACATGTAAACTCACCGAGACTGTGGCAGAATGCATACAGTCTGTATAAGTCTAAGCCAGATGGAATCCCAGCCCTGAAAGACACAAACCCCCATCCTTGACCTAGAACCTATCTTCAATTGCTTAACATCCACAAGGAAAAATTAGTTTTCTCCAGCAGACTTTCACTGAAAATACAAACAACATTTAAGGACAGGCACCTTGCCCCATAGTAGATGGCTAACACAAAACAAACTCAATAGAATTTTTGAGGGTTTGTTTGGTCCCTTAATGCTTTATCTAGACATTTTTAAAAAATGTTCTTGGATTATATAATATAGGTTACAGTTTTGAGTTTTATAGGATTTCTGAGTGTGAAAATAAATGTATGTCTTTGCGTCTATATGTTTCTTGTGCTTTTTCTATGGCTCTTAATTTTCTATTTCTGTGCATTTGCTTGAATTTTACTTTTCTTAGACTGTTCATTTTCTGATGAGACAGAGCAAAAGGAATTTGGATTTGGGTAGGGTGTAGATGGGTAGAATCTGGGACTATTTGGGAGAGGGGCAACGTAATCAGAATATTTTGCATGAAAAAATATATTTTCTAAAAAAATGAAAGAAAAATAGATAAATAAATATATAAATAAATAATTAAAGATAGGAATATCAGAAATGTAACTTCACCCTTAGCTGCATAGAGTTTAAAGCCAGTTTGGATGACATGAAACCTTATCTAAACAAAGCAAAATGGAGTGAAACGCAAAAAAAATAAAATAACTAGATTTATTAGAAATATCTACTATTTCATAAGAAACTTGTACAAATTTTGTTTAAGAAATATTAAATAGAAAACAATGTAGAATAGACTCGATGGTTGGATCTCTGTCTTTACTTTAAATGTGTATTTTGTATGTTTTTGACTAGACATAGGTTCTTCTTGGAGGTCATAGTTACAAATAGCAATTTGTGAGAGATTCACCATTTACTTAGAAGAATATAGAAAGACTTGCACTCTAAAAACTGGCTTTGTAAAAATACAGATATTTTTACTCTGTAGTATGAACATCTAGAGTCAAGTTTTAGTGAAGCCCAGATAGTGGAATAGAAGTAATAAAGTTAGCTAGATTTGTTGATTAACTTCTAGAGGTTGCTAAGTAAAGAATGAAGCCAATTAGATTTTCTGCTTGTGTAATTGCTATTTTTAGAAATGAAAAACTCAGACAGATGCAGTTTTTGAGTAAAAGACTGATATGCAATTTCTGAGTTAATTAACTGTTTTCACTAGACATTTTAGGTATCTTTACATTAATTAGATATTGGACATGTATAAAAATACAAATGAATCATCTTAATAATGGTAAATTTTAAAAGGTCAATCAAATGAAGTAGCTAAATCACTCATCGCCTACTGGTTTTATGATAATAACTTATAGTCTACTGCAAATAATTTTTTATTTATTTCTTGAATTTGCATTCCACCATGTGTTAATGTTTTCTTTATTATTATCACTTTAAATATAAATAATAATAAAATTTGTTTGACATAAATTTTATACCTTTTGTTCTCAAATAGTATCTTTCAATGTCTTGAAACTTGTTTTAAAAAAGAGTAGGTTGGCTGGACAGTAGTTCTGAAAGTTCATTTATCAAGAAAAACTTCACACTGCTTCTCTAACCAATCTGTATATTTGTATATCATAATTATATATACACATGAAGTTTTAATATATGTATACATGGCCACCATTTAAAAAAAATCAGAGTAAATTTTTATGTTCAGATAAAATATTTTATACAAGTATGAGGTACCATAAAAATGTGGATTATCAAATAGCTAAAATCCATAAACATCAAACTGTTTAAAAAATACTTTTTCTTCTCATTCGTTTGAATATGTAATGTACCTGTACATTAAATCTGCTAATTGAATAGTTAGGAATGAATATCTAAATCTAGTAGCCTTTTCCATATGTATTACAAATGAATTGCCACTGAAAATACTCTCATTATAAAAGAAAAATATATAATTAAGAGTAGAAATTATTTAAAAAATCATGAAATTTTTCATTATTTAATATAAGAAGTTTTACTTGATCTTTTTTTCTCTGTGGGGTCTTATTCAAGGAATTGCAAATTTACTTAATCTTTTTAGTTTTAGAAATAGTTTTATTTGGTGATAATTTAGCTTTATGAAATCATATTACATTAAAATGAGTTCACATAGAATATCAAAGCAGTTTTAATGCACATTTTAATAACTAATGGTGTTAAACTCATTTTCAAGTATTTACCAACCATTCTGTTTCTTCTTTTGAGAACTATCTATTTTGTTTGTTTGTTTGTTAGTGTATTTCCTGATTTGATTGTGCTTGCATGCGTGTGTGTGTGTGTGTGTGTGTGTGTGTGTGTGTGTGTTGAAAACAAAAAAGAGGACCAAGAAAGGGAACTATATGATCTAAAGTGGGACAAGGGAGACGTTGAAACAAGCCATAATGGAATCTATAGGAAAAGAAAGGTGAAGGGTTGACTATTGGTTTCAGAAGAGAGACCTACAGGAAGGGAGAGGACTGTATTGGCAGCTAGTGGGGAAAGTGAATGAATAAGAGCAATGTATATCATCACATATGCATGAAAGTATCATAATAATACCCTTTACACTATTTGTTAACTTGAAAAATAATAAGAGACTTGGCTGAAATAATTTGTAACTGTTTTGTCAGTTTTCCATTCCTATAAATTTCACCTCCTCAGAGATTCTCTGCCACATATTTCTTGCATTCTAATTGGTTCATAAATGTATTTACAAGTTGTTATATACCTTCATCAGTAATGATTTTATAATTATGCTAATCACAATATATTTCTAAGAGTGAATAAGAATTTTAAGGGCATGTGAAATTTGCATTATCTTGGTAAATTGTTATGTTTTAGTTCATGTGACGCTGGCTCTGAAAGCAGGGTTGACACCCACCTCCACTTCTGACACAAGAATGTTTGTCTTACAGTGTCCTCCAAGACCTGGGAATGGTGTGGCCCCTACCTCCATGACAAGAAGGGAAGAGAACAGAAAACAGCTCAAGAGTAAAAACATTGTACGCTTGAGAACAACTAGAAGGTAAAATATTTCCAACAGACATTGCTGTTGTATATTCCGTAATTTAAAAGTGAATTGGACAAGGGAAATGTACCACATTGTCTGTATCCATTCCTCTGATGAGGGACATCTGGGTTGTTTCCAGCCTCTGGCTATTATAAATATGGCTGCTATGAACATAGTGGAGCATGTGTCTTTATTACATGTTGGAGCATCTTCTGGGTATATGCCCAGGAGTGGTATAGCTGGGTCCTCAGGTAGTATTATGTCCATTTTTCTGAGGGCCCACCAAACTGATTTCCAGAGTGGTTTTACCAGCTTGCAATCCCACCAACAGTGGAGGAGTGTTCCTCTTTCTTCACATCCTCGCCAGCATCTGCTGTCACCTGAGTTTTTAATCTTAGCCATTCTGACTGGTGTGAGGTGGAATCTCAGACTTGTTTTGATTTGCATTTCCCTGATGACTAAGGATGTTGAGCATTTCTTTATATGCTTCTCAGCCCTGCGAATTTCCTCAGTTGGGAATTCTCTGTTTAGCTCTGTTCCCCATTTTTTGATGGGGTTGGAGAAGGGACTGAAGGAACTGAGGGAGTCTGCAGCCATATGGAGAGAGCAACAGTGTCAACTGGCCTGACTCCCCCCCCCCCCCAGTCTTCCTGGAGGCTGGACCACCAACCAAAAAATACACATGGAGGGACCCATGGTTCGGACCACATATGTGGCAGAGGAGGGCCTTGTTGGCCATCAGGGGGAGGAGAGGCCCCAGTAAAGGGGAATGTCAAGGTGGGAATATGGGAGTGGGTGGGAGGGTGGGTGGGAGGTGGAATTCCCTCATACAGATAGGGGAGGGGGAAGCGATAGGTGGTCTCCAAAGAGGAGACCTAGAAAGGGGGAAACATTGGAAATGTAAATAAAATATCAAAAAAAAAAAAAAAAAAAAAAGAATTGGACAAGGGAAGCTAGAAGGTCAGACATGGAGAGAAAGCTCAACCAGGAATTACACCTGAGGAGCACAACTTCCCAAGTAAGATTCTGCATGATATCATGAACAAGAAATTTAATGCTGTCATTTGTACCTTGTTATCTGTTCTTTTACATTGATGTCTCACCCCTCCAGAAGGTGCATACTAAATAGGAACCTCTAGCTGGGAGCCATAAAGGGGCCTCCTCAGTGGAATTCTGCTGGATGATTGAGTAGTTGATGAGATTTTTTAAACCTTCATCTCTTCCTTACTGAATATACTCTCATTCAAAAGAAAAGTACATGTCTATCAAATATCATTCTCCAAACTGTATAAAATAGCGAACCTATAGTTTAAGGAGAAAAATGTAATAAAACAACACCTAAAAGAACTAGAATTAAAATCCTAGCCATACTATATTTAATCTAATATAATATATTATCCAGTAATATTATAAATAGTATAATTATATACAAATACATATAAAATCTATGTATAATATATATTAGATTCATATATAATATTTATAATATTTCTAGTATTCTATGTGATATACTATGATATATAAAAATATAAAATATAATATTATATAAATATTATATTTATACAATAAATATGTAATATAAGTATATTCATATATTATATAATATACAATTGTATAATTAATATGCAATTATATAATTTATTTTGTATTTTATTTATAAATATTAATATTATTGTCCATCCACTCTTTGATGGCAAATATTTTAGACCATAAAAGGTTCTTTTTGCTTTTACTTTCTACTTCATCCTCTAACTAGTTTTGATTGCTGTGGAAAGACAGAAAGTACCTGTTTGCTGTGTAGTTTTAACAGTCAAAAATTTTCATGAATGATTTTTATTAAATATGTCTGAACAAAGCAATGAATACCACATTTAAACATGCCATAAAAATAATATTTTAAAGATTTGGATATTGTTTAGAAAAGGATGCTCAGGTTTGTCACTGTGTTCTTTTTGTTTTAGGTAAGTTAACCCATATGGTGGTCCTTGGGGTATGTGTAGATGGTTTATTTTCAAAAGAAACTAAGACATAGATGTGTTGGAGAGTTTTCTTACAGACACTCAGTGTACAGTCAATCCTGAAGGGAATCCCATCAGTAGGAGGCCAGAGTTCACATACTTATCTCCTTTTTCAATAATTTACATTTCCTTTCAAATTGAGAATATTTTTGCTTTGAAGAATAAAGCTTTATAACATGGTAATAGATGCAATTAAAAGGCACATAAATTAATTTTACAACCTTCTAAATTTTGATACAATATAACTTGTGAATCTCTTCCCATTTTCAAGATAATCAATATCTCCACCATGGCATTTCCCGTTCTCTTCAAAAGACACCTACACTGTTGTCTATGACTTCAGTTTTGTTTCTTTATAGAAATTCATGTAGCCAACAAATATTTTCTGCTATTTTGGGGGGCAGAATAGCAATTTCATAACGTGTTGGTCTTCTAATAATTTAGTAAATAAGATGAAGTTAAAAGGATTATCAGAATCTGAAGATTCCACAAAAAAGTCACTGAAAATACCAAGGATGAGCAAGTTTATAGAATATGTTTAATATGAAAAGTGACACACTCTATGCTGACAGTAGAAAATCAGAAACTTAAAAGATAATGCCATTTAAAATGTTTGTTTTATATTTTGAGAATAACAGAATTATCCCATTTCCCCTGGCTTTTCTTCCTCTCTAACATCCCGGATATCCCAAATATCCTAGATATCCCACATATCTCAAATACATTGCCTCTTTTTCTCATTAAAACAGAATCGTCCCATAGGAGTCCCTGACCTCTTTCCAATGCTTGGCTGTAAGTATCTGCATCTGTGTCAGTCAGCTACTGGTAGAGGCACTCAGAGGACAGCCATCCTAGGTTTCTGTCAGGCATGTTCTTTGGGGTCTGGATTACTTCACTCAGGATGATATTTTCTAGTTCCATCCATTTGCAGGCAATAGATTTTGGGATAGCACCTACCTCAGTTGTTTGGGACCCACATGAAGACCAAGCTGCACATCTTCTCCATATGTACGGAGAGGCCTAGGTCCAGCCTTTGTACACTCTTCAGTTGGTGGTTCAGTATCTGAGAGACCCAAGGATCCAGGTTACTTGACTTTGTTGGTCTTCCTTTGGAGCTACTATACCCTCTGAGGCCTGCAATCCTTCCTACTACTCTTCCATAAGAGTCCCCAAGCTCCATCCACTGTTAGGCTGAGGGTGTTGGCATCTGTTTCATTCACCTGCTGGGTGGAGCCTCGCAGAGGACAGCCATGCTAGACTGGGATCTGCAAGAGTCACAGAGAATCATTAATAGTGTCACATATTAGTACTTGCCCATGCCCTGAAGGGATGGCTACCCCACAGGAAGTCCAATTGTGTCAACTAAGCTGAACCCCTCGGAGCTCCCAGAGACTGAGCTAGGCATCAAAGAACATACACTAGGTGGTTCCAGGCCAGGCACATATGCAGTAGAGGGCTGGCCTTAGTGGGAGAGGATGAATCTAATCCTGCAGAGACTTGATGACTCAGAGTGAGAGTGAGCACACTCTCAAAGGCAAAGGGTTCAGGGGAAGAACTCTGCCGTGGGGGGGGGGGGGGGGGGGCTT
>CM052704.1:52586562-52612835 GCA_028551405.1 Uromys caudimaculatus
GAGTGAGTGTGTGTGTGTGTGTGTGTGTGTGTGTGTATGTGTGTGTGCACGTATATGCTTTCTGGATTGACCGTTTATTATTGGACAACAAACTGAAATATCCCTCCTTGGAGAAGACTATTTGTCCCACTCTCAGCATTCCTCAGTTGCCTGTAGTTAGATGTGTTATGTTGAGACCTCATGAGCTTTCCCCATCCATGTAGCAAGGTTATTATTCTTCCCTGTCTGCAGCTTATAATGGAGTCATATGGGTGAAAGCTTGTGAGTCTAGCTTCTCACATTACTGAGAGGCACAATCTCACAGTAAACTCCATGATCTTACCTACTTTACAGCTTCAGAAGTAATTTGTCCAAGTCAGTAGCTTTTCTATATACCAATAACAAACATACAGAGAAAGGGATCATGGACAGACTCCCATTCATAATACCTTCAACTAAAATAAAATATCTAGGAATAAACTTCACCAACTCAGTGAAGGTCATAAAATTTCTGTAAAAAGAGATAATGACAAAGCTATTTATAGCATTATAGCAAGCAAAATCTATGTATTTAAAAATCAGACAAAATATTTATAAATGGTGTAACATGACACAAATACTGTATAGAAGAGCAAAGTTTAAAAAAAAACCTAATATAAGGAAATGTTAAAGAAATCATTATTTTTCAAATGCTAATTTTGGTGAATTGAGCTGTATATTCAGTTTAGTCTCTGTGAAAGTACTAATAATATTTCCCCATGGATGTGGGCATAGACATTATGAAGCTTTACAGAAATGGAAATATTCTTCGAAAATTTAAGCAACTTTGACTAAGAATGAACTTATTAAAATGTCTGAAGGATTAAAAATTATGTAGAGAAATTGGTTTAAAACTATCCTGCTCATCCTTGAATCAAATTGAAATGGCATTTTCTAAAAGTCTACATTTACAAATCTAGAATTTTATAACATTACATGTCAAAGATGTATTTAATTTTGTAGAATAAACCTGAGTCTTTTAGTTGTGAAAAAAAAGCTAAAATATCAGTGGTAGCTACTGGCTGTTGTCTCATCACTTAAAGTCAAGGGAATCAGGATATCAAGGTTAGTTTCAGATATATAGTGTGTTCAAGCATGGGGTATATGTTACTTTGTTTCAGAAATATCTCTCTCTCTCTCTCTCTCTCTCTCTCTCTCTCTCTCTCTCTCTCTCTCTCTCATACACACACACACACACACACACACACACACACATGCAAGCACATAAAACCTACCAAAATTTAAAATAAATTTGAGAACTGAACCTACTTTTAATTTGAGCATTATTACAGAACTGACAAAAATAAGTCTGTGTTCTTGTCATGCTTCATGACAGATAAATATAAAAATAATCAAACAGAATAGAAATTGGGGAAACATTCAACCATTTCCTTTTTTAGTCCAATTCTAATATTGTAGCAACCTATCATAGATAGGAAAGTTAGCAGGAAACACACACACACACACACACATACACACACACACACCATTCAGGAATGCAGGTAAATCTCAGAGAAAGAGTCTGAGATGTGTTGAAGGTTCACTTCTTGGTTTATAGATGGTATAAATGCTACCTTCCCTAAGCATTATTATGATAAGGAAAGGAACCACTTATGGCCCGTTTTATGGCCTGTTTTAGCACAAATCATGAAGATTACATCTCCATAACTATTTATTTCCCAGATGCATTGCTTCATAATGCAACTAATTTGGAGAACAGGTTCAATATATGAATATTGAGAGGTCACAAAATTATAGTTCTCCCATTTTCTTTCAACTATTGTATGTAGGAAATGTTATAGAGAAGAAAGAACCACTGAATTATAGAGTTGGCACAATTGGACATTCTTACATCTCTGTGATAGAATGCCTTATATAAACAAATTATGAGAGGAAAGGTTTATTTTGGATCAAAGATCATAGTCCATCTTAGTGGAAATGGTATAAAGTAGCTCAACTAGAAGCACAGACTGAATAAATCTTTTTTTTCTTATGTTGCTTTTAATCATGGTGTTAACTACAGTATTAAAAAAGCAACTAAGACAGTATGTTCCTATTCTAGAAAATTTGAAAGTGGCACAAAGTTGGTAAATAATTGACAAAGGATATCAGCAGATTAACTCAGAGTGGGAGAAAGAATGCTTCAGAAAATTAAATCTTGGCACAATCCTACCAAAAGTTCTCCTTACCACTTACTGCATTTATAATAACTGCCATGTAATCAAGAAAATTTAAGTCATTAATTTGAAGGGATGAAGAACACAAACATTCACTATCCTATGGTGAGACTAATTATTGTATAAATATTGAAAATCTGTTCCATGAATCCCTCTATTCTGCTTCAAGAGGATCACAAAAACAAATGAGAGAAGAGATAAATAAAACCTTCAAGACATTCCTATTAAACATAGGTTAGCAGAAGTGTGTGTGTGTGTGTGTGTGTGTGTGTGTGTGTGTGTGTGTGTGTGTGTGTATAATGCTTTTATATGTGTATGGTCATATATGTGTGTATGTATGCATCCATTCACTCATGTTAATGCTATAAATTATGTAGTCATCATTCTACAACAGGCCAAAGGACTAATGAGCAATATGAGGAATATATCCATGCCAAGATGGTGTTTAGAAGTAAAGCTTCAGGGCAGAATTGACATCACTCAATTTTCAGAGAATATCTCTCTTATGTTATTGCTAGATATAAATCTTAATATAGTAGATGGACACCATATAAATATTGGCTGCAAATGGCAATATAAATTATTTACATAATTGTTGTGAAGGCTGCCCCACTCTAGAAAGACCACACCAGACCAAACAGTTCCACATGGGGTTTATTGAAAGGGGGGAGCAAGGTGGTGGCAAAAAGAGAAGGGGGGAAGGGAGAAAGAGAGAGAGAGAGAGAGCAGAGTGGTCTTCCATTAATATATGGATAGTGACATAGCCACAGATAAAGGTGGGCCAAGCAGATTCTGGGAATGTGGTGGCTCTTGTCTTGGCAACAAGTGTTAGGTCGTGCTGACACCTGGGTGTGATGTCACTGATTTCAGAGGTCTTGATGCCAACATACCACCCTTCTTTTTATTATAAAAAGAAGAAAAAAAGGGGGAAGCTGATGGTGAAAAGAGAATTGGGGCACCATGTCTCTTAAGCTGCTTCCTGCTGTGTAGGAGGGTCCTCAGTTTTGGGGTGTAGCTGAATTTCACCATCGGTGTTCACCTAGTAAACATTTGCATTAGGTTTCTCTGTGGACAGTGGCTCTTCTCTTGGCAGCAGCTGGTAATCCTGTAACAGGAACTGACTAATAGTTTGGTTAGAAATTTTTGTATTTGTCTTTGAAGGAATATAGAAACACGATTAATGAGGCAGGGAACGAATAATAGCATCAGGAGGATGACCAGAAATGGGGTTATGAAAGGGAGGATCCACTTCCATACAGGGTTTTCAAAAATCCTAGAACTGGAGGTCTCATGTTCCCTGAAATTCTGTATGTCTGACTGTAGCTCCTGGATTTTATTTCTCACTATCCCAGATTGGTTGACATAGAAACATTATTGTTCTTGGAGGAACAGGCAAAGATGACCTTCTTTAGCTGTCAGGACATCTAGCCCCCATCCATCGGTTCTGAAGCACCACAGTTGCCAAAGAATTTACCTGTTCTGGATAGTAAGTACAGTTTCTGTCATTTTTAAAGATTGCTTTTAAACTGGGACGTGACTGTATCATATTGGGTCATGGAAGTTGTTACCCCTGCAACTCCATTACCAACACCTATGGCTATTCCCATAGCAACCAAGAGTGGCACAACCTGAACTGTTCTCTTATGTTGGGCAGCTATCATATGTACAACTGGGATAGGCAGGGGCTCGTTTCCCAGTTAAGGGAAAAGGAGTACCAATGTGCAAACTCCTGACCAGCTGGTGGGTACGTGATGATATACCTGAGCACCACAAAGAATTGACTTGACGTGTTCTGGACTGCAGGACATTGTGCCAGAGATGATATATCAAGGGTTATGGTTTTACTGCAGTCTAGCATTCCTGCAGAACATGTCCTGTGGTCTTAAAACAATTTGCCATGTCAAAGAGAGGAATAGAAGTAAGGTATGGAGTCATGGTAACATCAGAGTCAGGGCAGCTGACAAAAGGTGAGGTAAGGTTACTCAGCAGTATCACTGGTGAAGTTGTAAGTGACAATTGTGTGTTAACTCCATGGGGTATACATAGCCAGCAATCTTTAAAGAGACTAGGCCTGGTGGCCTTAAGGAGTTGGTATGCTGAGGTCAAGGTCTGAAGCAAAAGGCAAAATGACAAGTTAGTGCCATTTATGAGGGGTGATGTAAAGGAGTTAAGGAGGAGTGTTTGATTACTTCCCTTACTTTTCTAATGTCTAGATGTTGGGCAATTGAGACATATTTTCTCTGGTTATGGATAGTACTTACTGGGGAGCCGGGTTGATTTTTTCAGTAGAGCTTACCAACAACTCCTGTCTCCCACCTGGAACTCCATGGACCTTGTATGTAGAAAAAGAGTGTCTTACAGTGTTGATAGAAGAAATGATTGGTTCGTTATCCTAGCATATGTATCTGACAAGATGAATATGGACAGCCTCCATATTCATCCGGCCATTTTCTACAATAGTCTTTTGTCTGGTCAAAGAGAAAGCAAGTATAGAGATCACAATATTTAGATGGGATAACAGATACAGGGTTGACAGCAATTTGCATCTGTTCCTGGCATCTGGCTATGGAACAGTTTCCAGACCCTATTTGGAAAGACTATTTGTTATCTGTGGGGGTTTCTTAAATTTCAAATCTCCAGATGTAAGGACTATACTGGATGGAAATGAACAGCAGGGAGAAGAAAAGAAACCCATGTCTAATCCAGTGAGGTCAAGCTTGGTTGCTGGAGTGAAGTCTCATTTTCTGGGACTGGGGACAAGGTGGGTGGTCTCAACATCCTCCGGAGGTTCACAGAGCACAGTCCTGTTAGGGTCAACATGCATGAAGAAGAGTCATTTTTAGGTAGAGGGATGAAAGTTTTGAGGTGAGACAGGTGGACCCAATGAAAGTCCCTCTATTTTAGCAGCTGTAGGGGTCATGAGAATTACCTTAAAAGGGTCCTGTCATTTGGGAGAGAGGAGTGAGGGCCGATGATCTGGAAGGGATAGAAGGACTTGGTCTCCAATGTTGACAGGCAATGAACAGCAGAGAGTATATTGCTGTGGTAGATGGTGGTCAGTAAAGTATCACAGGAGAGAAGAGAGGTGTCAATGTAATGGAGTGAGTAGATGCTCTGGGAGGGGAGAGCATTTAGGCGAAAGACAAGGAGTAAGGACCGGACGCCCATACATGAGTTCAAAGGATGAGATGAGGAGAGGTCGCTTGGTTAGAGCTCATAGCTTAAAAAGAGACAGAGGTAGTTTTACCCAGTCAAAGTGAAGTTCCTGTGAGAGCTTAGCAAGAATGGTTTTTAAAGAGAGATGAGTTCTTTCTACCTTACCTGAAGACTGAGGGTGGTAGGGAATGTGAAAATGCCAGGGGATGTCTAGAACCTTAGATAGAATTTGAGAAATCTAAGAAGTAAATTCAGGACTATTGTCTGACTGGAGGGAGGCTGGGACACCAAACTGGGGGACGATATCTCAGAGGAGGAGATCAGAGACTGTCTGAGACCTTTTGTTAGTTGTGGGAAATGCCTCCACCTGTGGGCCTGAGTGCTGAAGCCTTTCCACAGGGATCTCTGGCCAAGCCAAGTGCGAGAGTTCAGGCAAAGGGGAGAGTACAAGCAGGGATGGGAGTCACCTCCACCTTGGTCTCCACAGTTGCTGCCTTGGTTGCTCCAAGATGCTGCACCTGCTGCCCTGGGCTGAGTCCAGTCCAGGCTAAGCCCACGAGAGGCCGACTATAGCTGACTATAGCTGAAAAGGAGTGCAGGAAGGTTCTGGTGGTGTTTTGGGAGAACAGACCTCTTCCCAAGCACACCTTTATTCCTTCTGGATGGGATCTCTCCTATACAGTTTGGGATGGCCTAATATACATTTTGGGATGGGTTAGGGGTCTGACAACAGGTATTTCCCATTGGCTTTGTCTGAGAGTTTAGGGATACCTTATTGGCATGTGGGAGGGCTTGGTGTGCTGCTCCTACATGGCAGACCTCTCTACAGAGGGCTGTGGGGGTTGTAGCTACTTGACAGGAGCCAAGGGCCTCCCGGAATCATTGGCAAAACACTTTCCCATCCTTTGCAGGGCTAGCCCCACTGGGTCACCCAGGGATAAGCCTGTGCTTGACCAGGGACCAGGCTGCCTGTCACAGTCCACCACCCCACATCTACCCACCCCAAGAAGGTGTCCACCAAGACCAGGAGGTACTTGGCTCATCTGACAGTGGCCATGTGGGTAAAGTCAAGTTGCCAGTAAGTTCCAGGAAGGGAAATTCTAGCCTGAGGCATAGGAAAAGGGGTACTACCATACTTTGAGTTGGAGTCTGACATCTGGCAGATTTTGCAAGAAACAGTGATAGATTTTAAGAAACTTAAGTCCTCAGAAGTAGGCTATAGGTGGGTATTAACAAAAGAAGACAACACTTGGCTGTTAAGGTGAAAGAGTTGGTGAATATAGGACTGAGTTTGGCAAGTGTCAGGGGGTGAAGGTGAGGATGTGGGTTGTAGTGTGAGGAT
This sequence comes from Uromys caudimaculatus, assembly GCA_028551405.1. Taxonomy (NCBI): domain Eukaryota; kingdom Metazoa; phylum Chordata; class Mammalia; order Rodentia; family Muridae; genus Uromys; species Uromys caudimaculatus. Next base: position 52,593,256 of record CM052704.1, read on the forward strand.
GTCCTGAGGAGGGTGAGATGAGTCCAGACCCCTAAGGGCAGCAGCTCTAGCTGCCTCATCAGTTTGGTGTTTCCCTTGGAGATAATAAAGTCATCCGTCTGGTGGAATCTGCAGTGGACAATCCCGATAGCTGTGGGGAGATGGGAGGCCTTTAGTATGGCCATAATGTGGTTTGCATTACTTACTGATCCTCCTTTTGTGGTAAGTAACCCGAGCTCCTTCTAGATAGTGGAGTGGGACAGGAGGATATGGAAAGCATATTTCGAATCTGTATAGATGTTGAGAGATTGTCCCTGTGCCAGTTGAAAGGCATGGGTAAGGGCTTTTAGTTCAGCCTGTTGATTAGTGGTATGAGTAGGCAGGGCCTGTGCCCCCACCACCTCGGTGTCTGATACTATGGCATAGCCAGCTTTTCTGGCCCCTTCATATAGAAAGGAGCGTCCATCCATATACCAGGTATAGATGGCTTGAGGCAATGTGCCCTCCTGTATGTGTGAAGGATGAGGTAATAGTTCCTCTAAAGTTTCAGTGCAGGAGTGAGATAGGGAGTAGTTAGTATTAGGTCCAGGAAGAAAATTGGAAATATTAAGAGACAGAAACCATTGAAAGGTGAGTGTGGAGTCTTCTATTAGAGATACCTGAAGAGAAAGAACCCTGGAGGGAGGTCTGTAAGCTTTTGTAAATTAGGAGCTGTGACAGGTTATGAGAAGAAAGGGCAGTTACAGGTGACCCCAAGGTTAGTTTTTTTGACTCTCAAATAAGGAGTTCAGTGAATGCTAAGGTACGAATACAAGGTGTTCATCCCTGGTTGGTGCAAACTAGTTTCTTTGACAAGTATGCTACGGGTGCAAAAGAAGGTCCCAGTTGGTGATCTAAGACACCAAGGACAAATTCCTCCTTTTTTATTACATAGAGGGAAAAAGGATGAGTCAGGTCAGGGAGATATAAGGCTGGGTCCTTAAGCAGAGCCTGTTGGAACCTTTGAAATGGCTTGGTAACAGGTGTGAGAAGAGGTTCATGGGTGGGTCCTAACACTGCTTCATAAAAGGGGTGAGAAAGGAGGGACAAAGAAGGAACCCAGTAACCTAAAATGCTAGCCATTCCTAGAAAAGATAAAATCTCTTCCTTTGTAGAAGGAACAGTTAGAGACTGAATCAGATTCTTTCTATCTAAGGTAATATAGCCTTGTGTGTTGGGGTAATTGTTAGTCCCAAATAGGTGACCTGAGGAGTGGGCAATTGGACTTTAGAAGGTGTAGTCTCAACTGGAAAGGAAATTTAGAAGAGCAGAGGTGTCATCTTGGCTAATCTCTAGAGACTGGCTACAGAGAAGGACATCATCCATGTAAAGTACAATATTAGATTTAGGGAGAGATAAAGAGAGTAAGTGAGAAGCCAAGGCCTGGACAAGTAAGTGTGGGCTGTCTTGGAATCCCTGAGGTAGAATAGTCCAGGTAAGCTGGGTAGAAAAGTGGGTGTCAGGATCTGTCCAGGTAAAGGCAAATATATTCTGTGACTCGACATCAAAAGGGATAGAGAAAAATGCATCCTTGAGATCCAGGACTGAAAAATGGGAAGTTACTGAGGGGATAGTAGAAAGAAGAGTATAAGGGTTAGCCATAACAGGATGGAAGGAGGCCACTGCAGAATTAACGCATCTGAGTTCTTGAACCAGTGAATAGGTGCCATTAGGTTTCTTAACTGCTAGTATAAGGGTATTAAAGTGGGAAGAGGTGGGGCACAGGAGTTTTTTCCTTAAGAGGTCAGAAATGATAGGCTGAAGTCCCCTGAGGCTCTGGAGAGAGAAGTATTGAACTTGGGTGATCTACCTGGTAGAGTCCAGTAGTAGATGACAACAAGAGATGATGTTTAGCAACAGAGGGGTTCTGTATGTCCCAAACTTGGGGGTCCACCTGAGAAACTGGTAAAGGAAGCAACATGTTAGTGTTGGTTGACTGGCTAGAAGGAGCTGAGGAACTGCTGGTGAGCTTGGGTTTAGGTGAATGGGTGGAACCAAGGAAATAGAAGCTCTCAACTTAGCTAAAAGACCCCAATAAGGGGACTGGACATGTTGGCACTACCAAAAAGGAATGGGTGAGGGGGTACACCCCTAAAAATGCAACTAAGTGGTGGGGTCTGATGAGGGAGATACAGTTGTCCTACCGTGACAATAGGAAAACTCGAAGTTGAAATGGGTCCCCAAAACTCTGTCAGGACCAAGGAAGTGGCCCCAGTGTCCAGAGAAAGGAGATGGGCTGCCCACATACCATGCTAGGTACCCAGGGCTCCTTCTAGTAATAGGCATGGATGGGTTGAGAGAACTCGGGCCCCTTCAGTCATCCATAGCCAAGTCTAGGAAGTCGGCTGGGGGGTTACCTGGAAGTGACAGACATTCCTCTGTTCTGCATAACATGAGGGCAGTCGACAGCCCAAAGTCCTTCCTGATGGCACCTAGAACATGGTCCCCCTGGCTTGCCAGGGAAGGGGCCCCAGGGGAGTTAGGGGCCCCTTCTCCAACTGCCTAAGTTTAGCTTTTATGTAGGGGTAGCTCTGGGAAAAAATGTAGGTCATCAGAAGTTGCTTACCTTGTGGATTTTCAGGATTTAAATTAGTGTATTGCAATAGAGCCTTTGTGTGGCATTCTAAAAGTTGAGATGGGTTCTCCTGTTTGTCCTGGACAGCCTCTTGGAGTTTTTCAAAATTTACTGGCTTTAAGGCTGCCTTTCTTAGTCCAGCTGGAAGGCATGTAATAAACCTATCTCTGTCTAAGATACTACCTGCAGAATTGTAATTCCATCAAGGATCCTGGTCAGGCACTGCCTCAAGTCTGATTGGATATGTTCTATCTGTTTTGTGAATTCCAACTATGTGCAATTTTGCCTCTTCCTAAACTCACTTGAATTCATCAAGAAGTAAATTATTAGTAAGAATCATATGAACATCATGGAAAGTCAAGCTCTAAGATGGAGTGATGTACTGGAACTCCTTAATAAAGCTGGAAGAGTTAGAAGTGTAAGAACCCAGTCTGCTTTCTACTTGAGAAAGTCCATTCAGTGAGAAAGGGAAATGCAGTCTGACCAGACAGTCAACTCCAGCCACTTCCCTTAGAAGAAGAACCAGTGCTGGGTCAGGTGACTCTGGAGGATAAGGAATTGGGGGTTTGGCTGTGGCCTTAGAGCTTGTGATAGGAGGGGTGAAAGTCGGCACCAATGCAGGGCTATTGGAGCAACCTGCAGCTGGCACAGAAGGAAGGGAGGAGTCTTGAGAGGTCCAGCTAGTAGGCCCTGGAGTATCCTGGTGAGAAGGAGAAACTGAGGCAGCGGTATGGGTTTTTGGAGGGGAAAGCAGGTCTGCAGCAGAAGGGAGGCAGTTCGTTAGCTGGATCTAGGGTTATAGAGTCATCTAGTGGCGGTTGAATAGGTTTCATGGCTCAGAGAAGTTGGGATGGGGAACAAGCAGAACACATTGAAGGGTAAGAGCAAAGATAGATGGATGCTTGGATATATGTGGGACTTCTTTCCATTTATCCGACTGCTGGCAGTATGTATGGAGATCTCTTAAAATGATCCTGTCTAATGTGCCATTAACTGACCATTTGGAACTATTATCTAAAGGGTATTGAACCCAGACCTTATTGCAGAGGTGTGTCAATTTTGAGGGCCTCAAATCAGGCATTAATTTGAGAGATTTGAGATTTTCCAGGAGACATCTCAGTGGGGTGCCTGGGGGTATGTTCGAAGACCATTTAACAAATTGGATTTTGGGAATGTTACTGAACTATTCATGCCAGCATCCCACAGAAAAGTTCAGCAATGGTCAGTGTAAAAGCTAAGCTAGAGATTCAGGTAGTCACGTGGATCTTTAGGGGCTACGGCCAGCAATTTCCAGGAAATTGCCAGGAAGCTAGGAATTTAGATCAGCTTCAAGAGCTTGAGAGAATTATGAACTGCTTTTGATAAGGGAGGTCACCCAAGGGTCTAAGTCTTAACTCGTAGGTCAGTCAGGAGGCCGGTCATAAGGACCGAGGCATTGAAACACCAACCCCTCAGCCCAGAAAAGGCTGGCCAGGCACTCTCTGGGCATATAGGGTCCCTTCCGATGATTGGAGAAACTCCTTACCAATCAATATACCAGTGTGTGTTTGAGGACTTCTGCAGTAGGATAGCAGAAAGTGTGGAACCATGTTGTTGGTGTGGCCAGACAGTAGCTCCATGTAGTGAGTCATGGCAGCAGAACTCACATAGTAGAAGTATGTGAGTGTTGCAGCAGCAGCAGAGGCAGTGGCAGTGATGGTCTGCAGCAGCTATGGAAATCCACATAGCAGATGACTGTGGGTGCCAGCAGATGGAGTTCACATGGTGTAGCAGTGGATGTGGAAGGTGAGAGCAGTGGTGGAAGTCCACATGGCGCCAGTCCTCCAGCGTCAGTGGCAGCTTCACGATCGTTCCAGGTGGCAACTGCCTCCTGGATTCCACAGCAACCTGTGTAGAAATTCTCGAAGTCCTCGGCACCAATGTTGTGATGGTCATGCAACTCTAGAAAGACCACACCAGGCCAAACAGTTCCACGTGGAATTTATTGAAAGAGGGGAGGGCAAGGTGGCTGCAAAAAGAGAATGGTGGAAGAGAGAGAGTGAGAGAGAGAGAGAGAGAGAGAGAGAGAGAGAGAGAGAGAGAGAAGAAAGAAAGAGAGAGCAAAGGGGTCTTCTGTTTATATATGGATAGTGACATAGCCACAGGTAAAGGTGGGCCAAGTGGATTCTGGGAATATAGTGGTTGTTGCCTTGGCAACAGGTGTGCAAATCATGCTGTTGCCTGGTTATGATGTCACTGGTTTCAGAGGTCCTGATGCCAACAATAATGATGTCTTAAATAAAAAATTAGTCCATGCAAAATTATGACAAAGATTTTTCAAACCTTTCTTATATTTATTGGAATGGTGTGATTTACTTGTTTCATGTTAATTAAAACAACTGTTTTTTTAAGCCTAAGTGAAAATGTTATTTTAGGGGGAAATTGCCAATATAAAATTCTTTCTTGCTATTGAAAAACCCAAGCCCATTATAAGGAAGTTAGACCCCCCTTAGCAAAATTAAAGTCAGAGATCGTAACTGCCTAATGGCTAACCTGCATCCTTTGTCCCAGGGAATAGCTAACCGCAGGAATGTTATCGCAACCGCCTTATGGTGAACTTAGAACATTCTATACCTTCCCATGATGCATAGAATTTCCTTGCTTTGTGGTTTTTTCCTTTAAATATCCCTGACTTCAGCTGCTCAGGGTCGAACTCCTCTGCCTCTGTGTAGGTTACGAGCTCAAACCCAGTGCACTGGTCCCCCCCTCGTGTGATTGCAGCAAGGACAGTCTTTCGTGAGTTCTTGGGGGGTTGTGCCATCCCTAGACTTGAGTGAGGGTCTCCCCAGCTCGGGGGTCTTTCACTATATCTAGATAGCTATGAAATTGTGATAATCTTTCAGTATTGTACTAAGTACACATTACTTACATAGAACACATTACTTTTTGTAGTGAGACTACTAATTTATTATTAAGGCTACAATTTAAAGACAAAATACACATTTTATAGGATAATTATAAACACTAATTTACCTGATACACTGACATTGATTTAGCAATATTTCTGGATTAATGTCACCCCATTTAGGAAAAAAATCTAAGTAATTTATAATCTGAAAGTTCAGATGGCCAGATAATAAGAAAATAATTCAAACTGTAAGTTCAATATTTGTTTTTATAGGATATATTTGAAACTATGCTCATAATGAATTGATAATCACTATGATAGCCAACCCTAAGGTCATCTAAAATATTGACAGTCTGAGTATTTGGCTTTCTTGTAAATTAATTTATATCTACTTTAAGAGGAAATGGAATGTACATTTAATTATGGGGATTATTAAAATTTTGTGTGGAGTTAATTTTTCTTGCTTGTCTTATTGCTGTCACAGCTGGAGAGAAAATCTTCCAATATAATTTATGAAAAATGTTTCTGGAAACAGGCTTGGAGCTTAGGTATTTCCCTCTTTCCTAGTGTTGAAATGGAGACAGTCCTGAGACAAGCCATTTTTTATGCTCAGGAAATGGTAAAGATTACAGACTCCTACCAGCCCTCTTATCTATTTTTGTTCAGGTTTTTGGAGAACAAAATCAAGACTCATTTTGAGAAGCTAGTTCAAGCTGTGTTCTTCAATATTCTTTAATCCTGTTGGATAACCTTGTTATACAACGTTTTAAGATCCCAGATGAAATTTATAAGACAATGGAATTCCTTTTTAAACATTTATATGATTTTGTGGGTGCCAAGCACATATCTGCAGGAATCCTTTATCTCATTCTGCCATGTGGGTCCTGGGGATAGAACTCAGGTCCTAAGGTTTGGCAGCAAGCACCTTAACCCCTTGAGCCATCTCACAAGTCCAAAACAATGGAGTTGTTAAAACCTCATCAGCACAAATGAAACAATGGATGACTGGATAACTAAAGCAGATTGTCTTTTTCTGATGTTATCTAGTTTGAATTAAGGGCTTTAGATTAATTTACTTTTGTCCCTTTGGGGGACACATAAAATATTTAGTTAGTGGGCTCTGACACTGTTTACTCTAAAGTGATAGTTCTACAAGTCCCATGTAACTTCCGATTCCATTTTATTTAATATGGGACTTTATTTCTTTAATAAATAAATTAGAAAGTTTTTCTATAGTCATGGATTAATTTGGTTTCAAACTCTGAAATATTTTTAAATTACAACATTAAATTGTTTGTGAGCAAATTTGCTAGCAGTACTGCCTGTAGTTAAGGAGGTAATCTACAAATGAAAAGCCCCACTGTGCTGGGACAGCAGGAGATATTTACTGCAGAGAAGAATATATTGTTACTCTGACCTTCAGGGCTGTTGCTGCATAAGAGAGACTCCAAATTTCCAACACCGAGCCTAAACAGAGACAGATAGAGCCAAAGATCAAATGAAATTTTATTTTTATTCAGAATTGTTTTCTATTTGTAATACATCTACCCAGAGCTAAAAAAAAGAAAAAGAAAAAAAAAATAACGTTGACTCTTAGTTAATGTTAAAAATCATTTTCTTGAAAGAGGATGATAAAAAAAAGGGCAGAAAAAATAGTAATACAAATAGTGGACTTGCTCAGAAAGAAAAATTCATCACATCCTGTAAATTTGTTACTGTAGCCCTGCTGCTGAGACAGACATAGAAGAGGTGGTTTTCAATTCTGGTTTCCAGAGGCCCTTGGAAGGGTAGGCGATGTGGATGAATGCAGCCATTTAAGATTTTTTTTTTAACTGAAAGCATTCTTAATTATTTCTTTTACTTTAAAGAAATCAAAAATATTTTTTGTAAGTAGCAATTGGAAATGTGAGATGTTAGCATTCTATCTAAGCTCCACCCCACGGTTACCTGGCAACAACCAGGTAGGCCTGACCCACTATAAAAGGGTCTGTGTGCCCCTCCTAGTACTCTTGGTCTCTTGTTTCTCTCTTGCTCTTTCTCTGCTTCCCTTCTCCCCTCTCTCCCCATTCCCTTCCCCCCTTTCTCTCCATGTGACCATCGCTGACCTCTACTCCTCTACTCTTTTACTTCCTCTTCTTCTTCTTCTTCTTCTTCTTCTTCTTCTTCTTCTTCTTCTTCTTCTTCTTCTTCTTCTTCTTCTTCTTCTTCTTCTTCTTCTTCTTCGCCTTCTCCTTCTTCTTCTTCTTTGACTTCTCTCTCTCTTTCTCTCTCTCTCTCTCTCTCTCTCTCTCTCTCTCTCTCTCTCTCTCTCTTTCTCTGTCTGTCTCTCTCTGTCTCTCTCTGCTTTTCTCTGCCTCTCCAATCCTCTTAACTCCCCTTCTCATGCCCTGAATAAACTCTATTCTGTATTATACCATTGTGTGACTGGGGGAAGAGATGCCTTGGCATAGGCCCGCTGAGGCACCGCCTTCCCCCGTACCTTACCACACCTCCATAGAACATATCCCCTCTATCGTGTTATAAACACATCATGAGATGTTATACCTTAAAAATTATAGTCAATTAATTGTTCTGTATCCATATTTTGTGATTTTGCATTTAAGTTTCTCTTGGACAAACACTTGCACTGTTTGGGTCTTTATAATCCCAGTCTCCCTTTATTGTTCTGGATTCAAATACTGCCTAACTGTTTCTTTCTTCATTAATTTTGTTTTCTTAAGGTTGAGTCCTGATTCTTGTGCTGGGTGAATAGAGGAGAGACCCTCCCTGAACCTTGAACACGGATTAATGCACATGTAATTTCCCCAGAAGCCAACCATGGGCAAAAAAATCAATACAGGTGACAATAACTGAACTCTACTGTATGAGTCCATAACAGATCTGACACTGGCTTAAAATGATTCAGCTGACAATTTGTCATACATAAAGCATTAGTGGAGCAATTCCTCAGGAGGTTATACTAACTACTTTGGAATCTGAGAAGTTTACTGGAAGGTACCCTACTCCATTGTTTCCCACTTAATTCTCTGCAAGACCAAAGTTTGTAAGAGGGTGTAGATAAGTCAGTCAGCAAATGTAGGATACAATTAGAATCCGATGGTTTCAGAGTCAGGTCCTGCCACCTTACAGAAACATGACTATTCATAATTCCTCTGAAACAATAGGTTTCTTTTCGATCTGTTTTTGAAACACATTTGTTTTTCACCAATCTCGTCATTTTATTACATATCCCAACTGGAGGGCGGTGTTCCTGATACAAGTGCTTAACATTGCTACCTCCATCCACTTAGATACATGATCGAATTCTTTTTAGATTCATTCTGCTCTAGGGACCACACTTTTGTTACATTTATTTCTAAGGTAACTTTAGGTGCAGATGTATATTTTACCTGTAAGTTCTAGGACACAGAAATAAGGAGTGTACTTGTTCACGCTCTGTATTGTCCAGCTCAGATTCTAGTTCAGAAATGCTTATTTGCTTATATAAACCTTTTTTAAAATAAAATTTGATAATAAAAATTTTCTTCATTGCCCAAATCTAGTATTTAAATTTTTACTTGAGACTACATTTAAAACATAATTCAAAGTTAAGAAGTTTTTTAAAATCTTAAAAGCTTCTCAGTCCCTACATCTCTCAAAACTTTAGGCCAGACAACTTTCTAGTACAATGAAATCTAGTGCAATGAAATCTAATTGCAATGCATTTCTGTACTACAAACTTCAGGTAATTCCCTTGATCTCTGTGGATACTGATTTTCAACTTCTCTTCATTGAGTAATTGTCTTCTTAGACTACTGAAATAAAATAAAAGCATGTAATATTTCACTTAATGACAGATATCTACTTTTTCTCCATTCTTTCTGTGTCCTTACATGGCCAAAATAAAATCATCTGGGTTTCTCCTCCATTTTTATATCAACATTTTCATTAGGTAAGGCTAAACCCCATGAACCTACTTACCCTTAATTTTCTGCATGTAGAATACATGAGGGCAACGGTATTATTTAATACTTTTTTATGTAATCTGCAATAAAATAGCAAAGCCTTGACATAAATGGCCTCTTACATGAGAACATGCTCCTTTTGCTCTTCAGTCTTATTTTTTAACCACAATGAATCCAGGTGCTTGTTAGTTTGTTTGTTTGCTTGTTTTCACTGATGTTTCTCTAAGTTTCTTCTATTGTAGAACCAGACTTTCATCTCTCTAAAGCCCATATTGCACTGACAAGACTATTTAGAAAATCTGGACTGTGTACTATGGAATCTCCCTCCTAAAGTGGTAGGTATTTTCACATTGTTTGCTATAGGATTATCCACAGTGGAAGGGACTACAAAACAGTTTTGTAGTGTGGCCATTTCCTCCTGGGCAAACCTTCCACTATGGACAGGAAATTTCAGAGCATACTAAAATGTTCAAGAATGTGACTGTGGCTATAGGTCCAAAAAAGGTGAAATAGACTTTGTATATGTTTCAATGATTACAGAATGAATCATGTCTGTTATGTGAAAGAATATTACATCATGCATTAAAAACAATGTGAAATAACTCAACAGGAATTTCTTCTTAAAATGTCAATATGCATTTAACTAACAAAAATTATCTCTAATTAAGTGTACAATTTAATACTTTAATGTACTTATGTATTTGGAGATGATTATAATTAATTTAATTAATTAATCTTTTACTTCAGAAATTTAGTTTGCTATTGTCTCTGTTTAATGTTTTAATTTTGCTTCTGGTATGAATACTTGTAGTCCAACTTTTTAGAATTTTTAGGCATATTGTAACATTATTAGCCATTTGGTATAGTCATAACATGTTATTAAAAGTAAAATAGATGTAGTACTTTGTAGTGTATTCAGCTTGAATAGCAAAATATGCTCAGTCTGATATATAGAATCTGCCCTTTCCCTTTCTCAAAGTTTTCTCTCACTGACAATTCATGACATATTTTTTGTTTCAATAGGTTAAAGCATTTTATATCTTATATATAAAGAAGCTCATTTAATAGTTGGTTGACTTTATGTCTCTTGTTTACTTAATTATCATATTGACTTCTGTTTTCCCATTTATCAAAAATGATAGGACTCCCCCCCTTTTCTTATTTAACTTACCAGTCTATAAAATAGTTCATCATCGAAATAGTTATGGCAGGAATCTAGAGGAAAGAGCTGATACAGATTCTATGAAGCTTTGATTCTCATGCCTTTTAGTAAGCCTGCTTTCTTATAGAACCCCAGACTGCCAGTCCAGGAGTGGCACCACCCACAATGGGCTGGAACCTCATTTATTACTTACTAATTAAGAAAATACCTCCATAGACTTACCAGCTTCATCATATGGAAGCATTTTCTTAGTTGAAGTTCTCTCCTCTCGGATGACTATAGCTTGTGTCAAGTTGATAAAACTAGCCAGCACATATGCTACTTTTAACCTCACTCTCCTTCCATACCAAAGTGTGCTCCCTAAGGATGGGTTTTATTTATTTATTTCATAACATAAAATTGAGTCTGCCAGAATCCAAGATCACGTAGCTGGGCAGCAGCAGAGCTGGGGCCTGAACCCAGGCAGTCTCCAGTTATACTCTGCTCTCCAACAAAAAAGAACACTAAGGCCATGCTTTTCTCCTTGTACATAGGGGTCTCACAACGTGTGACTTCAAGAGCTTTTACAAGCTATGGAGATAGGTGCCCAGCATGAACTAACAACCCCCAGGAACAATTTGGGGCAAGATTACTGTCAACATGTCCATCCATGTGGGTACTTCATATGAAAGTTGTACTGTCTCTGAACTGCCTATACTCTCAAATAACAAAGACATCCAGCACTTTTCTGAAATGTAAACAGAACTGAAAGAAGCATGGGCAGTTACATAATTCATCCCTGAAAACTTGAATTTTGTATTTTATTTTCTCTCTCACACTAAGCTTAGAGGGTAAAGATGGTTGTTTTGCATTTTGTGGGGCTCTGAATCAAAGCGAGGCCTTGCACATACTAACAGGCACTCTATCGATGCATTGCTTTTTTTCATTGCTGCAAAAACCCAACCAATGTTGGAAGGTTTACTTCTGGCTCAGTTTGAGGGGTACAGTCCATCATGATGAGAGAGTCACTGAGACAGGAACCGAGGCAACTGACCATATTGTATTTCTAGTTAGACAGTAAGAGAGACGATGGCTGGTACTCAGCTTGCTTCATCCTTTTTATTCAGTTAGTGACTCCAGTCGAGGGAATGGTGCTGCCAACACTTAGGGTGGATCCTCCGCCTCAACTAACTCAACCCAGAAACTCTCATGGGCACAGCCAGACACTTGTTTTTTAGGTGACTCTAGATTCAATCAGTTAACAATCAAGCCTGATCACCACAATCACTGAGCTGCATCTCCAGCCTTGTTGAAGAGTTTCTCATCCTCTGTGAACAGGTAGCCAGTTTCCAATGTAGATTCCCTGTCTGGTAACCAACAGTACTATGTTCTATGTCCGGGGAGAGAGGAGTTAAGAACGAGCAGTCCAATCGGCCTTCTTGCCAGCCACTGTGAATTTGCTGACAAGGATACTGCATTGCCCCCTAGGGGTACCCAGATAGTGAGGGAGCTAGTGGCTGGTGTACCAAAGCATAAGCAGCAAGCAAGCAGGATCAGGAGCACTGGAGTGCCAGGATCAGTAGATTGGCAGGGTGTGGGTTGACTTTCTATTGTTCTTGTGGCAGTTCGTCTGGAAGTCTCCTCCGCTGGGACCTCAGCTGCTGGATCATCTCTCTCCTGGCAGGCTTAATGTGAGAGTGGTGTATCCACATCCTGATTCTGTCCACCTTAACAGCCATCTTTGTGTGCAGAATCACAATGTGAGGCCCTTTCCAGCACAGTTCCAGAGTCTTGTAGTTATGACTCTTAATCCAGACTTCTTCACCTAGGTATGATATCTTCCAGAAGATTCTTTGCCACTATGTTGGCAGTCTCCTTCTATTTAGGGAAATATTAAAAAAGAAAGAATATATCACATGTTCCTGCACTACACCCTGGTTCTCTTATCCTGGCGGGCTGGCCAGCCATGCATTGGTGAGCAATGGCTGAGATGCTTTTATCTTCTGGAGCTCTGGGTCAGAGCTACCATTCCAGCCCCATGCTTCAGTACCCTCATGGCCTCTGTGGTGCACATCAGGCAAGCCTACACTTTGCTTCTCTACCTTTCTCTCTGGAACCCAGATGAGCCACGATGCGAAGGAAAACGCAACACAAACTTAGCTCAGAAACAATGATAACTCAATCTCTGAGTGGAACAACTAAAACCTAACCTTGTAAACCTTTTCAAAATCTGATTCCTCTGGTGGTGAATCCTTGCTGATCTGCCATACCAGGAGACCCTAGTAGCTACATCTTACCTACATGCTGTCCCCCTTCCAAAAGCACCTTCTCTCTCTCCTGCTTCCTCCCTTCCTCTCTCAGACCTGGAAGTCCCCTCTCTGCTCCCAGTGATTGGCTCCTTTATTCATTAGGGGATTGGTTCACAAGAAGTCACAGGTGTAACTCACTCCTTGACTGAAGTCCCTCACAGGAGGGCAGAATTAGAAGAATACAAAAAGCCCCAGAGCTATCCACAACATTCTTCTTTGTAGGGTAGGCTTTTACCCATCCTGAAAAGGCCAGTTTAGGCTACAGAGCGAAGCGCTGTCTTTAAAAAAGAGGAGTAGATAAGAAAAGAAACACAAATCCCCAAACAAAGAAACAAGAACTTTGAAAACCAAGGAGCCTATTAAGAACACAATAAATAAACAAGAAAAGGCAGTGAGGGTGAAGATGTAGAACCCTAGCGTGTTGCTGGTAGGGAAAATGTAAATGATGCAATGGCAGTGGAAGTGGTTGGAGGTGTATCTAAAAGCTAACCTTGGAAGTCTAAACTACCTGCTCCGTGGTAGGTATATGCTAAAGGAATTCAAACAGGAACTGTGCTGCAGGATAATTTGTACATTAATGTCTACTACAATAGTCACAAGAACCATCAAATATATGTTGTGTTTTTTAAAAAGCCAAGGATATGTTTTATAGAATGTGGTATGGTGAGGTAGGAGGGGTGCCTTCATGGCCCATGCTGAGGCATCCCTTCCCCTGGAGGTACCAGCCATTCGTCAAGAGACTGTATAGAATAGAGTTTATTTAGGGCATGGGAAGGGGTGTTGAAAAGGGAGTAGAGACAGAGAAAGAGAGGAAACAGAGAAGGATATAGAGGGAAAGAGAAGAGAGAGGAGAGGCCCTCCAGGAGGGGGATGGGGGAAATGGAGAGAGGGAGAAAGGGGTAAGGGAGAGACGAGAGTCAGAGAGAGAAAAGGGGAGAGAGAGGACTTCACCTTTTTTAAAGAATCAATTCGGTCTCATTGTATGTGGGTATAGATTGCATGCATCTTCATTTGTGATGTGCTCCTCTATGAAGAGCTATTTAGATTTTTTTCCATGCTGTGGCTTTCACGTATAAGCTGCTGAGGATATGCCGGTTATCTTTCAGAGAATTTCTTCTGTGCTTGAAAAAATGTATGTCTCTATTGTTGAACGGAAAATCTGATATGCCAGTTAACTAGTCCAATTGATATTTAACCTTATTCAAGTTAGCTCTCAATTAACTAGCTACTTTGCTGAATTTCTAGATGCAAAGATGGTCCTGTATGATGGTTCTTAGTGAGTTTCCATGCTTCAAAGTCACTTTTCTTTAGCCAACACACTGCTGGTACAGTGTTCAAAATTAGGGACAGGGTAGGTTCTTGTAAGTCTACAATATGACATAGGAAAATTTGATACCTGAATTAGGTGGCATAAAGTCACAAATAAAAGGCTTGCACACTGTCTGTATCATTATAACAGGCACCCAGATATCAGTGGGTTCCCAGACATTAGCATAACTAATGCCATTCAGTTCTTAGATGTACCATTTATGTCTTGGAACACAGTATATAGACAGCAATACCTGCCAAAATTAAAACAAAGATTAATCCATCAAAGTCCATAGTTCTTGGAAAGTCTCTTGCTTTCTTGGGTTCTGTAGTTCCACTTTTGTCTAGCTGTTCTTTCTAAATAAGGTATGTCAATGCAGGATGTAGTTTTTGTGCTAATAAGGTTACCCTGAGAATGCTTTGGGACTGCACTTGGTCCCAAACACCCAGGATAATCACCAGCTGGCCAATAAAGACTTGCTGTGTGCTTGAGTGCTCTTGTGGATACCTCACAGCAAGCAACTGCCAACACTGGGCGGTAGGTCCTGCTGATAGTGCATTGTAACTTCTCTAATAATGACAACTGAAGCTCCATATGCCGAATGTTGGAAATTGTGTCCCAGAGACTGATGCCTGGCCTGTAGATGACTGTGTATATTCTCTAGTCGTGACAAGTAAATGCAGAGCATGAAACCTTTTATTGATTCTGAATCTGTGGCTTTTCTCCAATAAGTACTGCTCCAGAATGGCCAAGTGTGAATCTTAGGTTCATAATGACTTGTCGCTATCAGATTAAGGGACATGTCATTAGCAGGAGTTTAGAGGCCTCTACTCTGGCACACCACTTCACCCAACCCACCACTTCCACCGTCTGTAGCCATTGCACATATAACATATCCTCACGTGGTGGTTTTACTATATCTGCCTATATTGTTGACTAAAATTTTGTTTACTTAGAAAGATTACATATTTTGCAATATATCTTTTGATGCCAAATTATTTTGGAAGGTTTTGTAAACTGGTATCTATGGCATCAGAATATTTATTTCGATTAATCTATAATTTTTCAATGAATTAATATATGATTTTAATTATTTCATAATACATCCTTTGTATTCTATCCGACTTAAATTTTTATTTTTAGTGCTTAGGTTGCTGTAAGCCTCCTGATGCTAGCATAGGACTTAATGTAGACTATTTAGTTAGGAATGTCTGTCATAGAATCTTTATCTTTTTGTGATTGTTAGTAATGTGATGCCAATCTTTTCAACAAAGTAAAACAAAACAAATCAAAACAAAGAAAAAAAACCAAAATACCAAAACAACAACAACTACTACAATTACTACTACTACTACTACTACAACTACTACTACTACTTACGAATGACAGGTGGAAATTCCCATGATAGTCCTGTTTACTACATTTTATGGTATCAAAATATTCAATTTTCCCCTCCCTGCTGACTACTTTTAGTTTTAGCTGTAATTTCCTGAGACATGATGTGATGATATAGCTTTTAATTTATCAGCTTGCTATGATTTTATTTTATGAATAAAATTTCTGAACCCTTTTGCCAATTATCTATATATGTTTTTATTCCCCACATATCACATTTGCTTGTAATTTGGAGGTTTAATTCCTTTTATTTAAAGTAAAATCTTCCATGTATCTACCGTTATGGGTATATTTTATAATACCAATTTTAAATATACTTTATAAATTCTAATACTGTGGTTCAAGTGACTGCTTCTCATCACTCTCAGTCATATTTTCCAGTCAGGGATTACTTGATTACTTTTAAAATTTGGGGTCCAAATGTAGTTTCAGTTTGCTTACTAATGTTGACTATTCTGTCATTTCTACATATTCTACAACTTTGACCTACAACCCAACTATATTACTAGGGAATTACTGTTTGGTGGTTTAGCCTATGAAGGTTGTTCTATGGGACTGGGACAGTGTGCATCACGAAGGCATTTAATTTATACAGGCCAAGCATGATGATTTTGAGTATTCTGCCAATATTCACTGATTTACAGCATTTTCCATATTTTCTGGTGGGGACATAATTATTTCTTTAGTTTTTGAATGGGTCTTTTTGTTTGTTTGTTTGTTTGTTTGTTTTAAATAATTTCCTTACAGGCATTCACTAAACAGGATTGTCCTGACTATCCAAAAAACCAAAGAAACAAAACAAACAAACAAACAACAACAACAACAATAAAAAACAAAAACAAAAAAACAAAGGATGCCCTGGATAACAGCTGAGTTTTCCTAGCCTCACTTCCCCCTCTTTCATACTATAAACATCAAACATCTGATATCTAGTCACATTCTCCTCACTGGGTTCTCAGATGATCTAATTTTCACAAGTTCAGTTGCTTTTGTTTGGGTTCCCCCATCACTGTACCATAAGACAACTTCTCTTCAAGCTATTAGCAAAGATAGTCATTAAATTCCCACCTGTCAGTGAACACTGCCTTTATCTTCTGATCTTTAGCATCATAAAAATTATGACTAATGGTGTTTGGCATTTTCTTTGCTTTCATGAGACCTAGGAAATTTGCTTCTTGGTACTTAGTCTATCGTGGCTTAAATAAAAACTTTTAGCAAGATATAGTATTGTGTATAAGTAGAATTTTGAATTTCTAAAAATAATTTATATCAACTCAATATGCTAAATATATAAATTCCCTATATTACTAATTATCCTGATTTTTTTGAGATTTAATATTGTGAGGAGATAAGTATCTCTAATGGTTTGTGGAAAACAACTATTATGAATCTAAGGGAAGGAAAGTCAAACATTTAAAATATAATTGTAAGCCAAATGCAAGCAAGAGGAATCAACACAATAATTAATTCATGTTATTGGGTAGAAGAAATTTCCCAATATTTTATTGCTTCAGTACGGAAGTGTGAAGTCATACTGGTCCATATTTATGCTCTGAGGCAGACATTCTTTGTCTATATACACACTATATAGACAGACACTGGCTTGTTCTAAATACAGTGACCTTTTAGTGATGATGACATTTTATGCATCTTAAGTCTCAGGAGCCATCCTTGTATTCAGAGATTGTTTTTTATAGACTAGTGTCATATATGGCCTGAGCTCTTTAAATTCCTTCTAATCAAAGACATTGAAAACTTATTAGTTTTTCTGGGCTCATTGTAATTGTTCCCAAAGTTATTCCTTTTTCCTATTTTTGGTGAAACATAAATTATCTTCTAATCAGGATTTAGAAATTTATACAGATAGCCATGCTAATTAAAATCAATAAGCATTTATTTAGTATCTCCTGAATCTAAAACATTTTGCCTCATCATTCCCTATCTATCTATCTATCTATCTATCTATCTATCTATCTATCTATCATCTATCTATAATGGATATATATATATATATAATATATATCATATATATTATATATATATGATATATATATATATAATTAATAGTACAGCTTCAGAAACAGAACACAAAACATTGTTAGTTTAATTTTTTTTATTTATTAGATTTAATTTTTGGCAAGACACAATGGCATTTATTCCTTATAATATCTGATAAAAGTATAGAAATATTTTTATATCTGTCATATCATAGAAATATAACATTTGTGATAGACTGTATGGTCACGAAATGGGATTCAGGAAGATATTCAAACACCAGACATCTTCCTTGACCTTTCTCTCTGCTCAGCTGTCTCTCTCCTGTTCTTTCACCCTATGCTTGATCCAACAGCCATTCATGTCAAACCAGTACATTTGTGTTCTAAACATAGACTCATTTTCTTTCCTGAGGTAGATTATTTAGGATGTAGGAAGTGCATTTTCTTGTGCTTACAGGAATCTTTGCTTTGTTTCCCTTCTGCTACTTAGCATTGGTCGTTCTTATTACATTGAGGGAAAAGGAAGACCAAAGATTTACACAAGTTCTTCAGTTTTAGCTCCACTAACTCATAGTACACTTTCAGAAACAGAACATTAAAAAAAAACAAAAAACAAAAATCATAAACAAAAATAACAATACAAAAACCTTTTTCAGGTTAAAATTTTTATTTATTAAATTTATTTATGTACTTATTTTTTTGCAATACACATATGTGACACATTCTGATTTTTCTCTCCCCTCCCTTCCCTTTTCTCCTTCCCATATCTTTCAAGTCTCCTCCCGAACATTAACTTTCCAAGAGTTATGATCTTAGGCTTTGTTTTGTGACACATTCAATTTATTTAATCAGAGGCATCCATACAATCATTGAGTTTGGGGCTATCTATTGGAGTCTGGTGTGGTTACTGGTGTAGGTATACAACCAGAGACAGTGACTCCCCCTTTCTGAAATTTCCTGTAGCAAGTAGTTCAGTAGTTAAGATTTGTTCCTGTTTAGTTCCTCCTCATTCTATGCTTAACTGCTGATAAGCTTCTTCATCTCCAGTCAGTGTAGGCATCTGCAGGCACTAACAGTTTGTGATTGCAGTGGCTGGGTCATGTTGGGAAGATGGAGCTACTAAACCATTCTCTGTATTTTCCAGGTTTGCATTCCTTACACCACCTCTTCTGTCATGTTCTCTGAATCTGGGAGGGGGTGTTACAAATATTTTGTTTAGTAATAGGACATCACTTGGTCTCAGGAACTTGTGCAGCCATCAGTCACTGCACTGACCATTTCACTGGAAAGAACGTTCACTGATTAAGACTGAGAGTAGTTTGTCGATGAGTATAAGTGTAAGTATAGAAGACATTTCGAC
Organism: Uromys caudimaculatus; assembly: GCA_028551405.1. Taxonomy (NCBI): domain Eukaryota; kingdom Metazoa; phylum Chordata; class Mammalia; order Rodentia; family Muridae; genus Uromys; species Uromys caudimaculatus. Next base: position 52,612,191 of record CM052704.1, read on the forward strand.
ACTCTGCCAGTAGAGCTGAAGGACAACATTCAGCTTTCCTTCCATATGTATAAAAGACTTAGAAAAATAATTTTGTCAATAGGTTTTTGAACTTTGTTCTTTTTATTTTAAAACAATACATAAAATAATGACCTTCCAATATTTAAGGTGGATTAGGTAGATAACTCAGGGGTAAAATGCTTAGTGCATAAACATGAGGACCTGTGCTTGTATCCCTGGCATTCACACAATAAGCCAAAAAGCAGTATTTGTAACTAGTGCTAGGATCGTGGCGACAGCAGGACCTCTAAAGCTTACTGGACACCAATTTACTTGTAATAGCAAGATATGGGTTCAGGAGAAGCACTTTTTCAGAAATGACAGTAGAGTCAATGAAGAAGACACATCTGAACTTTTCTCAGTACACACCCATGTACATGCACACACACACGCGCACACACACACACATACACACACACACACACACACACACACACACGAACATTAAAAGGCTAAGAAAGCTGTCCCACGCGCCTCTCGCCAGCAAGAAGACACGCGACACATAGGCTTCGTCTGCAGTTCAGCTTTATTTAGCCGTTGATAGAGAAGGAAGAAGAAGAACCCCGGGGCCCCAAAATGGCGCTGTTATATAGCCCCCGAGGCAGC
>CM052704.1:52613335-52636205 GCA_028551405.1 Uromys caudimaculatus
CGAAGCCTCCCCGTCCGTTGGGCGGGGGGTTCTCCTCGGTGTGAAAAGGCTCCCGGCGTCCCGGGTTTTCGGCACCAGTTGTCCCACGCGCCTCTCGCCAGCAAGAAGACACGCGACACATAGGCTTCGTCTGCAGTTCAGCTTTATTTAGCCGTTGATAGAGAAGGAAGAAGAAGAACCCCGGGGCCCCAAAATGGCGCTGTTATATAGCCCCCGAGGCAGCATGTCCTCCACTGATTGGCGCGCCCCGGGAGTGGGCGGTGATTAGTCATGTACACCCTTAATGCGCAGGTGCTTCGGGCGAGCCACCCCGCGCTATCCACAAGTTTTCTTAAAGTAACAGCGCCATCTGGTAATGGCGAATACTCTAACCGCTCCTTACAGAAAGCTTTTATTTGTGGTTTAGACTGAGAGACTCTGCAAAGGGTAAAATAACATGTAAATGAACTCAGAAAATGTCTTTTCTTTTCTTTTATTATTTTTTTTGCATTTTCTTTTTTCTTTTTTTAAAATTTTTATTTTTTGATACTTTATGTACATTTCAAATGTTTCCCCCTTTCCAGGTCTCCACTTTGGAAACCCCCATCCCCTCCCCCTCCCCCTGCCTCTATGAGGGTATTCCACCTCCCACCCACCCACTCCCATATTCCCACCTTGACATTCTCCTTTACTGGGGCCTTTAACACCCTCAGGCCCAAGAGCCTCTCCTCCCCCTGATAGCCAACAAGGCCATCCTCTGCCTTATATGCAAAGCATGGGTCCCTCCATGTGTATTCTTTGGTTGGTGGTCTAGTCTCCAGGAGCACCAGGGGGTTAGGTCAGTTGACACTGTTGCTCCCTCCATGGGGCTGCAAACTCCCTCAGCTCCTTCAGTCCCTTCTCCAACTCCTCCATTTGGTACCCTAATCATGGATTTTACATAGTGTAAAAAAGCAGGGAAATCAATTTCATTTAGCTTTTATTTTATAGTTTTAAAGCCAAAAATAAAATTTGTAATACAAATGAAGTTTTTTTAAATGCTATGATTTTTGGTTTTATATTGGTTATTTTATTAATTTACATTTCAAATATTATCCCACTTCCCATTTTTCCCTCCACAAACCCCCTCTCCCCTCTCCTCTCCACTCTGCTTCTATGAGGGTGCTCTCCCACCCACCCACACACTTCACCTCATCGCCCTAGTTCTCCCCTATTCTGGGGCATCAAGTCCCAGAGTAATAACTATGGCTTATTATTTAAGAGTTGCTGTGTAATAACTTTCACTTCATCTTAAGTTGCATCCATTTTAAATTGATAACTGAAATCTCATGGATAACAGAATAAATAAGAAACATTAATTGATTACTATGATTCGTGCTTGCAATCCATTTTAATTTTAATGTGTTATCCTCTTGTGGGGTGTGTGTGTGTGTGTGTGTGTGTGTGTATGTGTGTGCCTGTGTGTGCCTGTATGTGTGTGCGTGTGCGTGTGCGTGCGTGTGTGTGTGTATGTGTGTGCCTGTGTGTGCGTGTGTGTGTGTGCGTGTGTGTGTGTGTGTGTATATGTGTGTGCCTGTGTGTGCGTGTGTGTGTGTGCATGTGCGTGTGCGTGTGTATGTGTGTGTGTGTGCGTGTTTGTGATGTATGGTGCATATATATTTGTGAGCATCTGTTTGCCCATTCCTTCTCCTGTAGAGGCCATAGATGAGGTTTTAATGTGTTCTTCTGTCACTCTTCTCCTTTTAGCTTGAGACAAATTCTCTGACCTCATGCTTAGCAGATTTGAGCTGGGTTAACCAACATGTTACCTGAATCCTTCACTTTCCAGTATTAAGATTACAGACATGCATTTTGCCCAACTCTCCAGATAGGGAGCCCCAAACTCAGGTCCCCATGCTTGCTGAGCAAACACCTTTCCTACTGAGCATCTACTCAGGCTTTTGAAATATTTTATCAAGAGGAAGTATTTAAATTATTTTAGTTGTATTGCAAGTTTAAATGCTATTTCAAAAAAGCATGAAGTGAATTCTTAAAAGTACAATTGAAAGTAACTACTATATATTACTAATGTTATGCATTTTACAGTGCTGAGGATTGAAGAAAGAGCCTCACATGTTGAGCAGGTGCTCAATCACTGAATCACTTCGCAGATGTCTAATGATTTTGAAAAAAAAATACTCTTATGAGTGTGGTGTTGATGTAGGTTCTTTAGGTATGATAATTCACTCCACAAGCTTGAAAAGGAATTATGATTTCTGTAGGCTGTGGTTTAGGCATATTCAGTTTCTTAGAATGTAACTTCATAAAAGTTACATGTAGACTTAGATAGTAAGTCACTCATAGCATAATAGCAAATATGATCCTTTCCCATCAGTGTGTTAGAGGAATAATAAATTTGGAGTGCAGTGTTGACTTTGGTTCTGTTTTTTTCTGGATTAGAGTACAATAATAAAAATAATAACTAATTTAGAATAATTAGTTCATGCACTCATATGAATATCTGTAGTAGGAAAGAGTAGCTTCAGGGAAAGCAGTCTTAATGAAGAAGAGGCAAGTCATAATGTAAGCAGTTTTCTAAGATTGTGGTGTATAGTGTGAAATCTAATAATATATCAGCATTTTCTCTTTAGTAAAATTTTCAATTCCTAGTGGAGTTACACTCATTTCTAATAACTGAAATTTAGTGAATATTTATTCTGAGCCAAAATGGTGATCATGTTTTAATTCTCTCATGTTCTTATGAGCATTATCATGGCCACTGCTTTACTTCAGGAAGCTGTTTTATTGTGGGGTTTAGACCTTTCTTCAAGGTAAGCAGAAATATGTGGTAGATGGCTCTGGAGATGTCATTTCTGCTCGTTATGTATACTGATATTTGCATCAGGACTTTGGCTACTTTGTAGGTTCTTCTTTCTTCCACCTTTCTCTATCCCTTCCCCACACTTTCAGCCCCCTAACATTAGATAGAAGAGGAAAAAATGATAGAGGGGTTATGGGGCAATGTTATCATTAGACTACTTCCTGCTTATTAGGGATGTTGATTTCCTTGGGCAAGTCCGATCTTTGCCATCAGATTATCTAATCTTTTCTTCTTCTCCTTTCTTTGCACACTACCACTTAGTGAATTATGACCAATAGCAACCAAATACCAAGAAATAACACACACTTCCTCTCAGGGTCCTAGCATTTATATACCCTCTGAAAATTTCCCAGAATTACAAAAAGACAATCTCAAAATCTATCTGCAGCTGTCAAAACCAGGCTTGGCTCATAAGCTGTGGTACTTTTAAGAGATGTCACCTTTTTAGAGTAGGTATGGCCTTGTTGGAGGAAGTACGTCACTATGGGGGTCGGCTTTTTCAGGTCTTCTTTGCTTAAGCTATAGCCAATGAGATAGTCTCCTTCGGTTGCCTTCACATCAAAATGTAGAGCTCTCAGATTCTTTTCTAGTACTGTGTCTATCTGCAGGCTGCCATGCTTCTTGCCTTGATAATAATAGACTGAATGAAACTGTAAGCCAGCCCCATCTAAATGTTTTCCTTTATAAGTGTTGCTTTGGTCACAGGTATCTCTTCACCACAATGGAAACTCTAACTAAGACAACCTCCTATACATAGTTCATGCAGAACATAGTTGAGAGTTTCAACAAAACACATTCCAGGAGCAGAAAGATGTTATGAGCTTAAAGATGAAATTTTGGAATAACCTAGTCAGAAAAAAACACATCAAAACAATAACTATAAAGAAAAATACAGACCATAAAACCCATTGAACACCATTAAATCAGACAATTTTGCATTTTGAGTGTTCCAGAAGGAGAAGAGAATCACAGGAAACGTAATCAATGAAGTAATAGTGGAAAATCTCCCATAGCTTGGTGAAAAGCTATTCAAGTCCAGAATATTCAATTATGATTAAAACAAAACAGACGTGACATTTTTGGCAGCATATAATACTCAAATTGTCAAAAGCAAAAGTCAAAATGAAAATTGTGGCAAACAGAAAAAAAAAACCAAAAACCCAAAAAACAATAAACAAATAATAATCCAGAAATGTACCAAGGAATGCTTTCAGACCAATGACCAACAGCATGCTTTTAAGCAGAAACTGTAAAAGCCAGAAAAGAAACATCTTTAGTAATAGTTATTGCTCCACATATTTTCTTTTCTGCACTAACTTCCTGCTTCCTACCTTAATTTAACATTTCCTATTCTGTTTTCGCCCTTTAACTCTTTTTCAAAATGATTTTCATAGCATATATTGTGATCATAGTTTCTTCTATACCAACTCCTCTCAGATCCTCCCATTTCACCCTCCCAAGTCTATACTTATTCCCTCTCTCTCTCTCTCTCTCTCTCTCTCTCTCTCTCTCTCTCTCTCTCTCTCTCTCTCACACACACACACACAAACACACACACACACACACACACACACACACACACACACACACACACACGCACACAAAATCAGCCAATAAATCTGTAATTTTAAAAAAGGGAAACACAAGAAACACACACAAACAATTGTATCCCTTCTCCAATGTAAGTCATTCCTCCACAGCCTCCTATTAGTTTCCTGATCTCGTACCATTTTACTATTGATGAATCTAGGAGCAACACATATATCAAAATCTAAAGATTCACCTCTTAATACAAATGAGAGAAAACATGAAATATTTATCTAGCTTAAACCCTTCAATCTATGATAGCTGCCCTCATTAGACATAACATGACTGTGACACAAGATTCATGGACACAAATACTAATTGCTTTCGGTTGGTATGTAAGGGAAAGCCTCACTAGATAAAACCCATAGGTATAACTATGTAAAAAGGACCAAAAACCTTTGGCCAAATAGACCATAGGCCATAGGCTGTAGGAGAGTACACACCACTATTATTCTGTTAAATGAACATGGTTGCAAAGTGATGCCTACTAAATAATGTTGTCATCATAGATTATACCTCCATGGCATGAAAATCCAGTTATCTAATAAGATAATAAAAATGTCAAAAATGAAAACTGAGTTTGACATCTTTTGTATTAATTTTGTGTTATAGTATTCTTGTGTCACAGAAAATAATTTATGAAGTTTAAAGGTCTAGCTCAAGGTTATGTAATAAAGAGAACTTGAAAATCAGTTTAAAATTCTAGTATGTACAATTGTCCTTTTACAAACAGTGTTAAGTATGATTCTAATTTGGTCATTTTCACAGATAACTTGGCATTTAATAGATGCATAAACATTGATCACATATGCTATATAAATTAAGCATCATCATAGTTGTTAAATTATGTGTTGTGGTATTTAATTCAAAAAGATAGTTCCTTTTGCATTTTTCTTTTAGAGATAGTAATTCAATTACATTTTCTCCTTCTCTTTCCTACATCCAAATACTCCCTTAAATCTCTCCTCAATCTTCTTAAATGCATGGCTGATTTTTTCACTAATTGCTGTGGTATGAATTTATATATATATGAATATACATATATCTTCTCAACAGTCTACACAATCTTGTCAATATATATGTTCTCAGTACTGACTATCTTTGACAAGGAATTTGTGTCCTCTTCCCTGGGGAAGTCCATCTTTCTCATTGACAACTTTCCTCAGCTGTCTGCAGTTCTTTGTATAGTGTTGGCACTTGTGGGCACATCACTATACAGTTTGACGTGTCCACTGGTATCATTCTTTATTAGTTCATATTTGGGCAAACCTATTGGTGATATTTTGAGTGTAGTTTTTGACATTAATAAAAGAATAATTCTCAACGCATAATCTGAACATCTGGCTATCACACAATCTTTCTGTACCTTCTTTCACAGGCTTTCTTGAGCTTAGATTTGGGAGCGTTTTATAATTGTGTCCATTGGTACTGGGTGCCACAACTCTGAATGTTGACTGGTTGTAGTTTACTCTAGTGTTAGTACAGCTAGTTAATAAAGACATGAATATCCTCAATTTTTAGTGGCTAATTATAACACAGAGCTTACTTTGTACTTTATACTAACGTCTAGGAAAGCTTCTGATAGAGTAATTTGTAAATGAGTCTTCTGGAGTCACTACAGGAAAAAAAGAAAAGCTGCAAATTTCCTGGTAGTTAATATCTGTAGTCTGAGAGTAAGATAAGATGTATAGCTTCTACCTCCAAGGCATCAGTCAGAGTTAGCTACTTTGCCTTCTGAGAGTCACTTCAGATGAAAGAGGAAGAATGTTGTAAAGTCTATAGGTCCATTCAAACAAAAAATTAACTATAAAACCAAGGCTAGGAATATGGATCATTAGTTCAGCAAACATGTGGTGTGGTGTGCATAGAGCCTTGCTTTCCATCCACAGAACCTACCTATCTCTGTTCAGTATCTGACTCTTTAACACACACACACACACACACACACACACACACACACACACACACACACACACACATACACACACACACACACACACACACACACTGATGATTCAAAATGTATTTTTTAAAAACTTGTGTTAGTCTCTAATTTTATTTTGTTTGTTCATCTGGAGAAATCTTGCTATGTTGTTTGGACTGGCCTTGCACTAGTTTGTAACAATCACTCTGCAGCCTACATATTGGGAAAAGAACTTCACCACCCTACATCTGACAGAGCTAATATCCAAAGTAAATTAAGAACTTAAGTTAAACACCAAAAATATAAATGGGGTACAGAGCTAAACAGAGAATTCTCAACAGAGGAATCTCCAATGACCAAAAATTAAACACATGTTCAATATTCTTGGTCATCAGGGAAATGTGAATCAAAATGACTTTACACTCTTCAGAATGGCTAAGATCGAAAACACAAGGGACAGCTCGTGTTGGCAAAGATGTGGAGCAAAAGGAACACTCCTCCATTGCTTGTGGGAGTGCAAATTTTACAACCACCCTGGAAATCCATTTGGCAGTTTCTCAGAATATTGGGAATAGTTCTATCTCAAGATCCAGCTATAGCATTTCTGATCACATACCGAAAAGATGCTCTACCTTCCCACAAGGACACTTGCTCAGATATGTTTATACAAGCTTAATTTACAATAGGCACAAACTGGAATCAACATAGATGTCCCTCAGCTGAAGAATGTCAAAAGAAAATGTGGATCATTTACACAATGGATTACTACTCAGCTACTACAATCATGCATTTTGCAGGCAAATAGATGAAACTAGAAAATAACCTCCTGAGTAAGTTAACCCAGACCCAAAATGGCATGCATCACTTATAAGTGGATATTTGCCATAATGTACAGGATATTCATGCTACAATCCATAGACCCAAAGAAGCCAAATAACAAGACAGGCCCAAGGGGAGAATGGTTGAAACTTTTTCATAAGCGAAAATGAAATCGATGTCAGTGGTGGATGGATGGAGGGAACTGTGTGGGAGATGGGATGGGTAGGGGAACGAGCCAGAGGAATCACGTGTAGGGAGAGCAAGGGAGAATGGAAATTTGTGTGTACAGGGTTGCAAGGGGAGACAAACTCTAGGATGTAATCTGGGATGGAGTGAGGCCCCAGGGTGTCTATGGGGCTATGCTAGCTGAGTCTCCTAACAGTAGGGTATATAGACCTAGAAGTGGCCAATTACTGTAGCCAGGCAGGACTCCTAGTGGACAAATAAGGACAGCAACTCACCCACAAAACCTATAGTGCAAAGTGTGTCCTGGCTACAATATTTTTACGGACAAAGACAGAGACTGAGGGAATGGCCAACCAATAACAGGACCAACTTGAGACTTATCCCATGGGCAAGCACCAATCCCTGACACTATGAATGATACTCTGTTGTGCTTGCAGACCAGAGCCTAGCATAACTGTCTTCTGAGAATCTCCACCCTGTGTGTGTGTCTGTGTGATACATGCGTGTATACATTTGTACAGTTTTGTTTTTATTTTAGCTTTGTGTTGTTACGTGTGGTTAAACCCCAAGACATCAAACATCTGAAGAGTTCTATATATACATGCCCAAATAAATTTGCACCCATTAATTTGAAATTTTTATAATTAAAAGATGTACATGCGTTAAAGAAAATTATAACACAAAAGAATATAAATAAAGATTGAAATCTACTAACACTTTTCTTGAATTTTAAATCATGACCTCATTGTCTTCAGGATGAATTTTATATCAACATTGATCAGTAGAATTTAGAAATATTGCTGTAGAATATAATTTTTCTCATTTCTTCTCTAAACATTTCAAAATATCTTCTTATAAAATATCCAACTCTTTGTATATGCAAACGTAATTTTGTTTCAGTTTTTCTTAATGTGAGCCTTTATAGATTAAATAATTCAACTGTTTTCTTAATTTCAGTGAATATGGTCACATTATTCTTTTTACTTTTCCTGCACGTTTCTGTTTTTGTTTTTGTTTTTTTTGGTTTTATTTTTTTATTTTTTTTACATATTGTGATCTGATGACTTTAGTATGGGTCAGCTTTTTCAATAACAATTCTGAAATATATAATAATACTTTTATGTCCCTTTAAGTTTGTAAATAAATAAGAAGCTTGCATCTAACTAAATAATTTATGTTTTTGTAGTTTAGCAAATATACTAGGCAAACAAAACATATAACTGAATAACTTCACCTTACAATATTTTCTCAAAGGATGAAAAAGTGACAAAAGTAATTTCCTTTAGAAGGGAGTAGCATACTGAAAGTGACCTTAATTGGCCTTCACATCTAACTAATAATTTGACTTGATGTATAATTCTAGGTGGATGATAATTTTTCTTACAACGTTGAAGGATTTGATTTGTTGTTATTGTTATCATCCATTCTTGTTTTTAAGAAGTCCCTTGTCATTCTGTCTAAAGAGTGTTTCATATTATTTCTGTAGAAGTTTCTGCAGTTGTTTGTCTTGTGGCCTCTGAAATTTCAAGCTAATAAATAACCATATTTGTCTCTTTTCATTTATTTTGATGGGAAATAAATGATTCTTTACAACTCAGAAGCTCATGTCTTTCAGTTTTCAGGACAGTTAACCATAATTTCAGATTTCTCCTTCATGTTTAATGCATGTCTTAAGAATTCTAATCATTTGTGGATGAAACTTTGTAAATGGTTCTTTAATAATTTGATAGTTTTTAATTTCCTATTTGTCTTTGTCCTGTTTCTCAAAGTAAAGGCTATAATTTTAAATTTCTTGTTTCACATATAATACATTACTGTTAATTTCTCATAGATTTGTACTGTATATTTTGTTTTATGATATTATGGTATTTCCATAGAGATTTATGGTTTCATATTATTTATAGAAAAAAGTAGTAGGTTTGTTTGAAAAATTACATTTTTCTTCTTTGAAATTGTCATACATGTATAAAAATTATGTTGGTCATTTTTATCCCTGAGTCTTTCCCATCAACTCTTCTACCCTTGGCATATCTGCCATCCCGTCCTCACTTCCTATCTATTTTTCCTAATGCCAGTAAGTACAGTTAGTACTGTCCGCATGCATATGTGTGTAAGGTCTTCACTAAGGTAAGGGAATCTTATCAGTGTTGCCCTCTACTCCTGAAAAATGATAGCTCTTCCTCTAGCAGCGTTCTCCCTGTATTAGCTTCTCAGGTTAGGGGCGAGACAAATAGCATTTCTTCCCATCCATGTTGTAAAATTGAACATTTGTTTTAGGGGACGTCTTATATGGTTGGCAGTTGGTGTGAGTTTCTGTGTGCAGCAGCCATATATGTGCGACATTCCTCCATACTCTGTAGCACTTAAGTTCTTTCTGCCTCCATTTCCATGATATTCCCTGAACCATGGACTATGGGAGTGTGAATATAGATGTCCCAACTAAAGCACACACACACACACACACACACACACACACACACACACACACACACCATTTTTTTAGTTCTCAGATGCTTGAACACTTACCCATCTCTGTGTTAAACATTATCTTCTGCTGCAAGAAGCTTCTCTGACAAATACTAAGGATAGTATGAATCTACAGGCATAAATATAAATATCTAGAAAGCAATTTTTAAAAAATTGTCATTTAGCAAACAACATTAATTAGCTCTCCTTTAGGGCCTGTGGCTTTCCTATTCATAGCTTTTCACCATGGTTGCCATTTCAGGGTTGAATTCCCTTCAATGGAACAGGTCTTAAATACAACTGAGAAAGTATTTACTTACTACTATAACCATCATGCCACAAATGAACTAATGGGCACATTTTTCCTGGTAGAGCAGTACTCTAGTATGGGGGGTTCTGTGTAAGTTTTGAACATTGATATCTTCTCTCTCCTAGCAACCTAAAGTTCACATTTTAGTACTTTGCAATCAAGCCAGCAAAAGGAAAGTTTCCTAGTCACTTTAAGACTGATTTCTCTATGCCTGAAGTGTGTGTGTGTGTGTGTGTGTGTGTGTGTGTGTGTGTATGTGTGTGTGTGTGTGTGTGTGCACTTACCCACTTCTTTGAATGTGCAACCAATAACAAGATGTTGTCTTGGTTTGGGATGTCTCTGTGTTCTCCCTAATTACTTGTAGAAAGGTAACCTGTGCATGACACTGAGATTTCTAGTTAATAATCCTTATGTTCTATGATAAAAGTCATGAAAAAGGCTAAGGATGGAGCAAGCATGCCTTAACATAATGAAGGTATATGTGACAAACCTATAGCCAATATAATGAAAATTGAGAGCAAATAAATGAGTTTCACTGAGATCCAGAACAAGGCAAGGCTGTCTAGTCTCTCTACGACAATCATTTGCAGTGACAGAAATCTCAACTACAGTCAAAAGTCAAAAGAAAGCAATACAGATAGGAAAGAAAGATGTTTAAACATTCTTACTTGTTAGCAATTTGGTTATCTTCTAAAGCTTATAAACACTCAGCAAAAAAGAATAACACAGAAATCAATTGCATCCATAAACCATGAAAACAATCCCTTTGAAATTAGGCATAAAACAAACAAGTCAAACCTGGGCATAAACTTAACCAAGAGGCAAAAATGTGATCTCTGCAAGGAAACTCTTAGGACAATGCTTAGATAATTGAAGAGTTCAACAGAAGATGGAAAGGTCTCCTGCGCTCACAGATTGGAAGGATTAATGCTATAACAATGGCAGTCCTACCAAAAGCACTCTACAGACTCATGTACTACTCCAATTTAAATGAAAAAAAAATACTTATTGTATTAGCCATTTTAAGATTTATTTTATAAATACAGAAAATGTGTTTTGATCAACTCCACCCTCATTTCTTCCCTTAAGCTAAACTCATAGTGGGAAAAGGTCAGCATAAATAATTATTTGTTAAATCTTTGTTCACTAATATATAACATTCATGAAAACTCTTGCTAAATTTGAATTAAATTCACTAAATTCCATAACAGAATAATGAACATATGAATGAACGATGTCTATTAAACTTTAACCCATAAAACTATAATAAACTTTGTTGAAATTTTCCCACCTGATTATATGAAAGTTATTCTTTGAACAGATAAGGTAAAAAAGTTGGAAGCCATTGGCCTGAGGTGGCTGCTGCAGTCAGTAATCTTCAGGACTGTAGTCTGCGGTAGCCTCTATTACAGTCAAGGAACCCCTATTTATCCTCATATCTATGGACTATCATTGAGAGCTCACCTGTTTGCTTACCAAAACAACTCCTTCATTTGTTTATTTTTTTCTCCTTGTAGTGATAAAATATAGATATATTAAGAAAATCTATATGAAGTATGGATATCTAGAATTCAATTATGACCTTATTGTCAACCTAGGTACAAATACTCGATCGATACACAATGTAGCAAGGAAGTAGGTATTTGTCTTTTAATTCTAAAAGCGAAGAACATTTTTGCCTGTGTTTGTTTTTAAAATAAAAATATGAATATTTTGTCTCACAAGTTTTGCTTTTCATCTCTAAAAATAATATATGGGCAATGATATCTTCTTCATAGGTTTGACTGGAAAAGGCAATGTGTTATCTTAAATAGTTAATACAGATAAAATTTAATTTTTGTTTATTTATATGATATGTATGCCTTTGAGTTGGGTGAGTACATGCTATGACTCACAAGTAGAAGTCAGAGAATAACTAAGTGTCAGATCAAATGATTTAACTTATTTGAGATAAGGTTCTTGTTGTTTGCTACTGTATACAGTAAGCAAGGTAGTCTATGATCTTCTGGGAATTCTGCAAGTTCTGCCTTTCTAATCAGTTTAGAAACCTTAGGATTATGGTCTCATGCTTCAGTGCTTGGTTTAACATGGGTTCTAAGGATTGAAACTTGGTTCTTCACTTTTATATGGCAAGTGCTATACCCACTGAGCCTCACCTCCAGCCCAGGAAAATCTTTTTAAAGTCCTTTGTCTATAAGATATATTCAATAAGATTTACTAATACTATTTTGTTTGAATACCAGTAATTAATATTTTTGTGTTATTCAATGAATTTTTAAAGATAATACTTTATTATCCAACACAAGATGTTTTTAATGCTTTATACATAAATCTGACAGTTGTCAGCAAAAGTAATGAATTTGATTTTGAATGACTGAATACTAGTATACTCCACATCTTAGCAGAATATTATTTGTTATTTTCTATTCATAATTCAGGATCATTTAGTTTTGTCCAATTCTTCACTGAGGGCTCAGAATAGTTTTTTTTTTTTTTTTTTTTTTTTGTTCCCCCAAATAACAGGATTTTCTTACTTTGAATTTTACATTTGTTTTATTCACAACATTATTTTGAAATAGCCAATTTTTTGAGTGCCCCATAGCTATTTATTTACAAATCACTTAAATTTCAGTTTGATTTTCAATCTTGCCCAACATCTGGTCTTATAGAACTTTCATGTTTTGATCCTTTTTTGTTAGTGTCTGGTGTTCATAACAACCAGAAATGGTGTGCTTAGTCCTGTTTAATTTTCTAATCCACTTATAATCACATAGGAAAACATTGTTTCTCAAGGTATCAGATAAGTCAGTCATTGGAAAAATGAGATCCAGTAGCCACACGACATTAGAACATCAATTTCTCTAGAGATTTAGCTCCTCCTATTGTGTCCATGTGACTCTCAAATATCAGTTTCCGTTAATAGTTTTTTTCTAGTACCGTGTCTTGAATACCATTATGTTTTTCAGAAAAACAGAAATTTATTTTAAAATCTGAAAAGTTTTTTTTGTAAATTTAAATAAAATGAAGGTATAGTATTATTTAGATTATACAAATGTCCCCGATTTGATAAAGTCACCCTTTCATGTGTACTTTGAATTAAAGTACCTATCATTCAACAAATTACAAACAAGCATGAGTGTCAGATTACCTTTTTTTGCTTTTCTCTAGACTATATTTTTCTGAATTTATTAATTCCCTGGATTAGTATAATTTATCAGTTTATCAAATATATTACATGTTTATGCACTGAATAAAGTGCATTTGATTCTTATGTTACTCTTCAGCATCAAAATGCACGCAAATATATTCATTTTAATTCAATAAAACTTCACTTTACTATAGACTCTTTGTCAAAGATATAGAACTTCATTTTCATTATAATTTTGAATTAATCATTATGTAGTCAGATTTATTTGATTATATCTGCTCAATAATGTTAAACTCTATACATTTGAAGTTGAAGTAGCCCTTTGTTTTTAAAGTCGTTGATGTTTAGGAATCATGGCCAAAGTTGGGGTTATGTATTGTTTATATTGCATTTGCCTTAAAATGTAGCATGTGTCAAAAGCAGGTTACTTCCTGCCAGATGTTAGGTTAAAGTTTAAATTCCTGTTTAAAGACACAGGAAGACTTGGAAAATAACATTCAAAGTGCTTTGCCTTTGCAGCTACTATACAGTCAAATCATCTAGCTTCTCAGAGTATGCTAATTTTTTTAATATCATTGTCTACCTCCCTTGTGTCCATCTGACAGATGTTGCTACAAACATGAAAACAATCCTACATTGTTTCTTTCTACACATTCTCTCTCTGTAGACTTCTCCATTCTGTAGCCTACTTACTGTTAATGTGCTATTACTTTTTTCATATTTACAATAGACTCTCCTAATAATTCTTCCCATGTCCCCACTATTATCATCGTTATGCTTATTTCTAATATTTCATTTCAGTTTAATATACCACAGTTGCTTTATACATGTCTCGTTACTTTCCTTTGATTATTTTTTTTTCTTTGTGTCCTTTCTTCAAACTCATTTCATCTCCTAGAGCTTAAAATAACAGGAAGTTCACACAACAATAAATATCTGTTCTTTCACTGATTCTGGTATCACAAATTCTAAAGGAAAAGATATTATACATTATATGAGGAAATAGAAATAATGTTCTTGAGAAAAATTATGTCAGTGGAAAAATATTTATTGTATTACTAAGATTTTTTTGATGTTATATAATTCTGATAGAAAAGTTAGTGAACAAGCACTGCATATTTAAGAAAAAATAATAGTTACAAATGGAAACTTCTTTAAGATAGAGAGAAGACAGATTGTGGGTAGGTTGTTTCTGTAAATTATTCATTGCATTGCATTATGATCAACTAATCAACTGTGGTAAGTACACTTACATTCCTGACACCCATAGGCTCAGCAAATCAGTGTCTATTTTCCAATATCTGGCATTTTTGTTTGTTTTGTTTCTTTTTTCTTTTTCTTTTGTTTTTTTTTCCTTTTTTCATGGAGGTGCAGGGAGACTAGAGTATGTCAGAGATATAAATAAGATCTGGACTTATTTATAAAACTACAAAACCAAAACAATTTGGCATCGTTGATTATTTTCAGCTGAAGGCTCTATGGTCTAGCAACCACAGGTAAAAATTACTTTAACTGCCTTATTTGTCCCAGGGAATCCCATTGTCTTAAATTCCCTCTGTGGGTATTGCAACAACCAGAATTTTTGATTCCTGAAAGAACTGGAAATTAACCCCATTCTCCAACTTTGCTATTGTCCATAATGTTCCCACCTAGATGCCCAACTCTTCTGAAAAAGACACAGTCTTCTTTCCTAAAATTTTGAATTTCCATTATTTTTCTCCTTATGATTGCTACACTATCCCCTCTTCACCTATAAAGAGAAAATATATTTTCTCAAATATCTCCACTCTTGAATATTCAGCTACTTTTTCTAAGATATCTCCTACATGAGATATTTAAATCGATATTTAAATTTTTCAAATGTTTTCTCCTGTTAATCTGCTCATTGTAGGATTATTACAGATAACTAGCTATGGATGTAGAAATAAAAGGAAAGCCATTCCAATAGACTCCTGCATATATTCATACTTGAAAGAGTAATTTGTTAATGACTGAGAGTCTGATCAGACATTCTTGGTGTCATCATTTCAACTTTGCAAAATGAAAAAACTTTTGTTGCAGAAAAATGTACTCTGAGTGACAGCTTATCTGTGCATATTCCAATCTATTTATCAATGGTTTCTGTGACCTAAATTTTAAGCACACTTTTTTAAAACTGAAACTCAAGCTTATGACATAAATATATATAATAGCTGAACCATGATGGATTAGTAATGATTCCTTAGCGACTAAGGTGAGGGAAAATTTGATTCAAGTAAATGAATGGCTTTGCAGAGCATGCAACATTTGTCAAGAACCTAATGTCAATGGTAATCTGAGTGAAGAGCCTATTGTTACATTTAAAAGTATGAAAATAACATAGGCACTCTAGAAAAAACTAAAATGTAATGCTTAAATCCTGAATTTTCATTAAAACTCAGTTTTTTGGGCAGTAGAAAGAGCAGCATGAAAAGTGAAGGAAATTATTTAGAATCCTAATTATCCTCACAATTCTTTTTTCTTTTTTTTTTTTTTTTTTTTGGTTTTTCGAGACAGGGTTTCTCTGTGTAGCCCTGGCTGTCCTGGAACTCACTCTGTAGACCAGGCTGGCCTCGAACTCAGATATCCACCTGCCTCTGCCTCCCAAGTGCTGGGATTAAAGGCGTGAGCCACCACTGCCCGCTCACAATTCTTTTAAACATTGGTTCGACTCGATTTTAAAACAACAGTTAGCTACACCCAATAATGTTTAGAAACTGTCCCCTTTCACAATAGGTTATAAATGGACTTGAATATTTCACAGGAAAATACATATTCCATCCTAAAAGACTATTATTATGTGTTATATAACTTTTCAATCTGGGTGATGAGACACAGAAGCTTCATTTCTTGACTTCAGTGTGTAATCTGCAGACAACTGCACTAGCTAGAAAATTTTCTTTTCCCAGAAACTGTGACTGTCTGTACAGGCTTGGGGGAGATCCTTATGAATATAATAATTTTATGGGTCTCTCAAGATCTGTAAGTTTTATTTACTTCGTGAGTCTTTTGATTTTTAGATTTATTTTTATTGTATATGTCTGAATGTTTTTCCTATATATGTATGTCACGTATGTGTCTTATGAATGTAGACGTCCCTTGGAACTGGTTATAAATGGTTGAGATCTGGAAACCGAACCCAGGTTCTCAGTAAGAGCAAGAAATTATTTGTTTTCTTTTTTGTTTCTTTGTTTTTATGCAGTTATTTTTTTTTCAGTTGTTATTCCCTTCCAGGGCCACCCTCCAATAGTTCCTTAACCCATTCCTCCTCCCCTGTCTCTAAGAGGATGCCTCCACCCTGCCCCACCCCACCAGGCCTTCCCCCTCTGGGGCCTCAAGTCTCTGGAGGATTAAGTGCTAGAGCAAGAAGTTATTTGTAAAAGTAACTTTTATTCACCAGATGTAATTATTGTCTTAGGGGCTTACTACTGAAAAAGCTCAAACTTTCTAGTTTAAAATTCCTCTACAGTTCTCTAAACTACTAAGCCATTTCTCCAGTCCAATTTCCTGAACCTTCAGAAATTTTCTTCTAAGGAAGAATGTTTCCATTGAGAGGAACTTGCTCTACTACAGTCTTCAAGAGAAGACATTTTGTAAGATAAGAATACATGTTAAGAAAAAAAAGTGTTTTAAAGATTGTTTTTAGCAGTATAGAAAGAGTTCTATTTAGTTGGAAAAGGTGACATCTGTGTTTGAGATATCTGTATGATTCTTGGTCCAGAGAGAACATGTATATTGTGGACAGTGATAAGATCTAGGTAGCAACTCAAATTGGGCAAAAGAAAGAATCTTAAAGGCAATAGTATTAAGAGCTAAGAGAAATCAATACTCACCTTCCTTTAAGTGATATTAATACTGGATTACCATTACTAACTGAACCTCAACACTGATTGAATGAATAAAATCTATCTTCACCAAGACTTCCAAAGGAGTTTGTCCACTAGAATTTTCCCTAGCATTTGTTTTGCCACATAGCACTATTATTAGTTACCTTTAATGAAAATGATGTATATATTTTTTCCTTGGAGTAAATATAAATGTCAAATTACATAATTTAACTTATAACATTAATATACACTGAAGATCATAATATTTTTCGCCATAACTGGTGATGTTATTAAGCTCAATATTCAGTTAGACTTCTGGAAAATTTTAAGGACTATTTAAGTTTGAAACAGAGGAAGGAGAATTTCCTTAAAATCCAAGCTTATGATTAATTGACATTTATAATTCTAAAACTAAACTTTAGATATTTTGTACAAAACTTGTATCATATATCATTTCCTTTAAAAGACTTAGTTACTGAGTTTCAAGGAAGAAAAGGTTCTAGAAAGAAGTCACAGAGGATGAAAAACAAGCCCTAATAAAATGATGAAGTTGTATGTTGTCAGGGAGAGGAGACTGCCTGCCTGTGAGTCTGATTCTCAGCCCTTTCGGGATGTGGGTCATCTAGTTCCAATGAGTTCTATCCAAACTTCTATGCTTTCCTTCATTCAGTTTTTGTGAAAATGTACAAGATAATGTGCATTTGGCATTTAGCAAAAACATTACTTTTAAATAATATTAGATATTACTACTGCTATTTTCCAGAAGAAAAACATATAATAAAAAATCAGATCCTACTACCTTTAAAGGGTGTTACATATCATTGTAGAGATTGGATATCTGACAAATATTTGCTGAATAAGTGAATCGTGAGGGACATACTCAAATTAATTTGAAAAATATGATACTTGACTTCCCTCTGGATTTTAGTTAGATTTTATACTCCTGTTTCATACACTTTGGAGCAGAGATCGTCTAGGTACTAAGGTTAAAATAATAAAATGATGCTTTCTCTGTTTAGGAGTTCTTTAGAGGAGACTGACTTGGATATAGTAATAGAAATGCAATATGATTGAAGCAGCTGTGTCTTGGACTCTTACGAATGGACCTCTCTAGTTAAAATATCTGACAGTAATCACGTTCTAGAAGAGAAAAGCTAAATCCCTGAGACTGAAGGGAAAGTTTCATCCAAGAAAGAGAATTCACATTCTCCAGGCTTTTCTCAGATTGTAAGTCAACCTGTGCATTTCTTGTTTTCATTCCAGCCTGTCTCTGACAATGCAATGCTACCCCAGGGAAGGAGGGACAGACCTAAAAAGTTCTCCAACAGTTGTGACTAAACTGTAAGTAAAACTGTTTTCCTTTAACAATTTCTTCTTCTCAGTTTCATTATAAATATAAGAAAACTAAGGCAGTCTGGAGCCGGTTTATGGAGCCAGGAGCTGTGTAGCATGGTGAACATGAGAGCAAGATGTAGTCGAATGTAGCAAACTATTAGGAGAATTGAAAGTGATGGAGAAAAGATGCTGATGGGAAAAGAAGCGCCTAAGAGATTTTTCTGAAGACTAAAGGTGCTTCAAACAGCATCCTAAAAGGGGAGTCTAGAATTGGAGGTCTTCATACAAGAAACTTCATCGCATGATATTTGTGTAAATCCAAGAAAAGGCAGTGAATCACCTGATATTTAAACTGTTGGTCTTTCCCTTAATTAACCATTTTGACTTCAAACTGAACTGTGGATGTCTGTTGTTTTGTGCCAAGAATCCTGGAATCTTAGAAGGGAGGTTTCAGGATTTCTGTGGATGAGCTCTAAAATCTTGATAGGAGTTTTATATCCTATTTGAATGAACCATCCCTCAATTATTACATAGAAGAGAATCCTATCATCTGTGTCCTCAAACTTTGCTCTTCTGGTTACTCAACAGCTGGTTTTCTATACCTCGTAAGTTTAGTAAGCTGTTTCCCACATAACTCCCAAGCTCATGCTGTAGTCATTTTACAACCTGCTATGGTGGTCATTAAAAATCATTTCAAAAATTTTAGATGACACTATTTTGTTAATCCTGTATCTCCCAATCCAAACACCTGGAATTCAACTGTATATAACATGGTATTTTTTTGTTCTGTATATTTTTATCTTTTATAACTTCAGCCACAGAGGTATTGATGACTTTTATGTCTAATTACAAGGACAAATATAATTTTATTTAAAAGTATATGGTCATATGTGTTGATGGCTGCCTTTATGAAACCAATATCTAAATTACTTGGGTTTCATCAGCAATTTTTCCCTGTTTTTTCCTAGTTTGTCATGTACCTTGCTAGATGTCTCTACTTCCTGGTATTGTTACTCATTCTTAAGCTGTCAGTCATTTCTAATTATGATTATACTCATTTTATTTTTTGACAATTGAGCCATTGTGATAGTGGATTCAATCAACCTATAAAGAGGAACAAATTGGCTTCATTTGTTTTTGAATTGGGTTAATAGTTTAACAGATTTTAGTCCATGTTTTTTTGAACTTGTTATTTTGAGTTCATGGCAAAAAGTGATAGGGTAAATGTGCATTTAAGCAAAAGCACTTATCGAGTGACTGGGGACCAAAGAAGGAAAATAAGAGCCTGAGCTCTTAATGTTCCCTTTCAGGCGATGGCTCCAGTGACGTGAGGACCCCTTCAGTGCCTCATCTCTTAAAACTTGCTCTGTCTCCTGAGACTGCTTGGATCAGGACCAAATCATTAAAAGTTGGAGCAATTATTCCTACGGCAGTAACCATAATAGTGTGTTTATTAAGTCTAAGGAGACTGATATTCTGCTGTATCTGTTTGACTTCTCAGGGATTCTGTCTAATCCTCAGGAAATTGGGAAAATTTTATTAAATAAATGATCACATCTCCTTGTGTTCTCAGTCGACTTCATGATGACTTTCTTTGTTGATATTACAGTATCTTATGAAATAAAACAAAAATAAAAATAATTTGTAGTAATTTTCTGTCTGTTCCTGGCTCTGCAAATTAGGGGTATGTGTGTGTGTGTGTGTGTGTGTGTGTGTGTGTGTGTGTGTGTGTGTGTGTGTGTGTGTGTTTGTGTGTGTATGTGTATGCCTGTATGCATGCGTATATCTGTATGTGTGTGTGTGTGTGTGAGTCTCAGTGCATGCATGTATGGCATTTTGTACCAGCATAAAAATGAAGCAAAAGGGAATGGAGAGGGTCAAGATGACCTTTTGTAGAAGAGTATAATTTTTTTCATGAAAAGAGAAAAGACAGTACTAAAACCCAACAAAGCTTTGAGTAATCAACACAGATCATAGAGACGAGACCCACTGGTAAGAGACAGGGCAGTGCTACTATCTCTTGCTGTTTTTTATTCTGTTCATGACACAACTGTGGCTACATAAATTACTTTCTAAAGCTGCAAATGTTTCTCTTTTTAAAGAGATTCATTGTCTGTGACTCTGACTCCATGTACTGAAATGAATGAAATCAATTGAATACTCTACAGTAAGGCTGAACAAAAATTACCTGTTTGAGACCATAACCTTTTCCAAACAGTATAATAATTGAAATGCTATCCTGCTACATGGCAATTGTGACACTCTAATTTCCTCTTCATTCTGTATGAGGCTTCAGAATGTCTCAGCAGTATGATGCATAAATACATTTAATATTTTCAGTTTTACTTTCCTCCTTTTAAACTAGCTAATATATTTCTATTGTTTAGATTCTCAGGAATAAAATATCATAATACTTCTTTATTAATTTAGAAACTATTAATTATGTAATTATTCTAAGAACTTTACATGAAAAATATACATTTATATTTAGAAATGTAAATATCATAAGTAAACCTACAGACATAGACAACTCATGAATATTTGTGTGTATGTTTGCAAATCAACACAAATTCAAATAATGTCTAGTATTTTATAGAGTGTTCTATTCTGTCTCATGCTGCTCTAACAGACTTTCATAAACTATGTTATTAATGTAAAACACAAGTTCATTTGGATATATTCTAAAGGTTGAAAAGTCAAATTGAAGCACTTTACAACCTGAGGTCCTTTTTTCAACAGAAAGCATCACATGATAAAAATATACTTGGGGGGAGAAGTGAACTTCTGGCTTCCAGTAATTTAATGATAAACTTTAATCCATTAACGAAAATAAAATGCTCCTGACATAAGATGGTCGTTTACATACCACATGCAAACATTGTTGATAAGGATTACATTTTCTTTCTTTCTTTTTTTTTTTTTTACTGTGATCAAGGCCATTTATATGTTATTTATTAAAACTTTGGGATTTCCAATTAGCAGGCTACAAAAATATGAGTAATCAAAATGGGGAGGAAAAACAAAAAATCAATTCCAAGCAACCTCACCAATCCTGATCCACAATCCTCCTTCCTTAGCTGATTTCTGACCCCCCTACCCAGGTATCAGGAGTCAGGGGCCCTAGGCAGTTAAGTCTCAGAAAATGATGAAAACTGGCAGCTGAGCTTTATTACTAACATCTCATTTCTTGCCTTCCAATGTATTTTTCTTTTTTATAGTAACTGGTGTGTTTATTTTTGGTTCCCTCTGATGTAAACAGGCTTTCAAATCTAAATAAACAACATGTTAAGACTTTTTTTTTTTCTCATATTTTTCCTCATAGTTTTCAATCATCAATGTATTTCTACTTTCTTTTTTCTTTTTTTTTGATACTTTATTTACATTTCAGATGTTTCCCCTTTTCTGGGTCTCCTCTTTGGAAACCCCCTACCCCTACCCCTTCCCGCCTCTGTGAGGGAATTCCTCCTCCCACCTACCCGCTCACTCATTCCCATATTCCCACCTTGGCATTCCCCTTTACTGGGGACTCTAGCACCCTCAGGCCCAAAGTCCTCTCCTTTCTCCCTGATGGCCATCGAGGTGATTCCTCTGCCTCACATGTAGTCCAAACCATGGGACAATAGATGTGTATTCTTTGGTTAGTGGTCTGCACTCCAGGACGACCAGGGGGAGGGTCAGACCCATTGACACTCTTGCTCCCTCCATGGGGCTGCCAATTCCCTCTGCTCCTTCAGACCTTTCTCCAACCCCTCCATCTGGTACCTCACTCTCAGTCCAGCGGTTACTGTTAAGTGAAACTTGGACATTCTGAACTTGTGGGCTAATAACCGCTTATCAGTGAGTACATACCATGTTCGTTCTTTTGTGACTGAGTTACCTCGCTCAGGATGATATTTTCAAGTTCCATCCATTTGCCTGAAAATTTCATTAAGTCATTGTTTTTTATAGCTGAGTGTGTAAATGTACCACATTTTCTGTATCCATTCCTCTGATGAGGGACATCTGAGTTGTTTCCAGCTTCTGGCTATTATAAATATGGCTGCTATGACCATAATAGAGCATGTATCTTTGTTACATGTTGGGGCATCTTCTGGGTATATACCCAGGAGAGGTATAGCTGGGTCCTCAGGTAGTATTATGTCCATTTTTCTGAGGGTCTGCCACACTGATTTCCAGAGTGGTTGTACCAGCTTGCAATCCCACCAACAATGGGGGAGTGTTCCTCTTTCTCCACATCCTCGCCAGCATCTGCTGTCACCTGAGTTTTTGATCTTGGCCATTCAGACTGGTGTGAGGTGGAATCTCAGACTTGTTTTGATTTGCATTTCCCTGATGACTAGAGAAGTTGAGCATTTCTTTAGGTGTTTATCAGTCCTGCGAATTTCCTCAGTTGAGAATTCTCTGCTTAGCT
>CM052704.1:52636705-52661705 GCA_028551405.1 Uromys caudimaculatus
GTCCTGGATTTCATGGATGTTTTGGGTCACAAGCTTTTTGCATTTTGCATTTTCTTTTACTGTTGTGTCGATGTTATCTATGGTATCTTCTGCTCCTGAGATTCTCTCTTCTATTTCTTGTATTCTGTTGGTGATGCTTACATCAATGGTTCCTTATCTCTTTCCTAGGTTTTCTAACTCCAAGGTTGTCTCCCTTTGTGATTTCTTTATTGTTTCTATTTCTATTTTTATCTCCTGGATAGATTTGAGCATTTCCTTTGTCTGTTTGATTGTGTTTTCTTGCACTTCTGCCTGTTTGCTTGTGTTTTCCAGTAATTCTTTAATGTATTTTTGCATTTCCTCTTGAAAGGCTTCTCGTTTTTTATCCCTGTTCACTTGCATTTCTTTAAGGGTGTTATTCATTTCTTTCTTAAAGTTTTCTATCATCCTCATGACAAATGATTTTAAATCTGAGTCTTGCTTTTCTGATGTGTTGGGGTATCCGGGGCTTGCAGAGCTGGGTTCTGATGGTGCAGAGTACTCCTGGTTTCTGTTCTTTATGTTCTTGCCCTTGCCTTTTGCCATCTTGTTGACTCTGTTGTTAGCTGATCTTACTCTGTCTGGTTGTGGCTTGCCCCTCCTGCAGGTCCCTGTTTCAGTACTCCTTGAAGACCAGCTCTCTCTGAGAGGTGTTTGGGTTTGGAGAGCTGTGGCACCGGGTCTGATCTCGGTCCTTGTGTCTCTCGGGTTGGGGGCAGTTCCTGGTGAGCTGTGGGGCGTGTCTTTGGCCCTCTCCTGGCTTTTCCGAGCTCCTGAGAGGGATCCTTGTCCCAGCGCTAATTTGCTGTGGAGCCCTGGGGCCCAAGCTGAGGTTCCCGGCCGCCACTGGAAGTTGCTGTCCATCAGTCTTTGTGGCCCGTGGAAAGCGGGTGGAATCAGTGAGCTCTGGGGCTTGTGTTGCCCCCACTAGGGAGAAAATTTTCTCCCGGAGCTGCTTGACTATGGAATCCTAGTGTCCCAGGGAAAAGTTTCCTGTCTCAGCTGTCCGCTTTTGGGATCCAGGGGGTTTTCTAAGCCCGCCTACCTCGGTCCCTCAAGGATTACATTTTCAAATGATGTTTGCTTGGGGACATGGTCAAGCCATACACAGCATATAACAATTGATATTATTTATAATATTCACAATAAGTCTACTGTACATAGTCATTTTCAGACAGTGTATGTAACATAAAAGAAGTGCAAAAATTCAGCCAAAGTGGAGAGTGGAATAATTCAGGCACCAATTTGCCTGAGAGCCAATTTCCTCATGAAGTCAATTATCCTAATGGGGCAATAGATGTATTTTGTGTATCTTCCTATTCAATATATATATCCCAATAGAGTATGACCCAGCAAAGTAGTAAGTTTAACTAAAGGGGACTTAGCTGAGTGTCATGGTTAGTGGAAGTAGATAGTAGTTGGAGATTAGAAAGTAACAAGACTGAATAATTCCTGCCAAAACTTGAAGTGGAAAATTGAAAACTAACATTTCATTTCTTAATCCAAATATTTTTCTAATTCTAATTATAACTACTGTCTGACTACCACTTAAATGTTTGGAGAGTAGGAAGAATAAACAAATGCCAAAGAGTCCACTATATGTCAAACATATGTCATTAATTTACTTTTATTTTTCCATAGACAATAGATAGTGTAAGTGAGAGATGGGTAAAGATTACTATTCTAGTCGACGTAATAAATTATGTACAATTTGTATGATCATAGAAGTCTGTTTTTATTTATTAACAATGGAAATGAATAGTCTGAAGAGATGGCCCAATGGTAGAGAGTACTAGCTGTTCTTTTAGAGGACTCAAATTCTATTCCCAACACCCATATGACAGCTCAGCACTATCAGTAACTCTACTTACAGAGGACTTGTTGCCTTCTCTGGCTTTTGTGGGAACCATAAAGGCACAGGATATACTTGCAGGCAAAATATTCATATTCATAACGTAAGATAAATATTTTTATAACTTTATAAATGGCTAGCAATAAAATGCCAGGGAGTTACCCAATCACTTTATACACTATTTTAAATAATTATATATTTCTTCACCATCTTATATTTTATTTTTTTGCATATTAATTTTTATTAAATTATTGGTTCATCAATTTTGTTCATTTTCTTATTTTCTTATTTTTTGATACTTTATTTACATTTCCAATGTTTCCTCCTTTCGAGGTCTCCTGTTTGGAAACCCCTATCCCCCTCTCCACCCCCGCCTCTATGAGGGTATTCCACCTCCCACCCACCCGCCCACCTACTCCCATATTCCCACCTTGACATTCCCCTTTACTGGGGCCTCTAACACCCGCAGGCCCAAAGGCCTCTTCTCCCCATGATGGCAAACAGGGTCCTCCTCTGCCACATATATGATCCGAACCATGGGTCCCTCCATGTGTATTCTTTGGTTGGTGGTCCAGCCTCCAGGAGGACCGTGGGGTCAGGCCAGTCGACATTGTTGCTCCCTCCATGGGGCTGCAAACTCCCTCAGCTCCTTCAGTCCCTTCTCCAACTCCTCCATCTGGGACCTCACTCTCAGTCCAATGGTTACTATAAAGTGAATGTTGGGAAAGAGGAACACTCCTCCATTGTTGGTGGGATTGCAAGCTGGTACAACCACTCTGGAAATCAGTGTGGTGGACCCTCAGAAAAATGGACATAATACTACCTGAGGACCCAGCTATACATCTCCTGGGCATATACCCAGAAGATGCTCCAACATGTAATAAAGACACATGCTCCACTATGTTCATAGCAGCCATATTTATAATAGCCAGAAGCTAGAAACAACACAGATGTCCCTCATCAGAGGAATGGATAGAGAAAATGTGGTACATTTACACAATGGAGTACTACTCAGCTATTAAAAACAATGACTTAATGAAATTTGCAGGTAAATGGATGGAACTTGAAAATATCGTCGTGAGCGAGGTAACGCAGTCGCAAAAGAATGAACATGGTAAGTACTCACTGATAAGTGGATATTAGCCATCTTATATTTTAAAAGGATTTATTTATTTTATGTATGTGCATGCACTGTCTCTTTATTCAGACACACCAGAAGAGGGCTTTGGATCCCTTTACAAATGATTGTGAGCCACCAAGTGAACTCAGGACCTATGGCAGTCAGTGCTCTTAATCACTGAGCCATCTCTCCAGCTCACCATCTTGACTTTTTAAAATATAATTTCTCATATTACTTTTACTTACAATACATTCCAGCTTCAACGTCCACTCCTTTCCCTCTTCCAGTCCACCTCAAATCTCCTCTCCATCCAGATAGACTGCATGTCCATTTTCCCTTCAGAAAAGAGCAGCCATCCCAGGAATATCAACCAAACTCAACATGACAAATGCAATAAGACAAGGTACAAACCCTCATATCAAGGCTTGAGTAGGCAACTCAGTAGGAGGAAAAAAGGTCATGTGAGTATGTCAAAGAGTCAGAGACACTCCATCTCCCTTTGTTGTGACTCCAAATAGAACCCCAAGCTAAAGAAGTAAGCATGAATTAAGAGGCCCTAGACCAGAATCATGCAGACTCTGTGGTTGGTTGCTGCTTCTGTCACTGTAAGTCCCTGTGCTCTGCTTACTTGTCTCTGTAGAAAAGTTCTGCCAATGTCTTTAATCTCTCTGGCTCCTATTATCCTTCCATCTTCTGTGGAGTATCTTCAGCTCTGCCTAATCTTTGACTGTGGGTCTGTGTATTTCTTTCCATCAGCTGCTGAAGGAACGCTGCATGATGACAATTGGACTAGGCACCAATCTTTGAATGTTGCACTGATTTTTTTTTTCCATTTTGTTAGTTGTGTCTGGTTCCACATGTCTCTGAGCCATGCAGCTTCAAGATCCTGGTCGATCTACTCAGTATTGTTAGTCAGTGTTGGGTATGCGCTCCCTCTGATGTTGTTGACCTCAGGTTATGCTAGTTGGTTGGCCAATCTCATAAGATTTGAACCATTATTATCCCAGTAATGGGGCATTGTTCAGGCAGGACACATTGTGGGTCAAAGATTTTATGGCTGGGTTGGTTTCTCAATCCTATCACCTGGAGCCTACCTGGTTCCAGAAGATTGCAGGGAGTCCATAGCTTCTATCTATTACTAAGAGTCCTCAGCAGAGTTAATCTTATAGGTTCCAGGAAGTTTCTACTGCGCTACCCTCCATGCCCCACCCGAAAGTCCCAACTATTTCAGTCATCTCCAGGTATGGTACTCTCTCTTTCCATCTCTTCTTCCACTATCTGATTCCTCCTGTACCAGTCCCCCCCTACACCTACAAATATTCTATTTCCCCTTCTCAGGGATTCCATGTGTTCCTCCTAGACTTCTCCTCTAAATAACTTGTCTGCATCTGTGCATTGCACTGTGATTTTCCTTTACTTAACAGCTAAGATCCACTTATAAGTGAGCCCATATCATGTTGATTTTTCTGGGTCTGGATTGCCTTGCTCAGAATTCTTTCTTTCTTTTTTTCTTTCTTTCTTTCTTTCTTTCTTTCTTTCTTTCTTTCTTTCTTTCTCTCTCTCTCTCTCTCTCTCTCTCTCTCTCTCTCTCTCTCTCTTTCTTTCTTTCTTTCTTTCTTTTTAGTTCCATTCATTTGCTTGCAAATTTCAGGATGTCACTTTTCCCAATAGCTAAATAATATTGCATAGTATAAATATACCACATTTTCATTATCCATTATCAGATTGAAGAAGAACTAGGTTTTTTCTTGTTTCTGGCTATTATGAATAAAGTCACCATGAACATGATTGAACAAGTGTAATTGTTGGTAGATGGACTTTTTTTTGGTAGGGGGCATATGCCCAAGAATTGTATAGCTGTATATTGTGGTATCTTTTATTTTTCAAAACCCAGGAAAAGAAAATAATTTACTGTGAGTAATATATAGAACTATACTCCTGAAAGCCTGTCTCATTGATGTTTTATCCAATAGCAGAAACACAACTATATAATTGAAATATAACTTCTAACAATAATAAACAAAAATGCAATTGTTCACATTTCTCCCTGTGGTTAAAATAAACGTTCACAGGTAAGAACCACTACTGTGGATACTGAAATGTTGTGTTATTGTTGTTGCTATTTTGCAATGATACCATGTTAGGAAACTTAAGTTTATTCTTCATAGAAGGATGGCAGAAAATGATCATGAACTACCAAAATAACCTGTCACTGTTTAAAATCACCACCAGTTTTCTGTCATAGAATTTCGTGTTCTTCTTATAGTTCTTACTGCTGTTCAACCACTTTAATTCATAAGTCATAAACCATACCAAGAACTAGAGTTGTGCAGGGACTTCACATTACCCTCAAGGCTTAGAACACATTATTCTTGAATCACTCATTGACTAGTGTGGTGAAATTTTAGTGTGTGTATTTCCCTAAAAGTAATTATATTTCCCACCAAATATACTGCTATGTAGGTTTGAAATGACGGCAGACACAGGAACAATTTGACATGAGATTTCGGAGGCAGAAGAGGGCATGAAATATATTTCTACTATAGCTAAACAGTTGGGCAGAACTATGTCCAGATACTGCTGTTCACAGGCTCTTCTCTTTGTTAGCAAGATGTACCTACTGAGTCAGTAGCTACTCTGATAACTACAGATCAATCTCTGGCCTCTTCACCTCCTGAACCAGTTGCACATTTACTTCTATAACCAGAGTTTCTGTTTTTTTCAGATCATGGGAATCACTGATGTCAGTATCTTTGAATACTAAGAACTGATGAGCCATTCAGTCTTTCCTACATATTCTAACTGGGGCAGATCCTGCTCACATCACATAACTTCCTATTCTATCCTGCCATCAATTTGTCTTAGGCCTGCAGGTGCAGTAATAACAGCATCCTTGGGGAGACTATTCAGATCTGTACTTCTAGAAACACAAATCCCAGTACAAAATGCTTGTAGTGCTCATTGGGAGATCTATTACCACTTCCTTCAGGCTTCCACGTACGTATCCCATCTGTAGTGCTTTCAACAAATATTGTCTAGAATGTGCTTCTCTTTGTTTCTTAAGTTACACTGTATCTCAGAATCTTGGTTTATTGCACTGACAGAATGTATTATCTTTCATCTTTATACTAATCTGTTTTCTCTTTTAAAAACTAGCTCCCTAATTAAAAACATATTTAATAAAGAAAAGAAGTTCATGTTTGCCCTTTCAGTTACTTTACATGCAATGTATATCACAGTTGCTGACACACAGTGTGAACATCCAACAAAGTGTTTTGTATCCATAAGTTAAATACAGGCACTATTTTAGAAAGTTTCTTTTGGGAGTTATATTATTGACTTTTCCCATTGTTATGACCAAATATCTGACATGTAACAACCTAAGGGAGGGAAGGCTTATTTTGGCTCACAGTGAGAGAAGATTTGGCAGTGGGAGCTGTACACAGGAATGATGCAATATTTCTCTCATCCTTTGGATCAGGCAGCATCATAAAATGAATGCTTGCCGTCATTGGCTCTTCTCCTTTTGTTCAATCTGGGATCTTAGCCAGTAAGATAGCATACCCACAGTCATATGAGTCTTTCCTGTTTTGCTAAATATCCCTGGAAGCACCATGGGGACAACCATAGGAATGTATATCTGAAGCAATCCCAAATTCATTCATACTGACTTTGAAGACTGATTATCACAAAAGCTCCATAAACCAAGACTTTCAGAGAAGACTAGTCAGCAAAGGCTACTGGCCATATTCAAGTTGATAAATGCAAACTAAGGAAGGCTGAAAATAGAGGAAAAATAAACAAGAAATCTGAGCAACAAAGCTAAGTAGGATAATGTACATAGTAAGGAATCTGACGTAAAAGAAAGAAGAATCAGAAGATACAGAGAGTCCAATTTTGAACTGACCAGGGAGCTTTCTTTAAGATGGGTGTGTTTTATAGTGACAGAAGATAATAATTTTACCCAGCACTAGTCTTGCTATAATACCGACATGCCAGGTAAGATGTACCCACTAGTACATTAGAAAATCTACTCTTGTGTGGAAACTAAGAACTGTCCGATTGGCTTTGAAACCTGCTCCATAGGAGGCAATCCTGTTCCTACTAGGATACTGTGATCTTGATCAGAGTCTGGTGGCTCTGGAGGTCACAAGCCTTTGCGTAGGACCTGATAGATTTGGTTTTACTAATTAGTCATGCTGTTGTCTTCTAAATATTTATGTTACTATTCATAAACTAGGCTGCTCTTAACCTTGGGGAGAGAAGCTTCTTTTGGGTATTTTAAAAATTTTATTACTTAAAATAATCCTGACAAATAAGTAAAAGCATCACACACCAATATTAACTAGGCCTACAATCTATACAATGTAATGAATTTCTATGAGAGAATTCAGAAGAGAAGCTTTGGTGTATCATATTACATTTTACACTTTTAGTATTGCAAATATTTTATGCATTTTTCATTAAAAAATAAGAAATCCATGAAAGAATTACAGCTAAAAAAACAATTCACTTTATATCATTTTCCCTAACTCATATCCCTTACATGAATTTAGTCCTTCATTTTCTTCTTTTTAGCATTTGTTGGGTTATCTTTACATGATATTCTGTGCCAATGTGTACATTTATTTTTACAAAGTTTACTATATTTTTACATTTTTGCGTATTTGGCTGGATTCTTTATATGAGAGACTGCATACTTTTTTTTTAATTTTTAAGATTGTATGACCAGTTTAATAATACATATTCTACATTTATCCATTTTTGGCAAAAAATTAATTTAGTATTTGTTAGAGGTGAATGATATTCAAATATATATAAGCCCTAAATTTCTACTATTCATTTGTCTGTTAATGAACATCAAAGCTGATTCTAGTTCTTTGTTATAGTGAATATAACAATGGTAAACACAGAAGTGCAAATCTCTTCGGTGGAGTATGGAGTTCCTGGGTAGAAGTCCAGGTATGAGATAGTTGTGTCCCATGGTAGTTCTATTTCGAATTTTTTTCAAGAAATATCCAAACTAATTCCCAAAATCACTGCATTAATTTGCTCCCCTACCAACAGTGGATAAAGATTCCTTTCTCTTCATTTCCTCTCAAGCATTTGCTGTCAAACTTTTTGGTGATAGCCATTCCTAATGTGGTAAGGTGGAATCTCAAAGTAGTTTTAATTTGCATTTCCCTGATTCCTAGGGATATGGAACACGTTTTACCTTAGCTATGTATATCTATTTTTGAAAGCTGTTCATTCAGTTAATTTGTCAATTTGTTAATTGGTATATTTATTCCCTAAACATAGATTTCTTGAATTTTTGTGGAAATTCTGAATATGGATCCCTTGCCTGCAGATTTTTATGATAACATTCCTGATGGGTGGCTAGGAAGTGGTGAGACTTCTAATTAAAGATTAGCAACAGAGGCTTACTGAACAGCTCAGAAGTTAATACACTTTGTGGCTCTTGCAAAAGGTTGGAGTTTGATTCACAGCTTCCATCTCCAGTGGCTCACAGCTATTTCTGACTTTAACAAAAGGAAATCTGACATGCTCTTCTAGGCTCCATAGGCACCCATATTCTCATGCAAAACCTACACACAGGGACACAGAAATGTAAAGGTAAATTAACTGAAAACAGGCTTTAGTGGATTTAAAGTTTTCGACTTTGGTATAAATTTGTGGTTAGGAGTCAGGATTTATGACAGGTTAGCTGATCTCTGTGTGCCAGACACTGGGCTTACTTTAAACTGCAGATGTAGTTAGAGTTCTCCAGGTATACTCTCAAAGTAAATTTAAAAATCTGAGTAATCCTTAAGTACTTGGATGGGAGGAAGAACAGTTAAAATATGAAGCATAAAATATTGAAAAGGATTTTTCCTTCTTTGATTATAAAACATTATTTATTGGTGAACTGTAGTAACATTAGGAGTACATGAGAGTGCCACACTTGAGAAATCAGCCAGCCAATGTTCTGGGCATCTAACATCTTGCATCTTCTATATTATCACTGAGCTCTTACAACAAAAACTGCCCATAATAACATTCCAGCTCCTTTGACTGATTTCCAACCTGAATGGGAAAAACTATTTGCATTGTGTACAGAGGGCCGAACTTTGTCTACACAAGACAATAATTTTCAACATAGTTCAAATTTGCTCCACAGAACATGTTTGGTGGTGTTTGGCAGCATTTTCCACTGTTACTGGAATCTATTGGCTAGACATTGTGTCTGTGCTAAGCATCTAAGGGACTCTAAGAAAGTAACTTCAGCATACAGACAAGCACTCTCCATTCTGGTGTTAAGTGCTGAGACTAAGAATCACCAATATAGAAAAAGCTTCTTTAGACTTGGCTGTTGTTCAGAGCATAATGTCCAGAAGATGAATATTACACATATGCATGCTCGTGTACATTTAGAAATGACTATGTAATCAAGAAAGCTGTAGAACAATGAAGTATCCCTTCGAGCCTATTTCTGATTAAATATAAAATAACACTTTGGGAAACTAACACTCTGCAGGCCAACTTTGCAAATTCTAGTTTAGAATCTAAGAATGGAATTTTGTTGGCTAAGGAATACAGTAAAAAGATTAATAGCTACTTAAAAATTACCGAGATAAAAACATGCTACCCTACTGTGTTATTTCAGATCTGAATGCTGAACCTTGGACAAAGGCTACAGAATAAATGAGTATATAGAATTATTTATTAGATAATTTAAAAGTTATATTGAAATGGAAAACATATTATCTTATCTATATATTTTATATAACAGAAAAAATGTAAATTTACCCTGAATAAATTATTGTGCATTATATACATTTATTTCATTACCAAACTATACTCAATAAAAGTGAAGAAATAGTGTCTGAAAAGAACCAAATGATAAAAATTATTAAATAAAACTCTTATATGTATTTTATATATATATATATATATATCCTAAACAAAATATAAAGTACTGTATACCACTTCTAAATATATAAATAGAAGGAATTAATAGAACTAAACTATAAGTGTATATTACTAAAATAATAGTTAACTATTTAATATTTATTTTTTAATATTTGATAGTACTGAAATAAATTTTAATCTGTGTCTAATAATGTATGCTTGAAATTGTCTCTTGCATTTATCTAATATCTGTATAATCCAAGTCCATAAAATCAATTGACATCGCTGAACAGATTTCAGTGTATCTGATATTCATTCAGACACCATTGAAAAAATAGCACTATATTCAAGTTACTTTAAATCTATCTTCTTGTCCCTGCAGCACATTAGTATTACTTTTTAGTTTTTTCACATTTTTGAAAATTTTAAAAATTACATGAATATTATGTGAATATCATTACTGTATTTCTTCTCGTCTTCACTCCTTCTTAAGGTTCCATTAATTCTCATTCATATTCAGGACCTCTTCTTTTAAACTTATAATCTAATACACACAAACACACACACACACACACACACACACACACACACACCATCTACTAGCATATTTATTATTATTTTATATACATATTTAAGGCTGACCACTTGATATTCACGAACCTATCAAGGGCTCCTCTCTGGCCAAGCATTCTTATCTCAGCATCCTTTGGATGCATATATCTCTCCATCCTGAGTTAAGCCCTTATGATATTTCATTGTGCATGTTGCCATGTGATACGGTATTGTCATTATGTAGGTCTGAGTACTAAAAATACAACAAAGGAAACAAAACAAAAGCTGTGGGGCTGAAGGGAAAGTTCTAAAACCAACAAATAAAAATGACTGAAAAGTACCTTTGAAAGTGTTCAACAACCTTTTCTTTTTTCTTTTTTTTTTTTATTGTTTTAATTTCTTTTTTTTTCCTCCTTTTTTATTTTTGATACTTTATATACATTTCCAATGTTTCCCCTTTTCTGAGTCTCCTCTTTGGATACCCCCCAATTTTCAACGAGGGAATATGTATCGAAACTACTTTGAGGTTTGTCTCATCCAATTTAAGAATGGCTAAGATCATGAAAACAGTTGAATACAAATGGTAACAAGTATGGAGCACAGGAGTGTCCTTAAATTACTGTTGTACAGATTTGTAAACTAGTGCAGCATTATGGAAATCTGTGTATAGATTATCAAAAAACTAGAAACTAATCTCCCATATGATATAGATATAGCACTCATTAATATACACTCAAAGGACTCAATAGCCTAGTGCAGAGATACTTTGTTCAGTGATGTTCATTCCTGCTCAATTTCCAGTATCTAAGCAATGGGAACAAACTAACATTAAGAATTGATAACTGGTAACGCGAATATGGTATGTTCACAAAATAGCATTATGTTCAACTTAAAAATATCAAAATAATGAAATTTTAATATAAATAGATGGAACTAGAAAATATTATACTGAATGAGGTAATGTAGACTCAGAAGGACAAAAACCACATGTTTTCTCTAATTTGTGGAACCTACTTCCAAAACATAAATATATATATAATTGTAAATGCAGAAGGCAGGAATGTAGTGAGGGCAGAAGAAGTTCTAGAGAAAAATATAGTAGGTCATAGGTTCATAGGTTTTTTGAAGAGGAAAGGGAAATGGGGGAATCTCTGACTTGGGAGGGGAGGGGATGGGGAGAAAGTAAAATACACAGGGAAAAGGAAGAAGAATAGATAAAGATTTCTAAAGATGTTTGAAAAATCCATAAGAAAACATTATTTTATAAACTTATTTTACACACAGACACACACAGACACACACATATGTATGTATGTATGTATGTATGTATGTATGTATGTATGTATGTATTTGTGTACTATATGTATGCATGCATGTTGAGTTCCAGTCTCAGCTTAGACTGAGGTCCTGAGTGGTGTTTGGAAGTAGCATAAAAACAACTTGAAGTCAGTGATGATGGAAGATGACAGCTCTGTGATCTGCTCAAGGTAGCTCTCTCGACAGATCTCTATGTAGCACATGGGTTTTCCAAAGAAAACATGGTAGAAAAATTCTAAAGGAGCTGCTTTACTCTCTAGATAGCTTAGCTCCTGTGGACCAAAGTCCAATATTTTATTTGCATATCAATTCAGCCACTTACCTCAAGTTCTCTTGATTATTCTATAAATCAGCTTTCTATGACCTTAATCCCTTGATTCTTAGAAAAAGACACCAAGCATATTATTTTACATAGCAAGTCTTATGCCATTTGCTAGGCACAGTGATTGTGGTGGCCAAATCTGGCCATGTAGGCTATTTTTAAGTGTAACAGTTAGCTTTCTGCTTTCCAACTCCTTCATTAGCTAAGCTTGGCTATCCTGGAAATTGCTCTGTAGACAGACCTTGAGCTCAGAGATCTGCCTGCCTTTGTAAACACAAACAATAAACTTGGCTGGATGGCATCCCACCTTGAGATCACCACTCCTTCACTTCCTGGTACTCCTTATTACTTGAACCATGAGCCTTGTTTTTTAACTATTCCTTTCCCTTTACTGACTCATTAGTGCAGCTGCCTCTGTTGTTTCCGGTCTGAAGTCCATCATACAGTTTGTATTGCATCCTTATATTTTGCATTGTTGAGAAATCCTGTTTATATATTCTTGAACTCATGTTTTCAGAGTTCTTTCTAAAAAGCCTTAAGGGCTGTCTTAAAGGTCACTGCATTAGTATTTTGCTGAGGAACATGAGACACACCTCTGCCTCCCAGAATTGTGCTGTTTCTGATTATGGTGGAGTCATCAACCTTGGCAGAGATAACATTCCCCAAAAATCTTGGTAAGAAGAACATTCCCTAAAGGAGGAATATGAAGTTAAATATGTACATTATTATACAAACAAGCCTTCCCTACAGCAACCATCTGCACTTGAGGAGACCCATGCCCTGCTGGTCCTGCTCCAGGGGTGGGAACCCTGTCATGCTTCCTCCTCCATGGTCATACTGGACAGTGGACATGACAAGGACATATGTATATAGTATTTGACACTTGTTTTAAGTTTTGTTTTTCTTTTCTTCCTTTTTTTTTTTTTGCTATGATGAAATACCATGAAAAACTGAACTTGAGGAGAAAAGAGTTTATGTTGCTAACATTTCCATATCACTGTTTATAATCATATAATGTTTATAATCAGTGAGGAGAGAAACTCAAACAGGTAAGCACCCTGGAGGGATGAGCTGATGCAGTGACCATGGAGTATTGCTGTTTCATATCTTGCTCTTTATGGCTTGCCGAGCCTCCTTTCTTAAAGAACACAGAGCCAGCAACCTATGATGTTACTACCCACGATGAATTTGGCCCTCCAACACTAAGGAAATGAACTACAAGCTTGCTTACAGACTTACCTCATGGAGGCATTTTCTTAAATAAGATCCCTCTTCTCAAATGACTGTAGCTTGTATCAAGGTGAATTAAATGCCTGATATCACAAAACCAAGGTAAAAATTAGTTCGTGTTTAAATTGAGTTATGTTATTTAAATGAAATGACAGTAGTTCAGAAAGCTATAAACTATCTAGTAAAATCTACAGTCCTGGTGTGGGAACTTCCCCTTGAGTTGCTGGTTAGATGAGTCCAAGAGACTCTAGAAACCAAATAGGTATTGCCATTACCATTGGTGACATTTCAGAACTTGAAGGTAAGAGTCTGTTGATGAAAACTCCATAAACTTCTAATAGAAGATTTAGAAAAATTGACCAGAAGCCTCCTAAGGACTAGCACTCATCATATGGGAGGTAATATGTGAACTGGCAAGTAAGAAAGAACCATCATTTCTGCACATTCGTGATGTCTATGAACCATAACAAAGGCTAGACTAAAAATATATCTTCAATGCTGTATTAGTGACATTTTTATCTTTGGGTAAACAACAGCTGTGTAGTTGGACTTAAAGCCTGTCCAGTAGGAAGGAAATTAGGTCTAGTACTATAAACCAAGCCAATTGCCTGAGGATGAAGAGGTCATAGACCTGAGAGGAGAATTGATTACTACCAGATACCTAAATCAATATAATTTCTGTTTTCTAAATACTCATTCTTATACCCACAGGTGAGTGTAATTCTCACCCCTTAGCAAAGAAATTTCTTTTTGCAATGGATGGAGACTATTTCAGAGAGTCACAATTAATCAAAATGAAGAAAATCAGAAATTGCAGTGTGTTTAATGCCAGATTATATCAGTACAATGTAACCCATACATCTGAGGCTCAGGTAAAAATCATGGAACAAGGGTAGAAAGATTGTAAGAGCCAGAGGACCAGGATTCCTACTTCTATAAAGAGTCTTCTATTCATGGCTGAGAAGCTGTACCAGTGAAATTGCAACAATATAGTTGGATTATTTGTTAAAAGCAACCTATTTTACTTGTCTAATGATTTTATCACTAGAATTATTTGTATTTGTATTATATTGAATTTTCTAGTCAATTAATTAGAAAATATATTACTATCCAGGGACATATAATGTATATAACAAATTTATATTCTTATGATTATTTTACAATGTAAATTTGAAAGAAGGAAATCAGTAAATAATGCAGTATACTGTAAATGATAATGACATTGTGAAGAGTTTTACAAAACAGGAAATATTTATAACTCTAATAATATGGTTGTCTTATGAAAAAGAAACCTGCAGAATGTTATTCTGATAATTCTCTTTGAATTAAAATGGGAACATATAAAACTATGCTCATGTTTTGCAAAGAGGAAAGCTAAAAGGGAATGCTATGTTATCATGTACCTGAATTAGTTTTGAAATCAATGCTTTCTCAGAACCATTATGATACAGTATAAATTTCAAGCAACATTGAATTGTGTTTAGGGCTACATATAATAGAAAACTATATACTTATTAATATAATCTTTGTTGTTTTTATTAAATTATCTAACTATTAGGTACAGGCTAAATGAAAAATGCATGCAACAATGTCACACTGAAAGTATATTAAAATTTATATATTTTTAAAAACATTTTTAAAGATTTATTATTTTTTCCACTTTATTGTTTTTTTGTTTCATGTGCATTCATGTTTTGCCTGCATGAATGTCTGTGTGAAGGTGTGAGATCCCCTGAAAGTGGAATTATCGTTGCTAGGAATTGAACCTGGGGCCTCTGGAAGAGCAGCCAGTGCTCTTAACCTCTGAGTCATTTCTAGAGTCCCAGGTTTATTTATTTTTATTTTTCATGTGTGTGTATTACCTGCATGTATATATGTGCACCACATACAAGCAGTTCATACTGATGCCAGAAAGAACATCAGATTCCTTAGAAATGGGTTTACAGACAAATGTAAGCTGCCATGTAGGTTCTGGAAAAAAACAAAACAAAATGAAACTGAGTCTGAGTGCTCCAAAAGAGCAAGTTCTCTTTATTGATAATCCAACTCTCCAGCCCCAGTCAAAAGAGTTGTATGTAACAACTTCTTGAATAAAACACCACTAGCTCAGCCATTAAGATGAACAATTAATAAAAGGGACCACCTGAACTGAAAAGCTTCTGTAAGACAAAGGACACTGTTAATAGGGCAAAATGCCAGCCTACAGAATGGAAAAATATACTAAAATCAACAATTAATAAATGGGAACTCATAAACAGAAAAGCTTGTGTAAGGCAAATGACAGTGTCAATAGGACAATATGACAGCCTACATCCAACAGAAGTCTGATATCCAGAATATATTAAAATCTTAAAAATGAGACACCAACAAACCAAATAATTTAGTTTAAAAATGCGGTATAGATCTAAACAAAGAATTCTCAGCAGAGGGATCCTTAATAGCTGGGAAACACTTAAAGAAAGCTTTAACATCCTTAGTCATCAAAAAATGCAAATAAAAAGCTCTGAGATTCCATTGGACATGCATCAGAATGGCTAAGATTAAAAACTCAGTGACAGCTCATGCTGGCAATGAAGAGAGGTAAAAGGAACACTTCTCCATTGCTGGTGCGAGTACAAACTTATACAACCACTTTAGAAATCAATTTGGGAGTTTGTCAGAAAGTTGGGTATAGTTGTACCTCGAGACCCAGCTATACCGCTTCTTAGAAAATACCCAAAATATCCTCTACCATACCCCAAGAACATTTGCTCATAAACATGTTAATAAAATCTTTATTCATAATAATCAGATACTGGAAAATACCTAGGTATCCCACAATGAAAGAATAGATAAGAAAAATATGGTACATTTACACAATGGTATATTACTCAGCTCTTTAAAACAGAGATATCATGAAACTTTTAGGCAAATAGATAGAAGTATAACATATCCTGAGTGAGGTAACCCAGACTCAGAAGGCAAAATGATATGCATTCACTTAGAAGTCAATATTAGCCATACAGGACAGTTACCATACTACAATCCACAGATCCAAAAAAAGCTAAGTAACAAGGAGGGCCCAAGGGAGGATGCTTGAATATCTACGAGAAGTGGAAATAAAAAAAGACATCAGAGAGGTGAACTCAAGGAAGGAACAGGGTGGGAGAGAAGGTGGGGATTGAACAGTTAGGTTCAAGCCTGGGGAGGTCAGAGCCAGAATGCACTAAAAAAGTGGTGTGGAAGAATCTCTGGGATGAGCTAGAAACCTAGAACTATGGGACCTCCCAGGAATCTGTGAGAATTACTCTACCTAAGACTATAGCAATAGGTGATATGGAACCTGAAAGGGCCAGCTTCTGTAACCAGGCAAGATTTCTAATGGAGGGATGGGGACACCAACCCTGCCACAAAACTTTCAACCCACAATTTGTCCTGCCTACAAGATGGGCAGGGATAAAGATGGAGCAGAAATGAAAAGAAATGGTCAAAAAATGCATGGCCCAATTTGAGATCCATGCCATGAGTGAGAGTCCACCCCGTCACTAATAATATTCTGCTATACTTACAGACAGGAGTCTAGCATTATTGTCTCCTGAGAGGCTTTTCTCAGCAGCTGATGGAAACAGATGCAGAGATCCACAACAAAACATTAGGTAATCTTGTGAAAGAGGGGAAAGAAGAATGGAAGGAACAAGGTCAAGGACATCTGCTGAAATCCTAGACAATCAACTAACCTGGGTATATTGGTCCTCACAGATCCTGAACCACCAACCAGATGGCATGCATGGAACAGATTTAGGACCCCTACACATATGCAATAGATGTGAAGCTTGGTCTTCACATGAGATGATACCCCTAACACCAGGAGCAGGAGTGCCTCTGACTCTGCTGCCTGTCTTTGGATCCCTTTGCCCTAACTAGACTGCCTTGTCTAGCCTTGATAAGAGAAGCACCTAGTTCTACTGAAACTTGATATGCTAAGGCTATTGATATTCAGGAGGATATGGGAGGCCTCTGCTTCTCTGAAGAAAAAGAGATAGGGGAATGGGGGAAGGGAAGTTAAGAGAGTGGAACTGGTAGGGGACACTGATAATAGGATGTAAAGTAAATAAGTTAATCAATACAAAAAGTTTAATGAATATAAATATGAGTATGGATTTTGGTATCTGTGCTCATTAAGAATGAATAACCTAAGGAATATTTAGAAACAGGACAGCAGTACTTTAGGTTCCAAATTTGTCTTTTATGATTAATTACAGTTCTTACATTTTTTGACAGAAAAATATTTATAACAAATATTTGAGGTATAAATTCATAGTGATATCATGTTAATTAACAAGTGGCTTGTATCAGTACATATACACACATACAGCAATTTCTATGTTCATTTCATGTCATTAAAATCTGAAAATTCCATTCTCCAATGTTTTGTTTACTGAAAATCTTTATATTCATACTATAAAAATTTCATTTTATTAACTGAATGGAGGAGTGGCTGCACAAACATGATACAAATTGATTGATTATAAATCTATTAATATTTTAATCAAACTACCAACTATTTTTTGTGACTAAAAACTGTTAGAGCACAATTCTTTCATGTTACATTGTCTTTGTAATGGCATAATTTGAGTTAGTTGGTTAATTCACTGTTTGTTCAAACAATTATCTGTCAAACATGCAAGAACATTTGTTAAGTGAATTCACATCCTTAGGTGTTTTCAATACAACACTTTCAAGTGTATTTTTTCTTAACAATGTGATTTATGTTCTGTTAAAGACACATTTAGAAACCTTTGAAAAATATTGAATGTAACAAAAAATAGCTAGAATTAACTCATATCTCCACTGCAGTTGAAGTCCTTAAATCAAATCATACACAATCCATATCAATAAGGAGGAGCATTTGGAAAGAATGAGCCCTTCAAATTAGGCATATGGCAGAAAATTTATCAAAAACACACATAACATGTAACATTAAGAAGAGGTCAAATAAAACTACTGCACGGCATATATAATTTTTGGAAGTACATGTAAAATATTGTAAAACAGACACCCAACTCTTCACCTACTTTTGGATACAACTTATTAAGATATCCAGGGTCTGAGGAGAAGGCTGACTGAGTAACATGCTTGCTATGGAAATGCAGGGAAATAAGGTCAGACCTCCAGGTCCTATGAAACAGCTGGGTCCAGTGCTGATATCTTGAAGTCCACATTGGTAACAGGAAGAAGAGACAGGTAGATCTCAGGGGCAGAATGTCCAGCCAACCTATTAGAAACAATCCACTCTAAGTTCAGTATTTGACTTTGTCTTAAAAATAAGATGGAAAGCAAAACCAGAAAATATTCAATGTCAACTCCTGGCCTATACATGCATGCACATGTCAGCATACCTATATATACTGGCATGCATGTTTGCATATAATCATACACAT
This sequence comes from Uromys caudimaculatus, assembly GCA_028551405.1. NCBI lineage: Eukaryota > Metazoa > Chordata > Mammalia > Rodentia > Muridae > Uromys > Uromys caudimaculatus. The sequence goes on from CM052704.1 coordinate 52,655,428, forward strand.
ATGTATATAAGCACATTTAGTAATTTATATATTTTACATATAAACATGTTTTGAGGTCAGAAATGTAAACTGTGGCATATGTAATGAGAACAGGGATATAATTCACTTAGAGATGTTAAGGGAAATATTAATAAAATTATGTTTGAGGTACAAAGTTATATTAAAGTTTTAGATTCAAAGTCAAATAATTCCATGGAACTTGGACAAATAGAACACATTTTTCTATACTTCTTTTAAAAAAATTGTATATTTACTTTATATATATTTCAAATGTTTTCCTCTTTGGAAACCCCCTATTCTATTCCCCCTCTCCCTGCCTCTACGAGGGTGCTCCCCCACCCATCCACCCACCCTCTCCCTCTTCTCTCCCTACATTCCCCTACACTGGGGCCTCTAACACCCTCAGGCCCAAGGGCCTCTCCTCCCACTGATAGCCAACAAGGGCCTCCTCTGCCATATGTGGCTAGCACTATGGGTCCCTCCATGTGTATTCTTTGGTTGGTGGTCCAGTCTCCGGGAACTCTCTCCATGGGGCTGCAAACTCCCTCAGCTCCTTCAGTCCCTTCTCCAACTCCTCCAGCACATATTTTTCTAAGGAGTAAGGCAAAACACATTTTGTCTAAGACTATCTATTGTATATCTGTGAACTTGTTATTTCTTAGTGCATAAAATAGGGTTTCCATCCAGAACATAAACAATCCTTAATACGCTTATTTGTTTTGTGTGCATCAGGAGCATGGTGGTGTCATGATGCATAGTTCTGACCAGGGTATTTCTGAGCTTACACTGGCACTTTAAGCAGTGAGCACAATCACATTTCAAAGTTCAGTTGGGAGCAAGCACACTTACGTGATTGTCAGCAGGCTCAAGTTCCTCCCTGGCTGTTGGCTGAAGATTTATGTTTATCATCCATGGGCTGTATGTAACATCAGTAACATTCTCCAGGAAAACATCCTCAAAAAGCCATACCTGTGCAGAACTTGGAGAGTAATTAAAACAATTTAAAAAATGATAGACCACAATTTATGTCACAAAGTCAAATTTATTATGAATCATGTTCAAGAATTATGATTTATACTGTATGCTGATTTATACTCTATATTAAAAAGGGAAAGTAATCACAAGATTGTTAGAAACATTATATGTCTTCCTGGAAACAGACCTACATGTTTATCTAGTCTCCTAGTGACTAACAATGCAATCTTCTCATAATAAGATTTTATACTGATTTTTTTTGGTTATTTCACCTGCTGGCTGACACAGACATAAAAACTTTACTTATCATTAATATAGAAAATATCATGTGGCTTAAGATAAGTTTTGATAAATCCATCTGATTAACAGAAGGAGGAGGAGGAGAAGAAGAAGAGGAAGAAAAAGAAGGAGGAGGAAGAAGAAGAGGAGGAGGAGGAGGAGGAGGAGGAGGAGGAGGAAGAGAAATCACAGCTATAGGGTACATATAGAGATGTCAGTGACTAGTGAGAATTTAAGATGTTCTAGAGTTCAATTATTGTTTCATTATTTTAATCAATTACTTACCAGTTTACTTAAAAACTTGTATTTATATTAAAATTACCTGCATTCTAATAGCTACAAAGTTTTTGTTCTATTGAGACCTGAAAATAAAATATGAAAAATATGTGCAGTTCTAATGTTCATATGAATTAGAGAATAATAGAGTATTACTGTAATGGGAATATGTGGATACTCATACAGAAGTAGTCACCTTATCCATAAAAATTTCAAAACATATAAAATATATTTGTGAGATACAGCTTAAATGCTATATATGAAATAGCAGAAAACAGCTATCTTTGTACTTATTAGACCATGCATTTTCACTGAATGAGCAATTATAATTTTAATATCACTGAGCACATTATGATGCTGTAAAGACATGGTGGCAAAAATTATAATTTTAATTGAGTTAGAAAGAAACTCTGATATATCAGCATTATTAAAATTGCTGAAAATTCAAAATCTAAGTAGGTGACTAAGCTGGCTGAAAGGAAGAAAAAATAATGCATAAAGAAAAAGAAAATGAATACAGAGAATTTTGTTCTTCAAGCAATAGACTCTGAATGTATTCCAAATAATTTAGACCCTGCTTGGAAGAACAATTTTGCACACAGTTTGGACAGACAATAGAGACCACTCGTCTATCTCTGAGTACTTTTCACCGTGGTATGTCTTTCCCTGATTCTTAAATATTTTAAATATCATTAGTATCAAGTATATAATTAATAGAGACAAAATTGTGCATTTTTTCTCTTCCATATTTGATGGAACATTTTGTGTGTGTTTCATCACCGCTTATCATTAAAATCTAAAGTGATATCACAAGACATTACCTTTGAGTTTTGGGTTCTAATTATGTCCACTCTTTTTTGCACTCAATGCCTAACATCATCTTAGAACTATGAAGCTTAACATTTTGTAAGTGGAGGAATTAGGTCCCACTCTGTTCACAGCCTAGCATCTTCTCCTTCTCTGCCAATCACATATGTCTCTATAGGTTTAGAATACCTTTCTTGGTAAACATTCTACTTACACCTATACATATGATCTAGATATAATTGTTTAACATTTATTATTTCTTAGCTTTATATTCATTTTAAATATTAATCAATTTTACCTATTAAAATCATATTATAATGTCTCCCACTGAAACAGTATTGATTAACTTCCACTTGAAGAGGTCAATGTAAGTGAAAAATACCTTCTCATACATTTACAGTTTTTAGAGAAATTTTCAAAGTCGTCTTCTCTTAGTAATTTACATTTGTCATATTCTTCTATGCTTTTTGTTTCTAATACATTTAGCAAGTACATTGCTTTGTTTATCTATTCAAACATTTATTGTTGGTCTTTAGCAAACAGCTTTGTTTTAAGGTGTAGATACAAAATTTAAAGACACACATGCATTACTTTTATAGTAGATTTAGGGAATAACAGTGGAATACAACAAATGGCGAATGATGGGCAGGGGTGTTTGATATATTCATTTTGGGGTTATGAGGATTAGTAGACTTACTATTGATAAAGCAATGTAACATACAAAAGAGAACATTTATAAGGAAAAAACCTCCACAACCAAATACTGAAGAAATATTAAACTCTGAGCTATAAATGATTGTTGTAGAAGGTAGAAATTTAATGTAAGGTACAATAAAATGTCCCGCTATAACCAGCAATTCTCACCTGTGGATGATAACCCCTTTGGGGGGCAAACTACCCTTTCACAAGGGTTGGCTAGGACCATCAGAAAACACAGATATTTACATTGTGATTCATAACAGTGGCAAAATTACAATTATTAAATAGCAACAAAATTAATTTTATGGATAGGGGTCACCACGACATGAGAAACTCAATTAATGGGTCACAGCAGCAGGAAGGTTGAGAACAACTGCTCTGTCACCAATATAAATCCATCAAAATATTAACAAATCCTTATTAAGGGGTTTCATTTTTAAGTTGATATTAATAATATCTCCATTATTGGTGAACTTACAGATATTCACCAGATGAGAACACATACACAACACCACAAAAATGCTGATAGCATCCACTGTCATGTAAACCAGCACAGTAGGCTCAAAATAGAAGTGGCACATGTAGAGGGCCCAGCAGTAAAGGCTAAGTTGTGTTTACATGCGTATCACAGAGCATAGAAAATTAATATTCATAATAATTAATACTACATTTGATTGCATTTTTAAAACATTTTGGTTAAAAATGTAAAGCTGTTTAAATAGTTATTGAAAAAATTATACTATTCATCTTCATTGAGAAGGGGCAAAACAGATGCAGAAGAACAAGCTCAGAGAATGGTGTCAAAATAACTCGGACAGGAAACTTCATCAACTTGTTTCCCATAGAAGAATGTAGACGAAAATGGTGAGAATACCATAGAGACTTCAACAAGATGAGATTCCACAGCTGCTGATAGGCACACACTGTAGGAGAAATGAATGTCAAGGCTGAATTCTCATATTCTGCTTTAATAAGTACAATAACTATATGTCAATATTCTTCACCACTTACAAATATCATCAGTTAGGAGAGAATAGAATTATATTTTGGGATGTATAAAATTAAATTTCTTTATTGTAAACATTTTTTGTGCCCTGAATTGAAATTTGCTGAGCCAGAATACAATTTATAGTGCTAAAAAATAAAGTAAGTGACATGTTCATTTTTGTATCATAATCAAATGTAAATTAAAGAAGAAAGAGTTTATTTTGGCTTGTAATGTGAAACTAAAGCCCATGGAGGTCATGAAATGCATGGCTACATCGAGTTTATACTCAAGAAGCAGAGAGAGGTGAATGAGGATACTCTCCTTGCTTCCTCCTCCTTGTGTGTTTATTTCCTATAGGAGAGAGTCCATTTGATGGCATTACTCACATTAGGAGTTGTAAAAAATTAACTCAGGACACATTAATTGTACTTATTTAACAGGGCATGCGTCCAGAGTTAAAGCTCTCTGGAAATATGACCACAAATATGCACAGTGGTGTGTCTCCTAGGTGATTTGAAATGACAACCATTGGATGGTGAATAGTATCACATTAGAAATGAGTTTCAGAGTGGTATGAGATATTACTAAGTTTGACATCAGTTTTAAACTGCTCAATATTTGAAAAGTGAGAATATAGAATATTCTCCATAAATGTTCTCTAATTGTATTTGCTATGTATATATTATATATTACACATGTATATAATGTATCATATATAATATCAAGTACATTATATATTTATATGTTATATATTATATTATTATGCTATATGTTACAAGTTACATATTATAATATATATTACACATATAAATATAGGTATTTTATATAATTATAATTTATACCAACTCTATATTATAATATAATGCATTATATTATATATGTATGTATTGTATATATTATTTATACTATATAGATAATATGTATATATTATAAATTAGAATAGATAATATAGATAATATATGGATTTTACACAAGCATTTAATAGAATGAATGAAGGAATTGTTTTAAAGAGTACTTACTTTGTAAGCCTGTCTTTGCAGTATTAGGAAATAGTAATGTAGTATAATTAGCAATATAATCATAGTTTCTCAATTGGATGAGTTAAGACTGTTATAAATAACAAGATGACCTAAAATCTACTGGAAATTTTTTCTGATTTTACTTTTTTATGAATATACTATGGTTTAATAACTCAGCATCTCCTCAGTCCTTTGTTATAATTATTATTACACAAGGCAGAGAAGTGGGCATTTTAAATATAGAATTTGTATTTTATAGGCATTGATATAAATTGACATTTAGCCCTTCAACATAGGAAGAAAGCCATTTGAAGATATAGTAGAAAAAAGAAATAGCATGTTGAACGCATTTTCAAACCTTGGCTAAGGATACCTGCATTGACTCCTGGGAGACTCCGCCATCACAGGTCTCTGGAACTTCCTAGACCCTCCCCCCAACCCCCACACACAATCATAACGTGGAGCCTGCAATCCTGACAGGAAGCTAAGCAAACAAATGGCTAGAGGCATAAAGCAATTTTTTAAAAAAAGAAATTACCTGGCTAATAATTAAGTATGGAGCATTCAAATCCAGGGTCCAGACTTCTTGCTGATTTACATTTAATTGTTCTAGTCTGTCTTTATCTCAAGAGAAATTTACAATATCTTTAGGAAAGGTTTCATGTACATTAAACAAGAGGAACTTTATTTCATTTCAGGAACAATTTCTAGTGCTACTTGGGTATTATTAGGTATGTTTCAGAGACATAAATGTTGTGTGTTGGAAACACATAGCATGTAAGTCCCTTGACTTCAGACTGAGTGTGGCAGAAATCAGAAGACTGCAAATGGTATTTTTAGATGCACTTGAGACAGATCAGATTTCTGACGTCTAGAAAGTGGTTGTCACAACACACATCAGAAAAGCATTAAGTGACAAGAAGTACGGGAAGAGAACAGCGGTTAGCTTAACATAAATTATGGAGGAAGATATATTAAAAATGAATTACAGGAAATAAATGATTACAGAGATATGCTGTCTCCAAAACAAAAATAAAACTGCCTTAGTAACCTATTTGGTCAGGGTTTTGCTGCACAGGTATGCTCACAGTCACTTGTATGGCTTCTAAGCTTCACACATAAACTGTGCACTGATGGTTTCTAACACTGCACACAAGCATGGTATGGATCAAAGTCAAGAAGGTAACCACAAGAAATTCCCAGATGCCAGAGACCTAAGCGGTTCCCAGGACCAG
>CM052704.1:52666705-52714410 GCA_028551405.1 Uromys caudimaculatus
GAAAAAGTTTCATAACCTTCAATTACCTTTATAGTTTTATTCAATGCAGTTTTGTTCATTCATGTTTAAGGATATCTCAAATACCCATATAGATATGTTTGCTATACTTTTCCTCAAAACAAGAGCCTGTTATCACAAATTGTCACATTATAATTAGAGGATTTTTTTCTTCCAAAGTTTGTTTCTTTTCTGTGTATAATAAAGATAAACCAGTATTTTTTTTTAATGGTCTCATGTTTATCAAACCCCAAACATTTTAGGAAAATGTGAGTTTTATGTTCAGTGCCCTGTACACCCTGAATTTATTTCCTGTTGTTCTATTTTACAATTCTATTTCTCTAAAAATCTATTTTTATACTTCTAGTGTATAGAACATTTATATTTAAAGAAGTTGCTGTTATTTGTATTTTAACTCATTGTAATTTTTTGTATGTATATAAAATTTTGTGATTCCTATTTCTGACTTTTTTAAGTTTGGAGTTTTACAAATAATTCCAATTAATTTTATTAGTAATATACTAGGTATCCTCATTATTATTTTTAGTTCTAGATTTTGTATGTATTCATGTTCATGTTTGCATGCGTGTGTGTGTATGTGTGTGTGTATGTGTGTGTGTGAGTTTGTGTGTGTGTGTGTGGTGTGCACCTATGTCTGCAGAGGCACATTGTGAGTCCTGTTCTACTATTCTCTATTAATACATGACCTGACATCTAATGTAGAGAAGATTGGCAGCCAGAAAGACCTGGATATCCTACCTCCATCGCCCACTACATTGGGGTTACAGCACGAAGCCATGACTGGCTCTTTGGTTGTATACCATGAAATAAAACTCTCATTTTCTTACTTGTGCACTAATCCCAAAATTGTCATATTCGCAAATACTTATTCTATTTTCTATATTCCTAAATAATTTTTTTTTCTTAAAGGAGTTTGTAGGCCAGTAAGTTACTTCTACTCAATCTTATCATCTTGATATGACTATTACAAATTGTAGGGATTGGTTGATAAAAGATGCTAGTCATTAGCTTGTAGGTTCCAATCTCAAATGTGGAATCTATACATGGTAACTTTGCTTATTTTTTACTTGTATAATTTATTTACGTTGCCATACCTCCTACCACCTACACCTAGTTTATATTCAAATCAGCAATATTATATATATTAAAAACACATGCTTTACAGCTCAGTGAAGGCCTCAGCCTCTGTTAATGTTGTTGACTCTATTTTATTTATATTCTTAATAATTTTGAACCTTTTAAATCTCTTTTGAAAATGAAATATTAACTTACAGCCCTTTAAACTCTTTGGATTTCTCTAATTACTTTCTGTTGCAGTCCAGTCAAGAAACCACTTTTCTATTTTTTTTTTAACTTTCATATGTGTTTATTAGATTCTATATAGTTATATAGAATCACATGTGTTTATGACATGCATTAGAAGTGAAACTTTCCATTTTTGTAATTATTTTATTTATTTACATTCCAAATATTGTCCTCTGTCCACCTTCCTAGAGTTCTTTACCGCATCCCTCCATCCATTGCCTCTGAGCGGGTGCCCACCACCAGGCAGTCCCATTCACTGGGGCATCAAGTCTATACACGATTAGGCACCTCTTCTCCCACTGAGGCCAGACAAGGCAGTCCTCTGATCTTGGTTTAAATGTAGAATTCCCGAATGTATTTTCTTGCATTTGATGGAAGTATACCTTTTAGAGTCGTGTCTTCTAAGAACTCTTTCTGTCTCTCTCTGTCTGTCTTTACATGTTTTCATTTATAAGACTCTACTATTGTGGCTTTATAGTATTTCAATCACACTCTAAAAGCGTAATTTAAAGTAGGATAATTGGATTGTTTCCATACTTTGAAAACCTCACAATGCTGGTTATATATTTTATCACATAGATTCCTAAAAAGAACACTCATACTATACTCAAATCTTCGGCTTTTGTACTATATTCTCGGAATTATGATCTTGTCACAATACAAACTACAATGATTCCAACAACAATGATTCCTGTCTTAACTGACTTTGCCATTGATTCAAAACTCTTAGCTAGGATCAAGATAAACTCTGAGTATGTAAAACAAGCCAAAATATTATCAGCTATTTCTAACATACAATGTTGGCACAAGTACATGATAAATATTCTGTGAAGGGTGGAATAAGCTTGGAAATAAAGGCACCTGGTTCCAAGAAATGTCCAAAGCCAAAAGGAGAAGATATTGTGTTCCAAACTACAGGGTTAGCACTTCGTAAAGACTTTAATGAACGCTGAGGCAGCTTCTCTCATTGTGATGTTGTGGGTCACAAACCATATGGCAACTCAACAAGAATAATTTTTTAAGTTGTCTTTCATAACTCCAGTGTATTTTTTCATTAATTTATATCTTTATTCACTCCACATTCAAATGACAACCCCTTTCTCCGCCCACAATTTCATCCCTTTCCCTTCTCCTCTCATAAGGGGGAGTCCTTCCTCAGTACCAACTCACCCTGGCAACCCATGTCACTGCAGGACTAGGCACATCCTCTTCTATGGAGGCCAGACACGGTAGCCCAGTTAGGAAAACAGCATCCACAGGCAAGCAATAGTGTCAGGGTAAACCGTGGTTCCAGCTGTTGGGAGATCTACATGAAGACCAAACTGCATATCTGCTAATATGTGTGGTGAGCCTAGATCCAGTCCTTATATGTTCTTTGGTTAGTAGTTCAGCCTCTGGAAGCCCCTAAGGGCCCGTGTTAGTTGACTCTGTTGGTCTTCCTGTACAGTCCCTATACCCTCTGAGTTCCCCAATGAATGTCACAGTGTACTTTGAATGCTGTTGGCAGGTATACCTTTTTGTGTGTGTCTACTCTAGGTGTAATCATAGGGCCTTTCTAACCATTGCCCTCTATATCGGTTCCTTAGGATAATCAGCTGGTTATAAACTTCCACTTGGTTTCCAGGATTCCTTTAGAGCTGTGCTGGAAGGTGCCATTATCCCATAATGTGGTTTGGAAATAGCACATATCATGAATGCCAAGATTCCATGTAGACATTAATTGCAACCACATCTTCTTGAATGATTTCTGTGGTCCTAAAATATTCTACTGTCTATTTTATAATTTGGATATAGTGCCCTCAAGGGTTCATTTATTAAAAGTTTTGAGATGCTTGGAATACAACTTTGTGGAATTTTTAAGAGGCAGCTGAATAAAAGAAGCATGAACCTCATCAATTTATTAATATATTGTTGAGCTCATGGTTGAATTAGTGAACTTTAAGTGGTTATGGACAATCTACTATGCATTGTCTAGTTTGAGCAGACAAGTCAATGGAGTATGTCCTGAATCAAAATATCTTATTCCAGTTTCCTTTCTCTTCTCTACTTTATATTCTACACTGAAAAAAAAATGCTGTGCTTCTCTCAATAATGTTTCATACTAAGGTACTCTGCCTAACTGTGCCCTTGGAAACAATGAAATCAAATCATCATGGATGGAAACCTCAAAGAGTGTGGCCAATAGAAGCCTTTCCTCCCTTTAGTTGATTGCTTATAAGTATTTTTGTCACAGTGTAACAAAGCTGAAACAGAAAAAATGATTCTAAGGTGGCACTAGGTAACAAAAATCTGGAGGATGTTAATTTTAGGTCTTTTTCTGAAACAATTTTTCCTTCAAAGTATGTAGGCTTCACAGAGTCTCTTCTGTCACTAGAACAGAGAATGTCCAAAAATTAAGAGATTGTATCATAGCCTTGTTCAGTTATCTCTCAACAAAGAAACTAGTTCTTTGTCAACTGCATCTTCTTTTTAGCAGGGTGCTACCCACCCATCCTTTTGCACACACATTCATCATCATTGTTTTCTTGGTCAAGCTGACACTTTCCAAATTTGCTTTTATTACCCATGACTTTCTGTTAATATGATAAAATTCATACTATAGTCTGAATATCACTTAGAGACTTCTCTCTCCCAATACATTTTCACTTCTTAAAACTTCCCATGATTTTTATACAATGGAAAGAAGGTGGGCTAGTTCTTTGCTCCATCAATGAATCAGAAAGCTGGTAATTTGCAATTAACTGTGTAATAGTCTAATTCTCAAGATAACAGATAGGATGAATTATGATTACCATGAGAAATATTGAGGTGGGATAGCTGAATGCATAAATACAAGTTACTTACAAGTGAAAAATCTACACTATTGTAAGATAGAAAGTTATTGAAAGCATAAGTGATCAAACAGTAAAATAAAAAACTTAACTGCTGAGAGCCAATTGGAAGGAAATAATGGGGGCAGGAATAAAAAGCTCAGAAACTTCAATATCTTTCTAATCTACAAAGTCAGAAACTAGAGTTTAATTTCTGTGAAGTTCATACACTACACTGAGGATATCAGGAGCCATGATGAAGGGCAGACAGTTTGGGCTTTAGGTAGTTGAGCATGTCTCAAGATACATGCTAGTCATGCAGGATTAATAGAGCCTGAGTGAATTTTACTTAAAGCCCAAAACAAAAGCCTTGATAAAATCCAACAATTACCTATTAATAATGTAATTTCTGTGTATAAACATACTTTAGGTGAAAATGAAACAAGGAATCTTACAAAGCATCATCTATATTTTAAACATATAATTGAAATATACTAATAATTTGAGGAAGGAAGAAAATGAAAGCAACTCAAAGGAGAAAACAAACAAGGAAACAGAAAAAATATAATCGTGTCAATCACCAGAAAAATTAATAGACTGAAACAGTTTCAGAAATTAGGAAATCATTTTAAAAAAATAAATATTTAGAACAATATACATATAAATCAATATTATTTCTGAAATAAAATTTATTTGAGAATATTGGGCAAACAGGAGATTGGTGAAGTCCTTCTCCTTCATTCCAAGCAAGCCCAATCCAATTGCTTGGGGAATTGTATCAGATTACAAAACCAGAAAATGTGATGGGTAACTTGATGGGAGAGAGAGATTTTGTTGTGGTTTTAATATGAAGTATTCCATAGGAGCTTGTGTTTGAACACTTGATCCCAAGCTGGAGGTTATGACTGGGGAGGCTAGAGAAGCTTTTAGTAGATGGAATCTAGCTGGATGAAGTAAGTAACTGGATACAGACTTTATTTCATAGCCTCCCCCTACTTCCTGTTCTCACCCTCTGCTTCCTGTGTACAGATAAAATACAATAAGTCTGGCCTACTAGAAAGAAGCCATACACATGTACCCATTAAGAAAATAGAAATGTGCCTTATGGCATCTCAGGAAAAATACAAGCTCCATCCACTTTAAGTTCAAGACAAGAAGGAAGTAACTCATTAAAACATCCAGAACCTGGCTACTGTCTAAGCTCATGAAAGACTTCAACATCATCCAAGTAATATTGTTTTTTTTAGATATTTAGAATGCAAAAAATCTCAGGTTCATAAACTTATAAATTTAAAAGCAAATAGCCCATGGCTTGTGTTGTGGGTCCAATGTCCTTGATGAGAATACACATCCTAAGGGGGCTATGTATAATCTTTAACAAGTAAAGTTGTAAGTGCAATGGGAATTCTAGAAAGCTGAAGGAGGTAGGAACAGAAAATGTCTGCCAAAAGATGCTGCAGAAAGCAAGTAGAGCCAGCCTAAAAATAAAAATCATATATTATAAATGTTATAGAGATGGTGGCTCTATAAGCTCTTGCAAGCACTGTCATATTACTACATGCTTTGGATGTAAGTTTTTGGTTTGCTTTGATTTGACCATTTCTAGCTATCATTCAGTTGCTCTCTTTTGAAATAAGGTATACTCTATCACTATGTAACTTTTAAAAACTTTATTACTGCTCATAGATAAGTATTGGACCTGACTATATAGGAAGAATTTTAGCTTGTACTCTATAATATATAAGCACATAATTGAAATATACTAGTTATTTGAGTAAGCAAAAAAAATGATTTAAACTCAAAGAAAAAGGAAATAGAACATATAATCATGTTACACATTTGTTGAAGTTAGCAAAGACTTAAAAAAAAAACACATCAGGGTAAACTAAGTAAGTTAGCAGAAAAAAATGAATAGACTGAAAGACAGAAAATTTCAGAAGAATTAGATCATTTCAAGAAACTACCCACTCTCTTGAATAATACAAAAACTTTGAGGAAGATATGAATAAGTTTTCAAGTGCATTACTGTTAAAACATATTAGGGCCTAATTATGACTTTGCTATTCTTTTATTTGGAGATTATGTATGGCAATTGTGTTTGTGTGTAACAATAAAAGAAAATGGGCTTGTGATGGTTAACCTTAATTGTAAACTGAGAAGTTTAGTAAGACACTCCTTTGGTTAGGTTTTGAGGCAGTTCCCTCAGAGGAATAACTAAATACGTTGGTATATTACAATTCCCCTCATGTATGGGTTCTGTCCATCATGTAACTCCTCCACCACTGTCCCTTTCATCAATGATCCTCAGCCTCATCACAGAACTAAAGACACAGAACAAACAACTAAGAACTTAAAGAATGAGTGAAAATAGACCAATCAAAGAATGAACATGGTATGTACTCAGTGATAAGTGGATATTAGCCGAAACATTTGGAATACCCAAGTTTCACTTTACAGTAACAGCTGTACTGAGAGTGAGGTCCCAGATGGAGGAGTTGGAGAAGGGACTGAAGGAGCTGAGGGAGTCTGCAGCCCTATGGAGGGAGCAACAGTGTCAACTGGCCTGACCTCCCTCCCCGGTCTTCCTGGAGGCTGGACCACCAACCAAAGAATACACATGGAGGGACCCATGGTTCGGACCACATATGTGGCAGAGGAGGGCCTTGGTGGTCATCAGGGGGAGGAGAGGCCCCAGTAAAGGGGAATGTTAAGGGGGGAATATGGGAGTGGGCGGGCGGGTGGGAGGTGGAATTCTCTCATAGAGATGGGGGAGGGGGAAGGGATAGGTGGTCTCCAAAGAGGAGACCTACAAAGGGGGAAACATTGGAAATGTAAATAAAGTATCAAAAAAAAAAAAAAAAAGGAAAAAAAAAAAAAAAGACAGTGATTTCAAGTATTTTTATCACCACAAGGAAATATAAGCCAAACACAAAGGATAAATTACTTCTTACTCTTCAGGACGTGCGATTCATTTCTCTTTCCTATGGGCTTCTGATCTTTATATTCTTTGTCCCTTGAATTTAGGGATCCAAGACAATAGATTCTGGCTGGGAATAGAGAGTTATGCCATGATCTTTCTTAGTGGGACATGCAGACCTGTAATGGGACATACCACAGCATTTCAAGGTTTCCAACCTAAAAGTCAGCATTCCTTGACTCAATGAATTACCCTAATAAATTTCATTTTACTTCTTATTTGTTTACATATTACATCTCTGTGAACCTCAACTATTGCAAAGAGACAGAAAGACTTAATCCTTAGTAATTTAATTGGTAATAATAATCAATCGGCTGATAGAAAATATTAATATAGGATAAAAACTTTCTATATAAGCCCAAATTTCAAAAGAGAATTTCAAGATAGATAAAAACTTGAAAATCAGAACATAACATTGTTAAACTACTGCAATTCATATATAAAGGAACTTCTTGAATCAAGGCAGCAAAACAGAAAAGCAAAATAAAACAATAAAAATGTGAAGCATAAAATAAAAAATAAAGATCAAAAAAGCTAATTTCTCAATATAACTTATATTACAATTTAGAGAGCAATGAAATAATTTCTGAACATGCTTATCAAAAACAATTAAAATAAAGCAGGTAGGGCTTGGGAAGATATTGTAGTAATAATGTTGGAATCTCAGTTTCAATGTCTAGTATCCAAGTAAAAACCTCAGCAGACTGCTGACTGCCCCAGCCAGCAGAGTGTTCAATGCAGACCTAAGGAGGGGACAGGCTAATGAAGAGATAAGAGACACAAGGACGAGAGCAAGACAAGATGTCTGATCACACTCCAAAGAATTTTGTTTCTCACCAGATTTATATAGTAAGAAGAGAAGGAAGCTTTGTTTACACAAGGCAAGAGAGCTGGGGAAATTCCAAGGAGTTACAGACTCCTAGCCAACAGGACATGTTACCAAGGCAACTAGCTGTTTTCTGCTAACTGTAAAGGAATCACCTATTCTCTGAGAAAGAATTCATCTCTTAGGAGACAGAAGCCTATACAAAAGCTTAGGCCCATAGCTACTTTAGGCCTATAGCTACTACAAAATGGCATTAGCTAAGCCAAGGAAAATTCTTATTTCTATCGGCTCCTGGCCGCTGACCAGCCAGTTAGAAGAATTGCTTAGCTGTGGATTCAATGAGAGACCCTGCTTCAAGGAACATGGTAGAAAGCAATAGAGGTAGACTTCCTTTTTTAATACCTCACCTATTGGTGTACTTGCATACATGTGCATATGCACAAATGCCCATCCTAATTACCTAATATTTGCATATGTAAAATTATTCTATAAAACTATGGAAAATTAGTAGTTTTCCACTACAATTTAATCTTCACAAAATTAGCAGTATTAAAACAACATGTAAGGCAAATAAATAGAATTGATAGATACAAGACTGCAAATAATTCAAATTGATAATCACTCAACATGGATGAAAAGTAAAAATGTAATTATGAAATAGTTACTATGAAACTCATTTAAAGTTATAATTCTTTACAGCAGTAGTGTGGAATGGTAAAACTAGTCTATTTTTCTTTAAAACAAAATCAATGAAATGTTTCCTAATGTTTTGCTATATTCCTAGACCAGTGTCTAGTCCAATCTTCATCAGAAAAGCTGCCTCCAGAAACTGAAGATGAGATGCAGTGATCCACAGTCACAAACACTAGGCACAGATATTAGTGCTCCATTAGATCCCTCTCCTCACAGCTCAGAGAAATCAGCAGAAGATGGAGATGAGAAATTGTGGGAGCCAGAGGGGTTGAGGACACTGTAAAAGCATGGTGCAGAGAATCAAGTAGGCAGGCCTCATGGGGGTGGGGGTGGGCTCACAGAAACTGAAGAGGCAATCCAGGAGCCTGCATGGATATGCACTGAGTCCTCAGCTTATACGTCATGGTTGTTGGCTTGGTGTTTTTATTGGGAACTCCTAATAATGTGAGTAGGGGCATTTCTGACACTTTTTGTCTTCTCTTCAGACCCTTTTCCTTCTGTTGAATTGCCTCAACCAACCTTATTGTGAGGGTTTGTATCTGGTCTTATTGTAACATTTTCCCATGTTCAGAAGACGTCTCTTCAAGGCTTGTTTTTTCTGTGTTGTTTTCTTCTGTCGTTCTGGTGGGTGGAATTGATCTGGGAAAGAAAGGAGATAGAGAAAAATGGATAGAAGTCAGGGGAGGGAAAGCTGTGGTTGGAGTGTGCTGTATGAAACAAAAACAAAAAAGAGAACAACTGTGAATGGTACGGTATTACATAATGACAACCTACAAAATGGGAAGAGATCTTTACCAACTCCACATCTGATGAGAGCTAATATCAAAATACAAAATATATAAAAGGCACAAGAAACTGGACATCAGAAACCAAATAATCCAATTAAAAACTCAAGTACAGAGCTGAACAGAGAATTCTCAAGAGAGGAATCTTAAATTGCTGAGGGGCACTTAAAGAAATGTTCAACACCCATAGACATGCAAACCAAAACAATACTGAGATTCCAAATTACACTTGTCAGAATAGCTAAGATAAAAAACTAAAATGTCAGCTCATGCTGATAATGACATGGAGCAAGGAGAACACGATGCTGTTGGGAGTGTAAACTTGTACAGTCAGTTTGGCAGTTTCTCAGAAAATTGGAAATCAATCTACTTCAAGCCTCAGCTATACCACTTCTGGGCATATACTCAAAGACACTCCATTCTACAACAAAGACACTTATTCAACTATGTTCATAGTGGCTTTATTCATAACAGGGAGAAACTGGAAACAACTTTCAAGTCTTTCAGTGGATGAATGGATGAAGAAAAGGTTGTACATTTACACGATGGAGTATTAGTCTGCTGTTAAGGAACAAAACGACATTAAGAAATTTGCAGGTAAATAGATGAAACAAGAAACAAAATCATCTTGAGTGAGGTAACTCAGCTCCAGAAAGACTACATGGTACGGATATGGAAACATGACAGTTTAGGTAGGGAGGAGGGTTGGAAAGAGAGAATATAAGAAGAAATGACTGGAATTGGAGGTCATTCAGGAAGTGATGTGGAAAACTCGTGCAGTAGAACCTGTAGGTCTTCTGTATAAATGTTATGGTTGTTAGCTTGCGGATTTTATGGGACCCTTTACAATGGGAGTGGGATAGTATTGATTCTAGCCTGCTCTTGGGATCCTTTTCTTCCTACTGGGTGGCCTTGATTAGCCATGATATGAAGGATTGTACCAGTATTATTGCATCTTGTTACACTATGATCTGGTGGCATCCCTGGAAGGCCTGCTGTTTTCTGAAGGGAAACAGAAGAAGAGTAAATCTTGTGAAAAGAGTGTGTGGGGTGGTAACTTTGGCATGAGTGGAGGGAGGGGAAACTGCTGTTGGCATATATTATATGAGAGAAGATTAAATTGTATATTTGGAAATATATTTATTTATTTATTTATTTATTTATTTATTTATTTATTTATTTACTTATTCACTTTATATCCTGCTCACTGTCCCCTCCAAGTCACCCCTCCCACAATTCTTCCCATCCTTCTTCTCTTCTTGTTTAAGCAAGTGGAGACCCCCTGAGTATCCTCCAACCCTGGCACATTAAATTTCTGTGAAGCTAGGCACATTCTCTGCCACTGAGATCAGTTAAAGGAGCCCAGCTAGAAGATCATATACCACATATAGGCAATAGTTTTTGGGATATCCTCTACTCCAGTTGTTTGGGACCCACACGAAGAACAAGCTGTACATCTGTTACATATATACAGGGAGGCCTAGGTCTAGCCTGTGTATGTTCTTTGGTTGGTGGTTCAGTCTCTGAGAGACACAAGGGTCCAGGTTAGTTGACACTGTTGGTCTTCCTGTGCAGTTCGTAACCCCTTAGAGGCAGCATTTCTTCCTCCTTCTCTCCCAATAGAGTCTCCAAGATTCATCCACTGTTGGGCTATGGGTATCTGCATCTTTCTGAGACAGCTGCTGGGTGGAACCTCTCATAGGCCAGATGCCTGTCTGTATGTTTCAGGATCCTGAGGTTTAAGGATTTTTTTCTTTTTTGTTTGTTTGTTTTTTAAAAAGAATGTATGGTATTTTAAAATGAAAAACAAATAACACAAAGGTGTAATTAAATTCAAACATGTCAGCTGGGCAGTGGTGGCGCACGCCTTTAATCCCACCACTTGGGAGGCAGAGACAGGCAGATTTCTGAGTTCGAGGCCAGCCTGGTCTACAAAGTGAGTTCCAGGACAGCCAGGGCTATACAGAGAAACCCTGTCTCGAAAAACAAACAAAAAACAAAAAACAAAAAAAAAAAACCCAAAACAAAACAAAATTCAAACACATCCATAATAGTAGAATATACCTAAAATAATAGTATATTTATCAATGAAGCAGTGCCTAACAGAAAGAAAGGAGGAAAGAGATGTAGATAATATAGAACAAAGTGAAGATGGGCAGCAGGGAGGGAAGGAATTCACAAAATTAGTCAAAGAGGTTGTCTGCAATTTTATTTCAATACATTTAGAACATTTAATTCTATTGTCATTTAAAAAGTTATTGTAATCATATACAAAACATAAGCACTGTGTGATGGTTTGTTGCATATGTGCAGTGGTAGGGTTTGAATCAGAAAGGCACTCTGTCTATTCAAACATCCTCTTTCTTCCAAATACTGACTAACCAGCGCCTTAGCATTGACTCCCGCAACCATACTGTACACTGATGCACATCAGAACATCACTTTGTCGTTTTTTTTATCTTACAGCTGTTTTGCTATATATTTTTGAAGTAAGGTTTCATGTAGTTCAGGATGGAGATTACTACTGGAGATCACCTTGACTTTATAATCTTCTTGTCTTCACATCCCTATTTCTAGGAATACAGGGTGATGCCACACAACCAGGTTCATGCAGTGCTTGGGACTAAACACAATGATTCCTGCATGTTTAACACACAGTCAACCACCAGAGCTATATTCCCAGCTCAGCATCATACATTTCTCCAACAATAAATTAGAGCCCAATGACTAACTTTAGGCAAGCCTGGAGAGTGGTGATTCTTGATGGAAGTTTAACTGTAAGTGAAGAGTTATCTTTATCTGATTATGATGATAATACATCTAATACTGTGTCTTATTGAGGTGGTGATTTGAAGATATATACATATGGAAACCTTCAGCTCTATACTTTAAGCTTCATGTTATTATGTATAAATTCTGAATCTCTTTTTCTATGTACCACTTGGGTGTCACTAAAATTTAATATTAGATTTTAAATATGCATTATGTATAATATGATGTTTTCCCAAGTTGCCCATCTTTGCAATATGAATTATCTTGTTCGATTTAGTTAAAGAGTACCAAGTGAAAAAATGAAATAAACTATAAATATTGATTTCACTTGTGAAGGATCAAGTTTATTTTATGTTATCTAGTGCCAAACTATGGTGAAGCCTCTAAACTGGCTTGCTGGTTGTATATGCCAGCTCCATAAGCTATTATATTAGGTACTTCTCTATTGATCTGATAAGATACCATGATAATGGCAACTTATATAGTTAGCATTTATTTGGAGCTTACAATTCCAGGGTTAGAGTCTATGAAAAGCTAGTGGAACATAGCATTAGGCACGCAGGCATGGGACTGCAGCAGTAGCTTAGAGCTCACATCTTTTTTGTTAATTCATGTTACATCCAGATCACTGTACCACATATCCCCTTCTCCTATTCCTTTCTCCTTTGAGTGTACCTTGATATACCCTCTTCCCCTAGCCAATCAAGTCTCTATAGGGCTATGTGCTTCTTCTCTCACTGTGACCAGATAAGACAGCTGAGTTGGGGGAACGGATTCCACAGACAGGCAAGAGCTTTAAGGATAGTTTCTGTTCCAATAGTTTGGGACCCACATGAAGACTGTGCTACACATCTCCTATGTATATGCAGGAGGGAGGTTGGGCTAGGTCCAGCCAGTGTATGAGAGCTCATATCATAATCTACAACCATGAGGCAGAATTAGGTAACAGGGAATGTCATAGACTTTTGAAATATCAAAGCTACAGTGACACACCACTGTTAACAAAGCCACACCTTCTAATAAGACACTTGAGGGGATTAACCAGGCTGGTGGTGTGGGTATAATTTGGCAGGCTATGAGATAAGGAGATAAGTGCTTCCTACCTACTCAGTTTTATCAGCTTTGCAAAGATGAGACTTAAAAGTACTTTATAAATTAAAGAAATTAACTAGAGCACTACGAAACTGAAAGTACCACCTACACGACTTGCACAGTTTTCTATTAATAGTGCTTGAAGCATGAGCTGCCAAGGCTCTGGAATAAATTATTATGGAATTAGAGTTTGCAGAGATGAGTTATTGCCTCTCACTGGCACATTTCTCGTAGCAAGAAAATGCCATATTTGGAGTCAATCTCCTGTAAAGTCCAAAAGCTATGAACAGTTACAATGACATAAGAGCTTAGACTTACAGGCTTATTAATGTTTTATAGAAACAAAGTGAAGGAGATAAAATGAATAATAATTTAAATGAAGGTGAGATAGTTCTTCAATGCCTCTTGATCCCATCTTTGTCTCTTAAATACTTTTAAGAGTGCAAACAGACATTCCTGGCTATAAGAGATATTAATTATTCTATGGCATTACTTATTAAGGAGGGTGATTATACTAGAAAATGGTGCAGATAGACTTACTAAATTACAATATGGAGTGAAAATAGGTTTAAGGTCAATATCAAGCTACAATTTCTACAAAAAATTAAAACTTGCAAATATCAAACCCATAGGATCCATTTAATCTGAAAGGAAAACTCATCCTCATACTACAAGAAAAAAATCACAGTTCCCAAGGCCTTGTGAAGAGGCTAGGAAAATTAGATGACACCAGCAGTGGAATAATGACCATCTATCACTGCTTTGGTCAGCATCCTTGTACAGACATGCAGCTGAACAAATTCCTCCCAGAGCCAAGGAAGACTGTCTTTAGATTTCATGTTCAAATCTGTTTAAAGAAACTATGTGGTATAGTTTCTGTCAGTTCACCATCATTGTTGTCTAACAAAAACAGATATTTTTCTTATGTTCAGGGCAAACTCAGTCTCACTGTCTACTGTCTACTCATCGGTTACCTGCCAATCAAACCAGAAAATGTGCTAAAAACAATCTCAGAGAATATCAGGATTTTAAAAATATGATCATCTAGTAAAACCATAATTTTTATTTTTCTATATAAAATAAGAAATATATTCTGTTTGTTCAATGATTCTATAAGAAAATTGCAAAAATTAAGAGAGTGATGGTCTTGCCTTTCATCGTGTGTGTGTGTGTGTGTGTGTGTGTGTGTGTGTGTGTGTGTGTGTGGGTGTGGGTGTGTGTGTGTGCGCACGTGTGCATGCATGCATGTGTGAGTGCTATTTTTAAAGTGTACGGACTACTAGGGGTGTGTTGCATAATAGAATGGCCTGACAAATTCATGCATTATTAAATGTTTGAGTCAATCAAGTTAAACATCTTTTAAAATAAAGTATATTTATTTACTTTTATTTTATGTGTATTACTGTTTTTCTTCATGTGTGAATCTTATCAATGTGTGTGAGTACTGGGGGAGTCCAGAATAAAGAGCATATTATGTTGATATGTGGGTGCTCGGAACTCAACTTGGGTAGTTTTGCAAGAATAGCCAAGGGTCCTTGATTCCTGAGTCATCTCTCAAGATCAAGTTAATCAGCTTTTCCCCCCTCACCTGTTAACCACTACTTCATATTGGGATGTGTCAAAATCCTTTCTAAGATTGTGAAATGTACATTATTGTTTATTTAACCCCAATTGTCTGTCATTTTATAGACCCACTGAAAATCTTTCCTTTCTACTTTTCTCTCTTCCATCTTCCTTCCTGTCCTATGGTAGTATGTACCCTATCCCTAACTTTGATGAATCAATACTTTTCAACAATCACATCTTCTTAAAGTTTGCACCACATCTAAAACCATAGCAATGTTGAGAACTAAGATTCAGCATGAATTTTGGTGGGGCCAAACAAATCTGTTATAAGTGTACTGAACTTTACTTCCAGGGCTTGGTTTGGAGGTCCCAAAAACAAAAGAGATAGAAACTAAAATAATAAAAAAAAAAAAAACATTGTTTTAGTGTTCTCTCGTGTTCTTGAGGTAGTCTTTCTAATAGTGGAGCCAGAGCAATTTTTCTGGTTGTTGTTCTAATATTTTGTCATAGAACCCCATTTGTGACACAGAAATCCTAAATATGTAGAATTAAACTGGATAATAGAAGCATATTTTTTTTTGAGTTCTTTGACAGGCACTGCTCATCAAAAGCCAAGACTGTATGTTTGGTGACTCCTTATCTCCCAAATTATCTAGGAAGGGGAGGGATCAGAAACACAGTTATCAAGCAATGGAAATAACATAATGAGGACTTAGTAAAACATGCAAATTATGATTGCTGAGATAGCAGAAATCTCACGCATGTTCTGAGAGGTTGTTGCATCCTCACTCTGTAGGAAGGGACCTCAGTCTCCTTTCATGACCTTGTCTTAGGAATCACATTATCATATATTTGTTCATCGGAATATTTTATTAATAAGCCAATACATGTACTTAATGATTTACACACTCTATCTCAAATCATTAATACAGCAAAATATAATGTTCTCATCCTTGAGAATAGTATTCCGAACTACTTTACAGTTATAACTTATAGAGTATCCAGCCGGAGACATTGGCTCACTGAGTACACTATGTGATCTGAGTTGCTTCAGTGTTTTAATTCCACAGCGAATACTGAATGATCATACCTTTTAGACATATTACCAGAAGATTTGGAAAAACAAACAACTTGCATACTCATTACAGGAAAATATCAGTTGTACATTCTTCTGTGATTGGTTTCAGCAATTGTTCTATTCAAACTTTACACAAGCAGAAGTGTAATATCTTTGTCATTTAATTGATTTAGCCAGAGAATCTGCTTCTTCAAATCCAAATTTATCATTTCCCACCAGAACTTTATCATGATAAATATTTGTTTTTCTGCTTCAGACTTCTCATTGACTTATTCCATGGGTATTTTATGTTCTATTGATTGCCTCCGCTAGTTCAGTATTGTACACATAGTTCATAATACAATATTATTGGATTGTACTGTCTCCTTTGCCCAGGGAATGAGATGTTCATCAAGTACTGCTTAATGGGCTCCGCTATGAATACTACCACAAAAATGATAAAAAGGAAACTAAACTTCTCTTAAGAACATTTATGTAAGTTTTCCTTTAGAAGTGATACAATGGATAACTTCACTGAGCTCCAGTTTTACAACTATAGAAGCTAGGAAATTATTAAAATAAAACATGTATGACATCTCATAAAGTCACAGAAAATGCCACAGAAGCTATGTGACAATCCATATTTGTATGGTACATTTATTTGCATGTTATTTGGATAATGTCAAACTTTAATGTTCAACCATGTCTCTTTTCCCTCAAAGAAACTTCAACTTCTTCCACTAATAATTTTCACACCTAGTATAATTATAACTATGTTTAATTATGTGTTGGTTTTAGGGTAGACATGTATATATGTTCGACATATGTATGGCTGGTGCTAGCAGAAGATAGAAGACTGTTAGATCCCTTGGCACCACAATTACCTGCTGTTGTGAGCCATCATGTGGGTGCTGGTGATTGAAGCAGCATTGTCTCCAGTACCAACTAATGTTCTTAAGCACTGAGCCATTCTTCCAGTCTCTTGTTGTGCAGACCTTTAGTAAATATTTTTCACTGATTTTGTTTTCACCGTACTCCTTATAATAAAAATCTTTTTTGGTCTCAGTTTATGTTAATGAAGCTGCTTTTACAAAGGAGCTTTAACTTTTGCTTTAGTTTCTTTGGTAAGGCAAAAATTCTTTCATATTTTTATTAGATTTTATTAGATTTTGGATGTCTAGTACTATATCATGTGACATTAAAATTATTTAATTTTAATTTAATTAATGCAAAGTTATTTCAAAAGACATATTTGATTTTTGTGATGTTCACCATGCAACTGTTATTATCAGTCTGTATTCACTTGTACAGTTACTATTTTCTAAAACATTTGATATGTATTTTTAAATCACAAAAATCAAATGATACATTAAGTTTACTCCTTCCTTCTCTAGGACATATTCCTTTCCAATCCACATTAAGTGGGACAATTCACGCGTACTGAGTACCAGCCTCACAGATGGATCACTGACAGCAATAATGATTACAGGGTTTTGCAACACAGGTGCTTAGATTGGCTTTTTCTGCCTACCAGCTTTATACATATTTTTTGGCAGACACTCTGTTTGGAAAAGAAGCATAGAAAAAGAACTATGCAACTGGCACTAGCTCTCTCTACAATGGGTCTAGAGCTCAGTCAGAAATATTATTTTCAATGCCTCTTAGTTCCTGAATCCCTGTCAGATTCTTAACACATATCTAGAAGTAGGGAGTAAGTCATTTTGAATGAATCATAGGTTAGTAAGTTTAACATGGCAACCCTTAAACTCCTTCAATGGGAAGAGTAAACTTGAAGATAGTACTACCTTTCAAATTGAAATAATAATAATAAAAAAGCTTCAACAATAAAACTAGAAACATTTAATATTTATTTGACTAACCACTGTGTGTTCTTATTAGCTTTCCAACATATCCTTGGTTTCCATTTATAATTGTGTTTCCGATATAAAAATGATTTTTTTTTTTTTTTTTTGAGACAGCGTTTCTCTGTGTAGCCCTGGCTGTCCTGGAACTCACTCTGTAGACCAGGCTGGTCTCGAACTCAGAAATCCGCCGACCTCTGCCTCCCAAGTGCTGGGATTAAAGGCGTGCACCACCATTGCCTAGCATAAAAATGATTTTAAAGGAGTGATTTTGGGGGCCAAAGAGCTGGCTCAGTAATTAAAATCCTTCCTGCTCCCACAGAAGACCTGAGTTTGGTCCCCAGTACCTACACCAGTCTGTACCCAACTACTAATATTCTCCAAGTTTGGGAAACATATGTCTTTCTTTGACTTCTGCAGGCACCCAAATTCACATTCCATACATATGCATGGACATGCACACATGTACATAAATAAAATAAACCAAATCTTTAAAAAGAGAGTAATTACAACTTCTCTGTGTGTATGGATCTGAATATAATATTGTGACATGTATTTTATTCTTGATGCATACAAAATATTCATTTTGCGAGTGTATAGACACTGAACTGGTTCCCAGAAATCCAAATATAGGATGGCTCACATCCTTGATGATGAACTTATGCAAATGAGAACTTCAGTGTAATAATATTCTATTTTAAAAGTGAGAAAGAATGCAGCTAGAAACAAGTAATTTTACTGTGTCAGAAAACCTAGAAAGAGAAGCAGAAATGTTTCACAAATTGATAACGTGTGTAGTACTTTATTTAAAAAGAATCCAAAGGTGAGCAATGTGGCTTATACCTGTAACTCTAGCATTTCACAGGCTGAGACCAGAAAGCGAATGTGAGGTTGAGGACAGGTTAGGGAACAGAGTGAGGCCTTGTCTCAAATAAATCAGTGTGAAATGGAAGGGACAGAAAGGAAGTAATAAAAAAGAAAGAAAGAAAAAATTAATAAAAAGGAAAGGAAGAAAGAAATGAAGAAAAGGGAAAAGAAATGAAAAATAAAAAGAGGAACTGTGAGAATAATAAAGGCAAGAGTCAAGACATGGAGAATATAAGATGACTGACATTTATGATGTGCGTGTTTGAAAATGGACATAATCATAAACCTAATTTCAAGCAGTTAATATATGCTATTAAATTAGTGAAGTGATTAGAGTTACAACTTAATGATAAAACACTTTTGTATTTATGCACAAAGATCTGAGTTCAAGCCCTAGCCACAAATATAGCAAACCCAACACACACATACCCACACACAAGTGCTTCAGAGCTGGTGTATGCTCTTTAACAATACCTTGTTTTTTAGAAAAGATTCGTGTCTACTTTAGAGTTGAATAGTGATGTGCAGAAAGACTCTCTAATCAGAATAGATTAATAATTTATTGTAAGAAACATACTTTATTAAAGTAATTTACATTATAATCATGCGCAGAACACACACATTTGAATTATACCTTTAGGAAAATTTTTTATTCTACTGACTAAGCTTCTCCATCTCTCTCTTTCCCTGTCTCTTTTAAGGGTCTTCCAGTGTACTGAATTAATTAAAGTAAAATCCCAGTTGTTTTCAAATGATCACTCTCTTCATAAAATATATACGAATACATTTAAAGGCTTTGACTACTAAAGTATATTCCATTTTCTTATCTTACATTCAATTCTTTTGTCATTCAAAGTCAAATTATTGGGAAATTTAAGTAGCTCTGTTATTAGCTTTCCTCCTTCTTGTAGGACTGCTTTTTCCATTATTCTGTTTGCCACATGGCAGGTACAATGAGGATGTACTTCTAAATCAGATTTATTAACCTAACTGTTCTCCATTAAAATTATAATAAATCACAAGAACTTTCTGAAACCCAACTATCTGGTATACTTTCCATAACCAATTTAAATACTATCCTTTTCCTTAAACATATAATAATTTCTTTGTCCTTATAATTTGAAATTATATCATTGCCTAATATACTTCTTATTCCCACTGTTACTGTAGACATTAAGCAAAAGCCTGGGCTTCAGCAGGACCTACAGTTTAGCCATGATCCAATATACCAAATAAAGAAATACATGATGCTGAAAGTAGACAGAAAATATTTATTCAATGTGGCCATCCTGGAGAGAGTGAAAGATGAATAGGTCTAACCATATTCAAACCTGGCTTTAGGGTCCGGAAATGAAGCTCACTTTTACAATGAAGGCAATTGGTAAGTATAATCAAGCAGGGTTATATAAAGTGAGGTCCCTCTTGGATTCCAAGTTGAGTATAGAAGAAAGATGAAGGACAATAAATTATCTTTGCAATTTTTTCAGAAGTAATGAAAATAGAGCTAGAGAGATGGTTCAGAAATTAAGAGCACTTGCTGCTCTTGGAGATGACCTGAGTTCCACTTTTAACATTCAACCCTGGTCACAAACTCCTATAACCCCAGATGCAGGAACTCTGATGTCTTCTTCTTAACTCTGTGGCACCTTCATCCACATGGGTCTATACTGCTTACCATACACATAATAAAAATACAAGTATTTAAAAAGAAAAGTTAAAGACATGCAGAAAAACAAACACAGAGTAAAGGCAGAGATGTAGAATTTCCTATTGGGTTTAGGACCTTGTGGACCTGAGTGAGGAGTCATTACGTTAAAGAAAATTTTCTAAGTACCTGCTTCAACCTCAAGTTTAATTTTAATGCTCTCTGGGGACATTTCATGACCACCAGCATCTAAAGCCATCCTCAGAGCAAACATGATAACACTGTTCTCTCCTGGTGAGTATAAAATGGATATCCTGAGGAAGAATTTGCTTAGAAATGAAAATCTCAAGTTTTGCCCCTGTTTACCAATTCCTCCTATCTTATAAGTAAAAAATATGCAGCACAAGTCCATGTAAAATGAAGTTTAAAGGCATTATGTTATGCTTCACGATACTGTCTGGTGCTTCTTTATCTGATGAAAGAGGGGAAGGTCATGAATATTAGTTGGGTCCTAACATCAATTGGAAAAAAATTCAGATATTAATTGAACCAAATTGTAAAAAATCTTTTACATTTTATAGAAATAAGTGAATATAAGTTGTGTTTTCCTTTCTGGGGTCCAAATGGTTGTTTTAATTTCCTGTAAAAATTCCTTGGTTGTGATCCTAGAGGTATATACCACAATGTAGGAAAGAGCCATTTGAGACTGGATTCATTAGAGGTAGGTGTTGCCATCCATCGAACAACTTTAGGAGAATTCTTGCTAAATGTAAAACTTTTAATAGTACTGCCTTCATATGTTCTTCAGGATCAGTTGGTCACAATCGTTTAAAGCATCAGTGTGAATAGTCTGCGATAGTAAAATCCTGGATGGAGCTCCTTTGCATTATCTGTTTCATCCATCTTGATGCTAAGCAATTCTTGCAAAGACAATAGTGCTCTCACTTAGTCACTGTGCGCTTTCCATGCGAATAATCAATCATGTTTGGTTCCTAGATAGATTAATTTTTGTTATAAATAGGGAATATATGTAAGTACTAGAAAGTATAAAAGATCTACAAGAAAAGACGAGAAATCATCCACAACTCCAGTGAGTCCCATAACAACTAGGATAGAAGCATTAACTGTTGTATTTCTTAGATAAGTTTTCCAGAAGCAAGGTGTCCCAATGCAGCATAGATATCATGCACATTACTTTTAAAGTAAAAATCTGAAAACACTTATAAGAGTGCTAACATTGATTTATTGTAATTGAAACAGTCTAGAAGACTTTCCATGTCAATCATTAGAGTTCTCTATTACTACTGTATGTTGTCTGTAATAGATTATGAATGACCCAGATTAACTTCATTCTTTTCCTTGGCACATGTTTTAGAGTCTTTTTAAATTCTAACTAATAAAGTGGAAAAAATTACAGTCTACCAGAATTTCTAGAAGTGCTAAGTACTCTAATGCCTTTCTTCTCATAAATAATATTTTTCTTAAGTCTGTAGGCTAAAGGCCTTATTTAATGTATCTTTATTGTGCATTACATGTTTAAGTAATTTAAAAATGATATTGTAGTTTTTATTGTATTGAGTGATGAATTTAATTTTTCTAAGCTAATATGTTACTTTTACCTATTTTTATTACTTTCTTCTCTTTCATCTTATCTATGTCTTTATTTTTAGGTGTTTATGCGTGTGTGTGTGTGTGTGTGTGTGTGTGTGTGTGTGTGTTTGTGTGTGTTTACATGGGAACGGGAGTACAGGTAACTACAGAGATCCCAGATTTGGAGTTAAAAGCGGACAGTAACTACTCAGTGTGGGTGTTTGGATCAAATTCAAGTCCCTTTCCAGAGTTTTATAGCCACTTCACTGCCCAGTCATCATTGCAACCACACTAGTTCATTTGTTTTAAAGTCTACAATATTTTCTTTATTTCAAGCCATGATAATTGTCACCTCAATTGATCCCAATGTGGGTTTCATTACTGAGAACTGAGAGCATTTTTGACATGTATATTTCCTGTAATGCTCTAAATTTTCATATTCCTGATTTAAACAACTACACAACATATGCCATTTTTTTTTGTGTTCTTCAGATATTCTTATTTAATAGCAATAAAAATGAAATTGATTATAATATTCTTTCTTTATTCCTTTTTTCTTTGTTTAGTTCTGTTTTGTTTTCAAGGTCTGATCCTATACCTTCAATTGTACTCTTAGGCAAGAGTGCCATCACTGAGTAAAATCTTACTCTTTCTTTGTGATTTTAAGTAAGCTCTCTCATTGACCTGCTGATGTCACCTAGATCTTTTGGTTTGATTCTCTCACACATCCAGGAGAACAGATATATGTGTTATGGTCCATTTGGAATTGTTCTCATTTATATTATTCCTCTAAATCATTTTTTATTTTCTAGTGATTGTTTGGTTTTTATTCTGTAATATCCTGTTTTTTTCCTTTGTCTCCTCTAGCATTTTCCTGCAATTAATATAATAAATAATAAAAGATTTCAAAACACTGCTAAACATATAAATGTAGCAGCAGCATTGGAGCTCCAAAAGGGATGTTATATCTTTCCATTTAAAGAAATCTAGTCTACCTCTGTGTGGAGATGTGCCATTATCTATTTCCTTAAAAGATAATACAATTTGTGGAACTTGGCTAAGGGATCATTCATTAGAAAGGCTGGCTCACATTAAGCAAATAATAAAGAGATGATAGGAATAATTATCTGTCTAATGAAATAATGGAATTTTCTTTCCTAGAATTCTTGCTCTGTGTGCAGTCTAGCCTCAGCAATGTGATAATTCTATTTGTTTTTCTGAGCCTTTAGACAGAAAATGCAACTTTTTTGCTAATCTTTTATTTTATTTGATTGGTTGATTGATTGATTGATTGATTGATTGTAGATGTTTGTGAAAACCTGGGCATATTTTCCTAGACTCACTGGCTTTCTCACTATTTTTCTAAATTACCCTTCCCCTTTCTGATATACTACTAATCACAAAGGGCAAGTCTTTTTGTCTTCCTTCTCTCCATCATCCTTCTTGGGTAATTGTCAAGCTATGCAGCTTGATAGTCCTGGGTCTCCCCCCTCACTTTGGACTCTAACAAAGTTCCCCTTACTTTTCTCCTGAGTCTATTTTTATATAAACGTATTAACAAGATTACGAAAAACATTAAGAAAGGACTTTAATAATTTTATTAAAGTGGTAGTCCTGACAAGACTCTCAATTTTTCTGTAACTGAGTCACATTATTATAAACATACTAGGGTTGACACATGTAATATAAAGATATTAAGTCCTCAGTATAAGTTTTAGTAGAAGTAGGATAGAGAGATAGGAAACATAGGAAGAGAGAGACTCCATAACTCTTGAGTTCACTGGAGGTTTCTTAGCAATTGAGTTAAGAATTATTAAACACAGCAAAATTGTTTTGAATATTACCTGCACAGAAACAATATTATCCTATAAAAAGTTACTCAAACTGCTAGGAAGTATGGTCAATCTATTTAGTGGCTTTATTCATTTTCTAGCTACTAGCCTAAAATTTTTCAGGTATCTTTCAGTCAAAATTAAAGATGCTGTTTATGTAAAACAGGTTTTTGGGTTTTTTTTGTTTTTTTTTTTTGGTTTTTCGAGACAGGGTTTCTCTGTATAGCCCTGGCTGTCCTGGAACTCACTCTGTATGCCAGGCTGGCCTCGAACTCAAAAATCTGCCTGCCTCTGCCTCCCGAGAGCTGGGATTAAAGGCGTGTGCCACCACTGCCCGGCTGTAAAACAGGTCTTAACTTCTGTGATGGTTTGTATATGCTTGGCCCAGGGAGTGGCACTATTAGAAGGTATGGCCATGTTCAAGTAGGTGTGGCCTTGTTAGAGTAGGTGTGGCACTGTGTGTGTGGGGGTTTAAGACCCTCATCCTAGCTGCCTGGAAGACAGTATTCTGCTGGCATCCTTTTGATGAAGATGTAGAACTCTCAGCTCCTCTTACATCATGCCAACTTGGATGCTGCCATGTTCTTGCCTTGATGACAAAGGACTGAGCCTCTCAAACAGTAAGTCATTCCCAATTAATTGTTGTCTTTATAAGACTTGCCTTGGTCATGGAGTCTGTTCACAGCAGTAAAACCCTAGCTAAGACAACCTTGATCAACCTTGTTGACCCTGGTTTCATCTTAGTCTATAGTCCATAGTGCATGTCAGTCACTAAAGCCTGTAATCTCAATTACAAAAATCAGAAAATGAATGGACAACAGCACATAGTCAAACCCACAAGCTGAAAATTCTCTTGAAAACTAAACATTGTGACATTATGATCCATATATAATACTTCAAGAATAGTTGAGATATATTTGAAGATACACACACATACATGTGTACACATATATACAGGTATGTATGTATGTATTCATGAGTGTGTGTGTTCCCAAAGCCCTTGCAATAGAAAATATGTTGGGCTTAAACAAAATTTATTCTACCATATTTCACTGGATCAAAATGAAAGTTTAAGATGAGCATCTTCCCTCTATTCTCCACAGGCTCTAGAGGAAAACAGACCTTTTGTTCTTCTGGTTGGTACTCATAGCTTATATTCCTTTCTCTGGTAGTGGGTATTGCTTTCTCCAACTAAAGTCAAGCTTCAGTCTATATATGCTCACACTTTAACTTCACTGTAATAATCTATGATAACTGCCCACATGTTTAGCTAAGCATCTGCAGTACAGCCTTAACAACATTACACTGAAGTGTTCAGAGTTTAGGATGTTTATAAAAGTAACTCATTTGCCTGAGGTAATTGTTATCTCAGAGGCTAACTCCTTTCATCTGCTTACCTACGCCTACCTTTGGGAGCATTTAGACTATATACAATATAGGCCTATAATATTTTCAGCCTCTGAGTCTTACTGCTGAATAAGATCACTCTTTCTAGTTCTTTCTGAACTCTGACTGGCTGGTTCAACTCAGCTGTTTTGGCTCAAACTCCTCTTCAAGCTGACTGATTCAATATGGCTTCTCAGCTTTTCACTAAATTGCTCTGCTTGGCTTCAAACAGACTCTAGCATTGTTTCTAATTTTCTGACTCCCTTTTCTCTGGCTTTAACTGCCTCTGCTGATCTGCACTGAACTGCATGAGCCTACAAACAAACCCAATTCCCCACCCTACACTTTGCTCCCTGAACTAACTCCCAATTGACTTTCTCAATTCCACTGCACTGAACTCACCTGCTTGAACAGAACTAACTGCCAACCCACTCTCTCTTCCTGTACTGCTCTTAAGTAGTGACTTTTTCCTGTGTGTTCTCCTGAGAGTTAGAAGTTCCTATCATTAACTCATTATGTTGAATCTTTCTCTAATTTGTCACTTTGATGGCCTCTAAATTAGAAGTCACTTTTGAACGTGGCTGCTTTCTTCTATAAACTACTACTTATATTGTATTGAGCCAGACCAGCCATTAAAACTCCTCTACAGATGTTCTTATCATTCTAGAGCCCACAGTTCAGTCTACCTATATGTCTGTATTTGTATATGCTAGTACACTTCCTCCAGCACATAGACAGAAACTATATATTGCATGCAAAAAATAAAAATCTAAATACTCTCCCAAGTATTTTGTAAAGAGTTTCACAGAATTGAAAGGAATGTATTGTAGTAGTACTATCATAAATTCAATCAGGTATTTACTTATTTGAGAAAGCAACTGAAACATAATCTTAGCAATAAAAAGAATGTTTTGTCTCTCATTAAGCAAAGATGTTATTATAATTTCTTTTGAAGGGTAGGTATAGAAACTCAATAACAGAGATCATTTAGGGAGGACTGGCAATAACTACTAAAGTCCTAAGAGGGGCATAAATACCAAGTGGAGTGTCAGTGCTGGGTTGTCAGCTTTGTATAGTCAAGATATATAATAAGTCCCTGCATAAATGCCATTTTTTTCTGTTGGCTATATTTCCAAACAGCAGGCCAAATGTTAAAATTACTATTTCTAGTTAAATAATACCTCAAACCTTATAATCTCATAGACTCTGCCCTCACTTAACTAAGAGTATTTTTGGATTGTTTCTTGGGTGTTTCATTCATTGGCAACTAATACTTAAGTAGATCTAAACAAAATTCTCATTTCTCTTAAGACTAATTGAACCAACAGACTTGACTTTCTCAGAAGCTTATAACTCCATTTAGCCAGTTACCTTAGGTCAGTAGTACATTTTTACTACCCTGTTCTTAACAAACCCTGTTACCAGTTAGAGATGTACATAACTTAACACTGCCAGCTCCTCTAAGGGCCACTAATAGCTATGTTCCTTTCTCTTGCCTAGATAGGTCAAAAGTTTCCTCACCACCCACAGTCCTCCAGTCCTCCAGGAGCCAGAGTAATCCTTCTACAATAAATATTCTTACCTAGGCACTTAAAACTTGACAGTGGCTTCCAGTATGCAGTTCTCAACTTCTGGCCTCATCTTTTATCATCAACTTTTGTTTCTCCCGGGAGGCTTCACTTGGTATTTCTCTAAGCTTGTATGACTTAGTAGCTTAATCTCCCACAGAGTGGCTGACATGTCATTTGTTACACAGAGAACTTGTCCCATACAAATCTCTATTTGCAGCTTGATAAAACTATATTTATTCATGGTTTAACTTTATATAATTACGAAGTTCTTTCTCTTTGTATATCTTGTGCCACTAAAATATGAGCACCAAGGAATCAAAAGCCTTTTTGTTGTAAACACTATTGTGGAGATGGGCCAGAAAAAGAATGGACAATAAGAGTAGCTAGATGAAAGATGGAAATGTGTTCATCTGCACTGTGTAATATTGGGAAAGATATGTACATTTATTTTTCCAAAGCAGAGAAAGTTAATGATATACATATAGGGAAGCCAATAATGAAGTTATATATGATCAGTTTGATTAGATTTATGGTATGTTTGGTCTTTTCAATGAATATATATTTGGAAATGGATGTCTATGTAATTAACATATTCATAGATGAGGAAATAAAAGAGATGCTATTAATATGTCTACAAGTGACTTACTTAATCAGAGACTCCACTGCCATGTCAAATATTATGAAAAAAAATGAGATAAGGAGGGCCCACTTTTCTTATGTATCTGGGGTCACTGCTTTGGAGAAAGGCGAGCCCATCCATCTATGGCTTCTTCAGCCTTCTTTCTTATATCATTGAAGACCCCTTGGCAAGGGGTTCCTATTGCTCACAGTAAGCTATGCCCTTCCACATCAATCATTAATCAGATCAATGCACCTAAGATTTGCCTACATACTAATCTTACAGAGCTTTTTAAATTATACTTCTTTCTACCCAAATATGTCTAGGTTTGTTTCAAGTTAACAAAAAAACAATTAGCACAATAACTAAGTTGTTTATAACATATATGGTCTTCTTGTATGAAACAGAATAGCTCTTTTCTGGAGTAGGTATTAAAATCAGATTGATTAATCTAACTTCAGGAGGAAATGTCCCAAAGGGCTTTGTCTCTGAGTTTATCTGGAGGAGATCCACAGTGAGCATCTTTTTCTAGCTTCATCACTCTGGTCATAGACGTGGTAATAGTGACTAGATGTATCACATACTTATCATGAGGGCCTTCATTTATGACTGATTAAATTTGTGTTTTTGTCAGTGAATGTGACACTATAAGTCAGGCTTAAAAATAGTTAAAAGAACATACATTCAACTTCAGAATATTTTACAACACTGAAGAATACACATGTGATTACAAAATATCATATACTTGTGTTAAACAAATATGTAAAACCTTGTGTATTCTGAAAACTGAGGCTGTTCTCAGTAGAATTCCTTCAGTGTGTATCAGAGTAAGTAAATGGTTCTTCTCTAATTGGCAGTTACAACCAATTAACAAAGGAAGATTATTCTACCCAATTCACATCTTTGAAAAATTCTGCAGCATGAAACATGAGAAGGAATAGTTCAATACAAAATTCTCACTTAGTATTTTGCTCAAGATTTCAAAGAAACAACTCCAAGAGAGATTATTAAAATTTTATCTTTTATGATTATGTGGAAATGACAATTCACCTACCGAGTAGAACATTATGCAGGCATTTAGTTTAAAATTTAAATGTCAATGCAGATGTTAGCATTTGAGTTTTCATTCACTTATTTCCTTACAAAAAGATAACAGTTTCCAAATTATTACATTACAACATTGTAAAAAATAAAGAAACAAAAGATCATTTTTTAAAAATGTTAATGTTGAAGAGCCATTGGAAAGAAAAAATACTCTAAAACTAAAAGAAGTCACTGAGACAACAGACTTATGGCAAAGGAGGAAACGGCTAAGTCTTATTTGGGATATTCTGAAACATGTCTTTCTGGAACTCTGTTTAGAAACACAAGTGATATTTCAAATACAATTAATTTAATAACTTCAAAAAGATTTTTGCCAATGAAGATTCCTAAGTGTAACTAAAGTAAATTGGCTTCATGATGCATGAATAAATATATGCCTGCAGTTTTACATTATTCCTAGAGTACTACTCAGGATCTTAAGCTACATCTGCATTAGTTGGAGGAGAATAGAAGAAAAAATAATCAAATAATACCACACCATACCCCCAAAAGGAATTAGAAGGAGAATAATTGAGCAGAGGGAAAAGAAAAGAACCCCAGGTGAAGAGCACATTTGGTCAAATGTAAACAACCATGAAAATCACATGCCCATGAAAACTAGAACTTAATTCAGAGTCTGAGACCTCTGCACAATGTTTGGCTGTGGTTATCTATAACTGTTTCAGTCAGCTGCTGCATAGAACCTCACAGAAGACAATTATGCTAGGTTCCAGCCTGCAGACATAGCAAGATATGGTAATAGTGTCAAGGATTGGTGCTTGCCAATGGGATGGGTCTCTAGTTCGGCTGATTATTAGTTGGCCATTTCTTCAGTCTGCCCAATTTCTGTACCTGCATTTCTTTTGGGGAACACCCCTCCATTGCCAATGAGATTAGAAACGTGTACAACTACTCTGGAAATTAATCTGGTGGTTTCTGAACTACTTGGAAATAGTTCTACCTGAATATCCATCTATACCACTACTAGACATGCACCCAGAAAAATGCTCTGCCATACCCCAAGGACATGTGTTCCACGATGTTCATAGCAGCTTTACTCATAACAGCCAGAAACTAGAAACAACCCAGTTGTCCCTCAGCCAATGAATGGATATAGTAAACGTGGCTCATTTACACATTAGAATACTATTTGGCACTTATAAACAAGGAAATCATGAATTTTGATGGCAAATGGATGGAACTACAAAATATCTTCCTAATTGGAGCGATCCAGACACCAAAGGACATGCGTGGTATGTAATTACTGATAAGTAGTTATGAGTTATAAAGTACAGGAAACCCATGATACAGCCCACAGACCCAAAAAAGTTAAAAGAGAGGAAAGGCCCAAGTGAGGATGCTTGAATCCCACTTAGAGGTGAGAATATTCATAGGAGACAGGGAAAGGGAGGGAACTTTGTGGTAGAGTGAATGAGAAGGGGAATGTGGGAGATCAGTATCAGGTATGGGGAGAAACAGGAGAGATGGCCAGATGTCCATGAGAATGAATGGATATCTGCAACTGACAGGTTTGGGATGTTGGTGGCTATCTCCAGAAGACCTGGGATAAAGGAGGCACCCAAGAAACAATGGGAACTAGCTTAGCTGAGATGCCTAACAATGGTAACAAGGCACCAGAAGAGCCGACCTCCTGTAGTCAGGCAGGAGCCCAATGGAGGGATAAAGATAGCTACCTACCCACAAAACATTTGATCTAAAAGATAAAAGACCTAAAAGTGCTGAGTAGTCCAGTTTGATGGGACCAAAAAAGGTTGGAGAAGGTTGACT
Organism: Uromys caudimaculatus; assembly: GCA_028551405.1. Lineage (NCBI taxonomy): Eukaryota > Metazoa > Chordata > Mammalia > Rodentia > Muridae > Uromys > Uromys caudimaculatus. The sequence goes on from CM052704.1 coordinate 52,696,850, forward strand.
AACAGGATGTGGAGGGTTCAGATAGATTTCCTCTGGTTTGTTGTGTGATTATGTAATCTACTAAGGTAATCTGGGTTAATCAAAGTCCAGTTTTCTTTCTCTCATTCATGAATGCAGAAATGGGAACACTCTTCTAACATTACCTTTCAGAGTGATGCTTCCTGAGTTCTTAAGAAACAGAACATTTCTTGGATGGTAAAACTGAGGAAAAAAAGAGAGAAAATTTATTTGCTTCTGTATGAGGTCAGGAGAACTTTTAAACAAACCCCTTTCAATTAGTTTATAAACAAAATATTTAATAGCATTTGAGGTGGAAATTTCTGGTTTATTTGGAAAGTCAGTTATGTCCAATGATGTTTTACTGGGACACATAGGTGAAAGGATGATTTGCCAAACCAGACCTGTGAAAGAATGTTTTGCTAAAGCAGACAAAGAATGCTTTGCTATAAAAGACCCATGAAAGAACACATTATGCTCAGAAGTATAATAAATATGATCCCACAAACAGTGGGAGCTGGAGCATTGGTTTGCCTTGCTCTGCCTTGTTATTCTTTGCTGATAATATGCATGTATTGGTTCACCTTGCATTGCTTTGCTAAGCTTCACTGTGGTGATTTCACAGAGAGAAACTCACCAAAGAATTATGAGGTTTCTCCGGTTTTTGCAGACTCAAGGTGATGGATGAGCCTCATGGTTTCTTCTGAATTGAACTGCAGTTGGTGATTCATGTGAAGTGTCTGAGTGGATTGAAGTTCCCTTGCTGGTCCATGTGGGATGCTTGCTGAGTAGACTGGTCTGCAGCTACTGATTCATGTTTGAGGTTTGCTGTTTGCTAGTAGACTGGACTGAGAAGAGTGATGATGGTAATTGTCCCAAATAACTATTTCTAAACAGGTTTACTTCCCCTGTGTCCTAATAACCTTTCTTTTCTACTACACTAGTGGGGAGTGGGCAAGAGAGGTAAAACCCTTATCAGAGTAGCTTAAGAAAACTTTATGCCTAAAAGCATTAGCATGTGTTGAGTACAAATTAACAAGTTTACTACAGTTACTACAATTAGTTCTAATGTAACATATATGAGAAAATTAAGCTTATTTATATTTTGTAACTATATAATGTATTTAATGAATATATATTTCATTTATTAACTGGATTGTATAATTTTATATTACTTATAATGCCCAATTAGGTGAATATTGTGTGATCATCATGCTGCTTTTCTCATCATCTATTTTCTATCAGATGGCCAGTTAATAAATTTCTTTATACTACTTCACTGGTGGAGGCTAAGAGATTCTTTGTATAAATGAATATGTATATATGCATGCCATATTGCATTTCTATAGCTGTAATAAAATACCAAGACCAAAGGAACTTATAGAAGGAAGTTTTTATTTGGTGCATATTATTACAGAAAGATAACAGTCCACAGTGGGAAAAATGGCAGCAAGCATCAAGCATGGTGGTTTGAACAGAGAACTGAGAGTTTACATCTTCAAACACAAGTAGAAAGTCAGAAGGGTGAAAAAGATGTATGGTGATGATGTGTAACCTTGAAGCATTTTCATGGTGATATGCTCCTTCCAAGAAGTTTCTCTTAAACTCTCCAAACAACATCAACTGGTGACCACGTGTTCAAATATCTGAGCCTGGGCGAGACATTCTCATTCCTGCCACTAGATTTTCTCACCTGAGAATGTATCTTCCCACTCTTAGCAGAGAGAGGATCCAAGCATATACCTCTCAGTATTGTTCACTCCATCCTTGACTAAGAGAATTGATTCTGTACTGTACACAGAATTCATAATTACCTTCCCTGAAGGAGGTGCCAGGGATGAGAATGCAGGTGTTCCCCAGTGCCTATCAATTGTTGTCTATAGATCTTTAAGGAGTCTTGAGTCTAGGAGGACCCTAGAAGTGAGGTACACTACACGTTTTAAAGAATTTAATGAACTTTATACTTCATTCAAGTAGAAGTCTGGGGAATGTTTGAGACTAGATCCTAAGAGTGTAGCATAGTGGTAAAAGGAACATAAAACAGAATCAGGCTGAGATTATTGATATGGACCCACTTAATGATTATTCTATACTTAATATGGAAGCTTTCACACTTAAAGCTGGTTTATTTGATTGGTAGGCTATGTATTTCTCAAATGATATTCTATTTAAGAAGAACTATAATTGGCCCATAACACTTGGATTATTGTTAATGAAGGGAGTTTTAAGACTCAGGGAATTTGGAATGCTGGAGTAGATAAGCTGTATAAAACCTAATCCTTCGCAGTGGGAGAGCCTAGAACACATGCCATTCACTACAGAAAGTGGTGAGTGGGTAACATGAAAAATGTTAACACTCCAAATGCTGGGAGAGACAGCAGTACATTTGAACAGCCATTGTTGTTCTTCTTTTGTCTGATCTTAGTGCTGAAGATACTGATGCTCAGTGGATAAATTAATTGTAATGGGTTCCACTGTTCCCCAGAGTAGCAGAGGTCAGGAGGCAACACTGAACTGCCAAAGATACAGCAAGTATGGTATTGTAATGGGCAGTATAGGCAAAGCAATATGTATAATAGCCCGACTCATAGGGATAATTAAGCAGTGTTTCTTGGAATGAAAGAGAAGATTACCAAGTATTTGTCTCATCTGTGTATACAGAAAAGCTCTAGAATAAATGTAAGGAAGGATAGAATTCCTTCTAGCAATCCGGAATCTTTGCCTGTCAGTTTCCAGACTTGTGTCAGCCAGGAGGCATAGAATACCTTGATTGAGGAGAAGGCCAGTTCCCCCTCAGTTAGGATCATGTTAACATGCTGAAGAGTTTTACTTTTAGCCTTCCTCCTGTCCTTTCCTGGAAGGACTTGTGGCTTTTTACTAGAATAAATAGAGAGTGAAGAATGTAAACAATCAGATTTGCCTGGCCTGTTGTGTACTAGTGTTTGACTGACATTTATTCCAGGAAATCTGTAAAGGTAAGTTTCTTGCTAAGGGTAGAAGAAATACATAATGGATAGTAAGTAAATACAGTCAACATTCTGTTGAAGACATGATTATCATTGATATGAATGATTCTGTCTTATTATGTTAAAACATGTTTACATATATTAATCATATATTTGTTTTCTTCCCTCTATATATTTATCATGCAATGATAAATCAACTGAGATAATATTGTTTAAGTGTAAATCTATATTATTATATTTAGATTGTAAGGCACTACAAGACTAAGCATTCTTCAACAAAATTTGCTAACTATTCTAAAATACATAATACATTTGCAGTTGTGCATGGGATAGTTATAGTATGTTAGGTGGAATTATGACCTGATCATTGTTTTCATTTAGGGATTAAAATCATGACTTAAGAGAATGTAACTCTGTGTCATACTGACAAGGGATTGATTTATAATGACTAATTATGGTGCCATCTTGATAGCCTCTGGATTCAAGTTATTCCAAGCAAGTTTCAGGGCATTCCTGTGAGTGTTTTTCTTCATGGGGGGATTTGAAATAGGAAGACCAGTCCTCAACATGAGATGAGCCTTATGGTGGCCGCATAGATCAGAGAATGTGAAAGAAGGGAAATTTGCTTTTGGCCTGCTTGTTCTAACTCTTGCTGTCAAGTTCATCAGTCCTCTTGCAGTAGTATACCTTCACTGACATGAAGACCTACTTCTTTGAGATACCAAACTAGACTCAAGGACAGATGCTCTCCAGGAAATCCAGGCTTACAGCACTTTACTGTGACTGCTGACACATCCAAACATGTGTATTAAACAACTTCTATACTATAGCCCTTTCCAGAGTGGGCAGACGTTGATATAATACTAGGCTCTATTCCATCAGGCACTCAAATAAACTCCGTTTAAATATATATATTCATTTGGTCTCTTCTTTTCCTTGAGAGAACCCTAATACAAATTTGTATGCATCTTTAGATATAGTGATGACCTGTGCTTTTCTCCCCACTTTGTGCAAGAAAGTTGGATTTAGTTTACTTGTAGATTAAGGAAATTACTCATGGATCAGCTTTTCAGTGTAAATGGATGGCAGATAATGTTTCACATTCAGTATATTTAGGCAAAGCCCCTTTTACTCTCCACACTGCCCTTTCAAACAAGGTTGTAATGAGAACTTGTGCTGTTGAGTTCAGAACAGACAAGCATGATGTAGAATTTCACTAACTCTTGATTTTCTTGTCTTTCTTATCAAGGTACAGATTGTCCTATTTATTAGCCACTGAGCTAAGTGTGCCACACCTAAAATTATGTTAGTAATCATCTAAGAAATTATGAATGACATGAATTTAATTATGTTACTTTTAAAATTATCCTCATCATTATAAACTTCAACACACTATTTTTGAAAATGAAAATTCAAGATAAGAAGGTTTTTTTAGAAGAATGAGACTTGTTTCTTTAGCTTTTATAAACCAAAATTTAAACATTAAACCATTAACATAAACATTTTTCAGTATATAGATTATCAAAATAATGTTCTCATCTGCCTTAACTAGCAACACTTATTCATACACAATCTTAAAGCATACTTATTTGTCATATTTTGAGAATGAATCACAAACTCACCTAAATTAAGTGACAGGTCAAGGGTGTTGTTTGGTGCTATAGCAATTGTTCCCAAGCACTAATCCTAAGGAAAGCTGATATGATGTAGAGCTTGGATTCCCAGACACGTAATCTGTGAATAATTAAACCAAACTTTTGTTTGAGCTGTGACTACGTTAAAGGTGGGATCTCTGAGAGTTCACAGACACTGATTTCTGCTCTCCATCTTACAGCACAGTGTGGAGGCAGAGGATTCTTGTCTAGAATTCTTGTGCACCACAAGAATTTATATTAGAACCACATATTTTCTTTGGCTGTTGAATTCTGGATGGGACATGATTCATGTGACAAATCATGCTCATGAAATGATGCCTGAAGCATGATTTCTATCTCAGGACAGCTAGTGGCATGATTTTCAACAGCACCCAAAATTCCTTGCTTTTGTTATTAGCCATATTTTATTTCACAGAACGGTTCCCAGATATGGTGGCTCTTACTTTCATATACTCTCTTGCCTCTACAGATATGACTAGCCAACTTTTTGTTTATTTTGCTATTTGGTATGGATACTAGACTTATAAATAAATTATAGGCAACAGTAATGTAAACTATAACATCCATTGTCTCAAAATCCAATTCGGATTTTTGCAATAGTTTTATATAGGTAGCTCTGAAAATACAGGATTGAATAAAAGCAAATGATGTAATTTTTAGGTAAAAGCTGTAATGTTATTCAGAAAAGTAATACCAAAGCAGTATTTAATTTATTCTGAAAGTTTACATTATGAAAACTAATAAAAAACCAACTTCTAATGACTAAGTTCTGAGACATTAGGTAAAAGGTGTAAGGAATCAATATTCTCATTTGACATTTCTTCTCTGCTGTGTAATAGCATTCTTGGTATATATGGAGAGAGCTACTGGTATTTCTGCCTTCATCTACAGGAAAATGAACATTCTATAAAGGGTAAATCTATTAATTAGAGAGCTGGACAACTCTCTTTCTTTCTAGTATAATCGTTAAATTGATTTTTCCAGTCCATCATGTAATTGCTCCAGCGATGGAATCCTGCCTTCCACTCTTGTTCCGTTTCATCGATATCTCCTGGGAAACATGGAATACATTGCATTAATCTGAAGTTTAATCTCTGTTTACATTACCTGAAAAATTATTCTAATTATAGATGCCATTTTCTGCAAGTATACTTCACAGCAACGTTTTAGTTTTCATTATGAATTATCAGCTTCTCTTACTACTGGCAAAGCTCTTAATATATTTTTATGTAGTATATTTAACAATGCAACTAAAATGTATATAAATGAAAATAACGTGAAAGTATTAATTTGATCATGTCAATTTATATTATATGTCCTTTCATTATTTTTCCAGAAAACATGTAGATATTACTTCTATTATTTAACTCTTTAGAGCATCACAAAAACTTCATGCTTCATGATACAAAATACACACTGGGGTATTATCTTCAGTCAACATACTTACATGTGTGAATGTTTACTAATATATAGAGAGCTTTATAATTATCATGCCATACAGATTTTAACATTCATCAAAATACATTTCATTCCATATGATGTTCAGTTGCTTATGCTGTTGATCCTGTGAAGACAACTTAATAATTCCTTTATAAAACAGAAAAATAACTAAGAAAATATTGGCCTTCAAGTAAATTGTGAATCGCAAGCATTTTCACGTGATGATTACATAATTAATCATTATTCTTCATGTATTAATGTCATTGTTTGAAAAGAAAAAGAAATTTTAATAAATGGAAAGAGAATAAAGTGCAAGCATTTAGAAAATAAAAAAAGAAAGAGTTTTGGATTGAATTTATAGTAAAATATTGATTATATCATTAAAAAGTAAAGTAGCATTTTCTTCATCAGAAGAAGGTATGGATATCTTTCCATTGCTCTTAGAGAGAATTCTAATTTAGAGAAGAAATTATGAATTGTAACGTAATTTCTTCTTTACGGTGAAAAACCTTGGACATTGTGTTGTGAAAAAGCACCATAATATGCCGTGCCATGATTACTTTTTTGAAGAGCTTAAATCTGTTGAGGAACCTTCCCTAGAATTTCTGGAAAGAGTTTTTGTAAGACTTCCTCTACTGATATGCTATAATGGTCACTAAATGAAGTATATGTATGAGAACTGATTTATTTCATTTGAGATATGAAGAACAGTGAAATTCCTAAGCAGCTGTGCTTAGCATAGACTTTAAATTCCTCAGCGTGATGCACAGGATGCTTTGTTCAGGTTCCGTGGTTATCAGAACCCCCTCTCCAGCGTGCCTTCCTATTACGATTCAGTGCAGGTGTGTTCTCTTAAAAGCTTTCCTTATCCCGGACCATGCCTCTGCCAGTTCATTATGAGTTAGCAGGTGTCATTATTATGTGGGGCTTCATGAATAGCACAGTTCTGTCCAAAGGCTTCAGAACAGAGCATACATACACTCTGTACACAGTTATCATGTTAATTGATGAAAATGAAAAGAAGGAAAATTATATTTTTATACATTTGGTTATACTACCCAAAATTGTACAAGAATGTGCTAGATGTAAACTATTATGGAATAACAATCTACATGACCCCACTATAAACATTTAGTTCTTTAGAAATTATTTTAATTTTCCCAACTTTTAGTATTTTATAGATAATTTATGACATGATTTATTATTTTTTGAATAATAAAAATTTTGTGTGATTTGTATCAGCTAATGTTTTAAAATTCAATTTCTTTTTGTAAATAATTTCTATTAGATTTTGAAATTATAATCACATCGTTCCCCCATCCATTCCCCCCCTCTAAAATCCCCCAAATGCCCCTCCTTGCCTGTTTTCAAATTCATGGCCTCTTTTATCTTTGATTGGTATGTACGTATATTTATTTCTTTCTAGCTGCCACCTAACCACCCAACAACAACAACAACAAAACATTCTACATTGATTTGAGCGAGAATATATTGAGTGATATTCTGAAAAGAAAGTTAAATTAGTATTAGTCATTCCAATTTACAATTTGACATTTTAATATCTTCAAATAGATACAAATAAATTATATACTAAACATGAAAGAAAGCTTCTTAGACTTTTGAAAACAGTCAATGACTACACATGTATGAATAAAATTAAATTCAGCAAAGTTAAAACTGTTCTTTATAATAAGATAAATAACAAATAATGCAGCTTTATTTTCTAGACAACAATTGTCTAGTTTCAAAGTGCCAAATGCACAGAAAACATGAATATTTATGATAAGATTTGCATAAGTCATTTCAACCTAAGTCGTATTTTGACCTAAGTATTTCCTGAAAAAAGAAAAGTTCTCTATAAATAAGCTAATAATCCCCATCTGAATTTCTATGGCATATTAATTGGACATAAATAAAATGTGATTTTACATATGAACAAGCTTAATTGTTTCTATGTTGATTGATGACCATTAATTTTCTACCTAGTACTAAAACAAAAAAATAAGTCGTTATGGGGGGAGGGGCTGTGCAGGTATGTGGAATGCACAGACATGGTAGAAGAAGGCATCCAATTTCCTGGAGCTAGAGTTACAGGCAGCTATGAGCTGCCCAACATGGGTGCTGGAAACTGCATAGGGTCTTCTGCAAAAGCAGCATACACTCTTAGCTGCTGGGCCCTCTCTCCAGCTGGTAAATTTAATTTTTATCTAATTTGTTTCTATGAGTGATTTAGCCACTTTTATTGCTTCAAAGTGTACAAACTATGTTACTAGATATAAAACAGCGACAGTTTGCTTTATTTGCATGTGGTTGGTGTGTTGAGAATAGAGTGGAGACTATAAATGAATAACTTTGTTTATTTGATGATTCACTGGAATAAAAATGGAAAAGAGAAGTCGATATGCATGGGAGGCTGTATTTAAATTCATTCTTCTTATCATTGTTTCTTCTCACATTTGTGTCACATCTGCAAATAAAAGATTCTCTTCTCTATGAAAGTGATTACTCTTCTTTGTCTTAAAAACAAAAAAAGAGTGAGCAAACTTCAAGCAAAACTGAAATCCTTTGTTAAGACTGAAGAAAGGGGTATGTTTTTGGTCCCTTGAGCAATGGGACACTGAAGGCAAATGAAACTTACATCTCATATTTCTGTGGATAAAACTCAAGGCTCAGGGCACCAGAACTTTTGTGAGGGTTTTGTTAATGCATCATACCTCATTATTCTGTCTGTACACATACAGGAATTGAGAAGTTATCTCAGTTTTGTGCTTAAAAATTATTATTTTATTTTTTAATAAGAACTCTCTCTGATCTACAGATGACCACCTCACTCTCCCAATGTCTTCATTTCTAAAGGACCCATCTTCTAATCCCTTCAACCTCAGAGATTTGATTTCAATATATGAGTTCAGTAGACAAATACTTAGTCCATAGAAGGCAATGAAAAATGTCCTAAATTCCTCATGAAAATAGTTAGAGGAAGAATTCAAATTGCCAATGGCATTTGCTATTCCTGATTTAAAAATCACCAAATTCATGAACTGAACAGGGGCTCACTGAAAAAACAGAATTCCCATCACTGCCTCACTTTCCTAAGCTCAACCTAAGTTAAGGACCGTATCAAAAATTGATAACACTTTAGGCAATAGGTCAAAGACATATTAATTTTCCTGTCATAATTTAGGCATTGAATGAGATGCCAGAGAGAATCACATTATAATGGAGTTGGGGATTGTAAAGACCCCATGTATTATGACAGAAAGATAAACAGTTAATTTGATTTAATCATAAAGTTAACTTTTATCTACTTAATTTTATCATGATGATAAGTTCATATATTGTAATGAAATATTTTTCTCCACATTGCTTTTCCAAGATCTCATCTTTAGATGTTAGCCTTGCTAATTAATTGAAGCTATTGGTAAATGATTCTGGAAATGACCAAGTTAAAGGATGTCTGAATTGTCCAGTATTTGTTTTCCATTTTCATACATGTGTGTATGATATTTTCCAGACAACCAGTGTCTTTCCTGCTTACTCTGGGAATCTCCTATGTCCACCTTCCAAGACTGATACTGTGTTTACTTACATACGTTTAGAGGATCAAAATTCCAGTCCTCATCTTTGCTTAGGCAACACTTTAAACACTGAGTCTTCTCCCTAAACTCTAAGAGCACTTAATTTTAGATGTGGTCTTCTTTAGATTCAGCATGAAACACTGCTTGATAGTTATTCAAGCAGTTGAGAAGTCATTGTGTCTAATGCATTTCATTATGAGATAATTCAAAGTTAATATATTTTCTTTAAAGTCCATCCTTTATTCTTAATGAGAGATTATTGCTATCACTGATAAAAATGAATAATTTCTGTCTCTTTGTAAAAATAAATATGAGGTACTATACTGTAATATTCTTACTGTAAATATGAACCTGAACATATGACACAAACACTGAACATTTTATTTTTTGAGGTACATGTAATAATGCCCAAATATGGACTGAAGCCTAGAAGTGAAGTGCTGGAATCCATGCGTTTAAATAAGTCTTAAGAATCATAACTTGGAGAATGTTTATTGCTTAAATGTAAACTATGGTTGAAGTGGTGTTTAGAAAGCTTGTTGCATTTCTATGTGAAGTGAAGTAAGCATTTCTTATTTCCATAAAAGTGCTCTGTAGTAATTCTCTGAAATTTTCTTTTGTTTGTAGAGCTACCTTTGGAAAAACTTAAACTTCTACCATAGCCTTATAATATGTGAAACATTAATGGTAAGAACAGTTAAAGTTTTAAATCTTGAAAAATATAGGTTATAGCTTGTGGCTTGACTATATATTCTTATGGATGTAAGCTCCCTAAAATTACTTGCTTTAAAACTCAAAGCATATAACCTCAAATTTAGTTAAATGTAAGAATTTTAAATGAATAGATTGTTCTGAAAACCCAATAATTTGTTTGCCTTAAACTTTAGTACAAGAGGCCTTGCCGGGCAGTGGTGGTGCACGCCTTTAATCCCAGATCTCGGGAGGCAGAGGCAGGTGGATTTCTAAGTTCGAGGCCAGTCTGGTCTGAGCCAGGGCTATACAGAGAAACCCTGTCTCGAAAAACCAACCAACCAAACAAACAAACAAACAAAAAAACCAACAAACTTGCACATGTGCATGTCTGTACACATTATTCATTACTTTCTCCTTTTATCTCCTCTGTGTGTGTGTGTGTGTGTGCATGCGCATGCGTGAGCATACACGCATGTGTGCATGCCCATGGATAAGTGTGTAGTTATAGTTGACTGTTTGGGTGTGAATAGAGGTGTGTCATAGTTTGATGTGGGGATATCTTCCTTAATGCCTCCATAACTTCCCACCAGATAAAGGTGTATACATATATACATATGGGATATAAAGACTCTCATTGACATTGGAGATTTTTATTTCAGATAGGCTGACCGACCAGAGAAGCCCCATACCACATCTACTTGTCTCTGTCCTCGTTGCCCGGGATTGGGTTGGTGGCTTCCACATTTAGCTTAATAAAAGTTCATGTGGAGGATGTAAACCCAGGTTCCATGCTTATGGAGTAAGTATTTTGTCCACTGAGTCACCTCCCCAGCATAATTAAAATATATTTAAGTTGCAAACATTGGGAGTTATATTCACAATCTACTAGATTTTTTAACTCAGAATCCACTAGACATTTAAACACAAAATAATGTTCAAGATGCATGAAATTTAACCCAAAGCAAAGTAGGACATTTTACACATTTTGCTTAAATTATAGAGATATTCATTGCTTTCACAAGCAGTTGTAGTTAACCAAAACAGACGTTTTGTTCATAGAAAAGATTTTTTTCACATGGAGATTTTGCATCCATCTTTTAAAACTGTTGGTATATCAAACATGGCACACCAAAAAGTAATGTATTAAGATTCTGTGTGTTTGAACAATATCTCTGTTGCCTTGTTATATACCCAACATTTAGATTCATCTCCTCACTCACTCATTAATTTTTCTTCATAGTAGAACCCAACACTGTCATTTAAGCAGATTTCATGAAGAGACTAGAATATGTGGTTTGTGGTATGTTCAATGGTATCTCTTCTGTTTTCTTGGTGGATTGAGTTACCTCATTGTTCCTCACAGCCGGAGGACACAAGGACAGCACTGTTGCTGTGCCAAGGGACACAGAGACCCAGCTCTGGATATATATTATGTCACAGAACATTTAGTCATACTCACAGCACAGATATATCATTAACCTCTTTCAAACAGATGGAGTAACAATTGCAAGCTTGGGGATCAATGTCCCGATAATCAAAGGGCAAACTAAACAACCTGACTCATCTCTCATGAGCTTAGGTTTTTTCTAAACCTAACCCAAAAATCTCTGAAGAAGAAACCAAATAAATGTACACTAATACTGTGACAATGAGAATCAAAGAAATAGCCTGATATGTGATGGCTAGTTGAAATCAGTCACTTTTTATTAATTAAAATGATCCTGTATTTTAATATAAACAAAATACATCTAAATTTAGAGTAAACACCAATGATTTTTAAAGTAACATTAAAATACTATTCCACAAATATTTAAGTTTGATCATAAATATGAATTACTTCTCACCAGACAATATATTTAAATGGCCAAATAAAATTGAATAATTAAAAATTAAAATTGACAATGGTACCTTCACTTTTTCATTAATAAGTGTTCTGTAGATAAACATAAAATGACTAAATTAAAATGAGCTAAAAACAAAAAATCTTGATAAAATGAGTGCAAATTCAAGAAAATATTAAATCTACCAATCATGAAGAATCACTGTACACTGCTCAATTAATATTCACTTTGATATGTAGTAATATTAAAATATAATTATAATTTCTGAAGATAATTACTAATCTTAGGCTAAAAGTAAGCTCAGTGGTGCTTGGGACAAAATTCAAGTCTTCCTGTTTGTACAGCAGGCACTTTATCTGATGAGTTATCCATCTAAATAAGTCCACTATATTTCTTTTATTTTTGAAAATATTTTGCATACAGTATAATCTCATCAAAGTTTTATCTCCCTCATCTCATCTCAAATCTCCCTACATTCCTGTCCATCCAAATCCATAACTTTCTTTCTCCCTTTTTCTCTTTAGAAAAGTATCACTTTAATCATTTTGGCATTTGGCCTATGATCAAGTAAAGATTATCCCAAGTTTGAATAGTCTATATTTCCATAATTTTGCACAGCACACAACCTATTAAAGAAGAAAATGAAAAAAGGTCATACCTGTCATTTCCAAGACTTTTGGAAAAAATACTCTCCAGAATTGGCATTGGGGAGCACGGAGTTTAGAGTGTATTTTTGACTTCTCTGTGTTCAAGGTTAGGTATTTTTGTTCAGTACTTGTGAAGAGAGGCCACATTGTGCTATTGCCCTGGGTCCCATTGGGATGTCTAGATAATCAAACAGAGAAATTATAGTTTTTATGAAATCATTGTTGGATAAAAGTATTGTCCTCTGAACCCACTAATACATTTTAAACAACCATTAAAAAAGTGCCTGCATTTAGATGACAACAAGAATAAATGAACTGATATTCAGGATGTCTAGAATAAATAAACATTATTTTTAATATCTTGAACTACCATGTTAAAGGAAATTATAGGAACTGAAATTCAATGCATCTATTTTGGTGTCATATGTGAAATTTTTAATTTTAGAAAATATGCCTTGATTTACACTTAAATACAAAGAGGCAATGCTAGTTTGACCCCATTATCTTTCTCTATCTCAGACAAACTTTTTTCTGTTACTTTTTATTTTTTACAGTCCATTTTTAATAGTCAATATGAACATCACTGATTTAATCCTCATGGTCACTATCGCATTCTACTAATTCTCATTAATAGAACCCGGATATGGCATTAAGCATTTCCGTATTATACTTTGATCTCACACTTCTAGGAAAGTGGTATGCCTCATTTTAAAATCCTCTTACTGATCTTTTGTTTTACTCTTTAAAAATGCTTTATTAGAGCCAGCAAAATGTTTCATCAGGTAAAGACACTTGCCCCCAAGTCAGATAACTTCAGTTTGATCTTAGGTAAAAGGAGATAATTTATTCCTGAAAGTAGGTTGTTCTTTTATTTATACATGGATTTTAGATAGATAGATAGATAGATAGATAGATAGATAGATAGATAGATAAATATAGATATAGATAGATAGATTATGTATGTATGTGTATATATATATACACACATAAACACAGATATATATATATATATATATATATATATATATATATATATAATCAAAATTTCAATAATTTGCAGATGAATTCAGGTAACATTAAAGAACATAACATAAACACATTTCTTAGTATTTCCAAATATACAAACCATTCAGCATGAATTAGAATCATTCTCTTTAATATCCATCCTTGTTTCCTTAAAAAGTTAGAGTAAGAACATCTATGTAAATAAAGAACCATCAGTGCATCCCACCCCTAAGCCAAGTCTGATGGAGACAGGAACAACATATTTCAAATGAGATCACCCAAGAAATGGGATTTTGCATAAAATAAGGAAAGGAAATTAAGAACAGTACCAGAAAGATATTTGAGAATGTCAGAGAGGGAACACAAATAGTATAAATGTGGACAACAAATCTATAACTTACTCCAAATAATGATAAGCAGTGTCTTCAAGGATAAGAACCAAGAAGCAAGTTTAGAGTTAGGATATTAGCATCACATTTATATCTGACAAGCTGAAAAGGCAGTGGTATTTCACTTGCATATATTTACTGCTCTTCAAGAGAGTTGAGGCCTCATTTGTAATCTGTTATTTAGAATATTATGTAAGCCTGTGATATAATTATGGGCATTTCTTTAATGAAGAGAGGTTTGAAGTGATAAAAATGGAAAATTCTTTCTGTTCCTCAGTTTTTTCCCTTATGCAAAGTTACAGAAGAAAAATTCTACTTGAACTTTCTGTAAACTTCCTATGAAAAACTCCATCATTCATATAGGGTTTATATATTGTTACCAGAAAAAATTGCGAGCAGTGTTAGGAGATATAAAACTTTGAGATTGAGAGAAAACTCGGAAATGAAGAAAGTTTGGAAGGAAAGCTGATGTTCATCAACAACAGTTATCTAGAGGCAGATTTTCCTAAGAACTTGTGTTGAATGAGCCCCATAAATTCACATTTCATCACAGGCGCAGGAATACTCAAGCATGAATTTAGGAGTGTTAGCAACAAATAGCTTCCTGATGGACTAGTTGATTTTATGTAGGAATTGGATGATTGAGTAAAGATTATTAATAACCAGAGCTATTTAAGCGAAACCAATATCCATCTAGAATTGAAGCATCCAGCTTTAGGGTATTCTTTGAAGGAGGTCAAGAGGAAAATGTAGCCTGATCACAGATGGCACACTGCCTGGGAGAATCACGGAGTTCTTCACGTTTCTTTAAAAGCTGCAGAAACCAACAGGTCCAGCTGCTGCAGGCTGGATATTAAATAAAGGGAACCAGTGGTGTGATTCAAAATGGCCATTTTGATGCTGCTAAACTACCCACTTTCATTCTAATTCCCCCCTAATTAACTTATGGAAATGTTTAAAATGCACACTCATTCCAGGCTTCTGAAATTGGTGCCTGAGACAGGGCTTTTTCTTGAGTTCAAGAGCAGAACAGTAATGGTACCTTCAGTGAGCACTTAGCAAGCTTTGTCCTTTGAAATGACTTATAATATACCACATTGTAATTTTGGGAAAATAAATTTCCTCTGCTCATGGATGCAGATATGGTTTTCAAAAACATGACTGAAGCAGCTATTCAAGTGACAGAACAATTTACTCTCTAATTTGAACAAATCTCCCAAGAATTGAAACTTAAAAAGAGATAGAATTGTCTTCCTGACTGTATCAATTAAAAACTTGTGAAATGCAATATATTTCCCAGACACATGATTCTGAAACAGGATGTAATTCAGATCTCATTTATAAGATGCATTTGAACATTTCGAGTTTTCTATTTCTGTAAAACATTTTCTGCTTTTGTCACAAAATAAAGACTTGAAAGTGATTATAAAATAAAATGTTTCAAGAAGTACTATGTGAGCCTTTATTTTTATTGCCGGGTATTTTTCACTTTGAGATATACAAAATGTTCAAAAACTCAGTTATTCTAATTTTCTCTTATGTAAATGTGAGAGTTTATGAGGCACAGCCAGGTTAACCAACCAAAGTGATTATTTATTTTTGCCTATGGTACAAAACCATTTTATGCATCTTATAAATATCTGGGCAGACATTTTAATAGTTTCATTTATGGAACAGATTAAGAAAATCATAAGTATTATTGTAGGGTATTCTGGTAAGAAATGGTAAGCATTTATTTTGATCTTTCAGTTTTCTTGCAAAACGCAGTCCTAACCTTGTTTATGTTAACAGGAGAATTCAGATCAATTATAAGGCAGGGAAACGGTTCTGTCAGTAAAGAGTTTGCCACAGAAAAACATGAAAAGCTAAGTTCGGATTCTTGTTCTCCAGGTAAACTCTGGCTGTGGCAGCTCTTCTGTAACTTCCAGTGCTGAGGTAGGAGACAAATCCCTGGTGCTTGCAGTTTGGAGAGTCTATGTGAAGTAATAAACTTTAGGTTCAGTGAGAAATCAGGTCTCAAAATAGGGTAGAAAGTGACTACTGTAAAATCCTAATGCACGCGCGCGCACACACACACACACACACACACACACACACACACACACACATACTTCAAAGCACACACACACATATATATATATATATATATACAGTTAACACACACAAAGAATACAGAGAATTAATTCAGAACATATTTGCAATTATGTTAGATAGTTGATTTTAAAGTGAAAATATTTGGGATGTGCTTTAAAATTCAGTAAATTAAAAATCATGGTCAATAATTATAAATTGAAGAACCACCTGAAATAATTAGTTAAATATTTGGTTAAATATTTTGGAAGACAGAAGTACCTTAGATACTCTATTAAATATTCAAATATTGATGAGTTTTTGTTTCATAAAACATAAATAAGTAAAGTTCTATGTTAAGAACTAGAGGGTGTATTAGAATGTTTGAGCTCATTCAATTGTTTGACCAAATACTTCAGTAATTCTATTCATTTATTGTGTCAAATATTACTTTAATCATTTGATGTTCAACATGTTATCTATTCTATAAAATACAGATGAGATAAATATGATAGATTGTATAATAGCTAGCAATATGTATTAGATAACTAGTGAACAAATGAAGACTGTGAAAAGTAGGAAAAGGAGAATGAGTTTCAGAAATGAAAATAGTCAACTATTTATTCTGTTTAAAATGGCATAGAAATACAAATGTCTTCATATTATTGAAGTATAATGTGATCTTTTGATACATGTATACACAACATACATAATATATGTAGGGAGCGGTTAGAGTATTCGCCATTACAAGATGGTGCTGACTTCCGCTGTCGCTCTAAGGAAACTTGTGGATAGCGCGGGGTGGCTCGCCCGAAGCGCCTGCGCATTATGGGTGTATATGACTAATCACCACCCACTCCTGGGGCGCGCCAATCAGTGGAGGACACGTTGCCTCAGGGCTATATAAGCAGCGCCATTCTGGGGCCCAGGGGTCTTCCTCTTTTCATCATGCAATAAACACATTGCTGCAGAAGGATCTGCGTGTCGCGTGTCTTCTTGCTGGCGAGAGGCGCGCGGGACAACTGGTGCCGAAACCCGGGACGCCGGGAGCCTTTTCACACCGAGGAGAACCCCCCGCCCAACGGACGGGGAGGCTTCGCAAATCTGCAGTGGTAGGTGAGCTCTCTCAAATATGCTGGACTCTGAATTTCTGATGGGGTCGTTTGCGGGTGATGCACTGCTGGGACTTCTCTTAGCAGTTGTGATTGCTGCCTGCTTCCTTCTGGTCTCATGTAAAAGGGAGATAGCTAATGGCCAGAAGACACTAGAAGACGTTCAGG
>CM052704.1:52714910-52756353 GCA_028551405.1 Uromys caudimaculatus
CTTAGCCCTTGCACCCAGGGGTCTTGTACCATTGCACCTGGAAGGGTAAGGATGGAATGCTCTCAGAATATTGGCCCTTGATCGCCTATTCACTCATGACGGAATTCGCTTGATCGAGCCTGGTTCTGTGTTTTGATACCACTGTAAGGAGGTGTGGCCTATTTAACCCAGCTGACCCCCCTCTCCTTCTTACTTGATAAAATGGGGGGAGATGTAAGGAGCGGCTAGAGTATTCGCCATTACAAGATGGCGCTGACCTCCACTGTCGCTCTAAGGAAACTTACGGATAGCGCGGAAAACCCCCGAAGCGCATTATGGGTGTATATGACTAATCACCGCCCACTCCCGGGGCGCGCCAACCAATGGAGGACACGCTGCCTCGGGGCTATATAACAGCGCCATTCTGGGGCCCCGGGGTCTTTCCTCTTTTCATCATGCAATAAACGCATTGCTGCAGAAGGATCCGTGTGTCCGCGTGGGTTCTTGCTGGCGAGAGGTGCGCAGGACAATGTATAAGCAAGTAAAAGAACAGGGTTGTTTTTGAGATAGGGAAGTCTGTGAAGAGGTTATTAAAAATATGTGTTAGATATATAAAGTTTGACTTGTTTATTAAAAATGTCTAAGGGAATTTATGCATAATACCCAGGGTTTCAGTGAGAAATCCAAGCTGTGGTCATAACTGGATATCACCATTCCTACCTTAAGAGCAGCAAAATTGAATTATATTTCCTATGGGATAAACAAAAATTAAAAAAAAAACTGTGATAAAAATGAGCTTGGCTTTATACAGTTTAGAGGTAAGAAGATGAAAATGATAAAAGAGATATTTTTAATGACTAATTTCATTTTAAAATGTGTGTGCATGCGCGTGCGCGCGTGTGTGTGTATGCATGCGTATGTACTTGTGTGAGTGCAGATGCCCACAGAATTCCAATCAGGATATCAGACCCCGTGGTTCTGGAGTTAGAGGTGGTTGTGGGTCAACTGAAGTGATACTAAGAAACAAACTAGAGTCCCATGGAGAAAAAGCAAATTCTCTTAAATAATGAGAGTCTCTCTAGCCCAGCAATAGAAATTAGACAGGAAGGGAATGCGAAGCCTGGTGATTTAGGAGGGTCTCTGTGACTCATCTGTAAATAGTTCTTCAAGATGTGAAGGTGAGGGTGTGCTAGGTCCCGGATGGCTGTGTAAGAGGAATTGTGACACAGTTCCTGCCCCTGGAGCATTGCTGGGCCATTGATCTCCATGATCTCCATGTGTGCTAATGGTTGCTGTTGCCCTGAACTGATCTGCTGTCTCTACTACTTCACTTTCAATCTTTCTTTCTGGGGAATATACTACTCACCATTACTCAGAGCTAACTACCCCATGATACATTAACAAATGCAGTTCTCAGGAAGGAGGAATAGAGATGGTCACGACACTGTAGAGGATGAGGAACAGGCCTTTCTGCTTGGCCTTTAGGGCCATGGACAAGGATCTAGAAAAAATTCCAAAAAGGCCATAAAGCCTACAAGGCCCTTTGTAGAAATAGTTCATCACCAGACTTGGCCTTGAGTTTGGAATCATGAGGAGATACATGTACCCTCTGCTCCAACGACTACTACATTAATTAACCAGGGTGAAGTTGAGGATAGAGTTAAGGTCATCTAAAAAAGAAAAGGTATGGATAGAAAAAATAGGAATTTATATATGATTTAGGAATAAATACTATTAGAAGGAGCGCATACAAGGCTATCAGTTTGCTAGGATGAGAAAACAAGGATTAGAGAATTAAGAGATGGTTTAAAGCATATGATAATCACAGCTTTGTTCTCTTAGCTACTTGAAGAAATGGAGATGATAACACCTGGAAAGCTGACTACTCTCTATATGGAATTCAAAACTTTGTAAGGAAGGAATCATTTTACTTTTAGTAGGCTCTCATCTTTCTGTTCTTACATGAAAATAGTTACCAAACACTGCTCTCAACAGTACCAGGAAACCACAAGAGCTGTGTCCAGCTATCCTTGATGAGCAGGCTGTGTACACCTATCAGGAAATGTGCTTTTGCTTTGTGTTTAGTTTCTGCTCTAAGGAAACGGGAATTGGGACTACTGGTCTGGGATTCATAGAATTTATGTAAATTTAAGGATTTTTTGAAGATGATTAACAATGATCAAAGCCTTGATGATGTAGCTTTAGTAAATAGAAGACTGAGTTCAAGCTCTCTGGCTGGGAGAAGGCAACAGTGTGAGAACTGAGAAAGCAAATGAATGAAGAAAGGAGAAGAAAGAAAGAGGAGAATGTTCATGATACCAAGAGTATCTGATGGGACAGCTTGCACCTACTACTGACTCCAAGTCATCATTGAATCAGCACCATTCCTCATAGGTGGGGTAGACCTTGGCAAGTGTGCCAATATTGAATGCTACTGATAACCAAGAAACCAGATAAGTAAGATGGCTGAGAATGACCTGATAACTGGGAATGCAGAAAAAGAGTTTGTGCACTGTGAAAGTGTCCAGTGTGAGGTCACAGGGATAGGGGACTAACGAAACTGTAGAACAAAGAGAGAAATATAGGCAATGAGAAACTGTATTTAATTTTCTAGTTTTACTGTCAAGAAGAAAAGAGAAGAAGGGAACTAGAAAAACATTTAGAAAGTATTACTATGGTCATCGGGGACTGGGCTCACAGAATCCTTCCTGAACGTACATAGGGAGAAAAAAAAGGATAGGTTAGAGCAAACTTGGAACTAGAGGGAAGTGGAGATTTGTGTGTGTGTGTGTGTGTGTGTGTGTGTGTGTGTGTGTTAGATTTGTTTTGAGACAGGGTTTCATGTAGCATAACCTGGCTTCAAATTATCTATGTTGATGAGGATGACCTTGAACCTCTGATCCTCTTGTCTTCACTGGCCAATTGCTGGAATATTAGGTCTGTAACCATGACTGGTTCAGGATTAAAATTTTTGGGCTGGTTGATTTTATGAAGTAATTGAATTTCAGATGTTGATGTTTTTCTCATCATTTGCTTATTGTTTTGTCCTTTTTTCAATTGACTTTTATTTTAACACTTATTCCTTTGTTTGCACTGGTGTGCGTGTGTACGCGTGTGTGTGTGTGTGTGTGTGTGTGTGTGTGTGTGCCAACTGTATAAGAAGGCCATTAGAGAGCACTGCATCCCTCTGGGTTGAGTTAAAGCTTTGAGCAATTTCATATGAGTGCTGGGACTGAACTTAAGTTCTCTTACCAAGAAACAAGCACATTTAATGTGAGAGCCTCATTAGAATGTATATCAGCTCTTATCTCTGTCTGTCTTTCTGTATCTCTTTCTCCCTGTTTCTCCTTGTCTCTCTGTCTCTGTCTCTGTCTCTCTCTGTCTCTCTCTGTCTCTGTCTCTGTCTCTCTCTCTCTCTCTCTCTCTCTCTCTCTCTCTCTCTGTGTGTTCACAGACAAATCTGTGATAACATAAGATTTTTAAATTATGATTTATTGGTGAAAGAGAACAAAACTATGGATAGAATATTGCATGGACTCGGAAAAAAATTTAAATTCCTACATGAATTTGGGTATGGCAGAGAAGGAGGATACTGAATAGTAACAATCTTCAGTGAGTGTGCTGTGTAGAGCTCAGTGGTACAGTAACACTGCAAACGGCTTATCCAGCACTGTGTTCCAGGGATAAGTGCACTTATTTTATGTATGCAGCATGCCATGTAGCCAAGTACATGACTTACAACTGATACTATGTAAATATTTGCTAACTTAATTATAATTAATTATATTTTATTAATTATATTTAATTATTTAATTAATTAATTTATAAAATATTACAAAGATGTGGCATAAAATTTAATACAATATTTCTTTATAAATGTATTTGCATTCATAATGGTGGATAAAATAAAGAGGCTAGAACAGGATGCCCAAATAATGATAGAATTGCATCTTTATTATAATAATTATATATTTCATTTTAATATGTTTGAATAATAGTCAAAATGGAAGACATGTTTCTGATAATTTTAATTATGAAAATTGGTCACTTTAGTATCAGAATTGATTGATCATGCAAAACTCTATTATTTAATTAGAAAGAGGCAAATAGCATGAATAGAACTCTGTAATTTAAAGAAGCTATAAATAATGCCATGTCAGATTTATATATATAGCAGATATAGTAAGTAAATAGAATAAATTCCATCATTTCTAAAATTAAGAAATCATTTTATTTTTATTTTTATTTTTGTTTGAGAGAAGAATGGAGTATAAAACATTGTTAATAATTTACATTTTTTAAGAATTGAACTGAGATGTGACAAAGTAAAAAGTCAATTTCATTAGATTTCAGATGGTGATGAAAAGTATCTAATATGCAGTATGTTTTGGATATTCCTAACACAAGGAATTCCTGGGTTGAACTGTTGTACTCCATTGTCTGACTAATTTTTCACATTGTACCCATCATTTTATATTGCAGTCTCTCATGATAAAGGCCACATTTTTGTCCCTTTCTCTTGATATTTATTTGTCTAATAATAAATATGTAAGATTATGTTTTTGAATAATCTCCATATATAAAGCAAAAACAAATTTTAATACCTGAAAAGGAGCTTTAGTTATTTTTAAGCCTACTTGATGATGCTGTAAGACAACTCAACAGTTAAAAACTCTTGCTCTTGCAGAGACCTGGGTATGGCTCAGATTTAAAGTGTACCATACAATGAAAAGTAGCAGTGAAATCTCTGAGATCTAGAGTGACAAGTTGTAAGTGGTGTAGCAGAATTGGATAAGAAGTAGATTCCATGCCATGTTTAGCAATTTTATCTTGCCAAATTTAAATGTGTATGTGTGTGTGTGTGTGTGTGTGTGTGTGTGTGTGTGTGTATGTGTGTGTATGTGCTGGATGTGAGTGTTTAGCAATTTGATCTTGCCAAATTTAAATGTGTATGTGTGTGTGTGTGTGTGTGTATGTGTGTGTGTGTGTGTGTGTGTGTATGTGTGTGTGTGTGTGTGTGTGTATGTGCTGGATGTGTGTGTTGTATGTGTGTGAATATAATATTTTTGAGAAAATTTTATAAAACTTTAACTGAAATTAACTAGGTCAATGACTGTGAAGACACTTTGGTCAGGACTAGAACTGTGGTAAGTTCAACTTGCCTCTCTGCTTTCTTTCTTGCCTTTCTTTCTTTATCTGTCATCTCTAGCATCTTCTTTCGATGTATTCACTTCAATAGTTCAGAGAGTCTGCAAGTGGATCCTACACACTGTGAACACACACTTTCAAGAAGAGACAAAGAATTCTATCTTGGGAAAAACCTGCAGTTTATAGAAATGACTATTTTGGGTCTCTACCCATTTTCAGAACATTGATATTGAATTTGAGATACAATTTCACCAAAAATCGAACCCGTAAAAAGTAAGAAATCTTATCTTTACAGAAACAATACCTAGATATGAATCAATAGATGAAAAATCGCAAGTCGTGTAAATGTATGTTGATATTTGTAGACCTGCCAACAACAAATGACAAAATTATTATGGTCAACTGGTACTCTGGTGTAGTTTTTAAAACATCTGTCTCTGTATGACAATTATTATCACCCAGTAGATTAAATATAATTTTAGCAATTATAAAAATCATAATATACTTGCAAATAAACAGAGAGGTTGGTTATTATACATGTCATGTTTTTTTAATACCCCCTGGAAGGCTTGCTCTTTTCTGAAGGAAGATGAAGAAGAAGAAGATCTAGGGAAGAGAGGAGGTGGTGAGGAGGGACTAGGAGGTGAGGAGGGAGGGGAACTGTGGTTGGGATATAATATATGAAAGAAAAAATAAATTACAGAGAGAGGGAGGAGGGAGAGAGGGAGGGAGGGAGGGAGGGAGGGAGGGAGGGAGGGAGGGAAGAAGGGAGGAAGGAAGGAAGGAAGGAAGGAAGGAAGGAAGGAAGGAAGGAAGGAAGGAAGGAAGGAAGGAAGGAGGGAAATAAAATAAAGGTTTTACTTTCAGTGCATCTTGATTCAGAGGAGGGCTCCACCCTCAACATTGCCCTGTTAGCGGATAGATTCGGATTCATTGCTGAAAGCACCACTCCATGGAGGAGTTGTTAGAATTTAGGCACTAGAGAACTTGGCAGAAATAATCTCATTGTTGACATGTCTTGAAAGGTCTATCCTTTTCTATTCCTTCCTTTCTCTCTGCTTGTAAGCTTGTTTGCATTACTTTCTCCCCAGTGTGAGGTGTTGCCTCATCACAGTGTAAACAATGGGAGCCAAGTGACCATGGACTTTAGCCTCTGACACTGAGCCCAAATCAACATTTTTACTTCCTGAAATGTTTCATTGAGCATTGAGAAGCAACCTACCTTACTAGATACCTGACCTAGTTATGTGGGGGACAAGATAAAAGGTATCCTTTGGAGTATGCCTTCAATGTGCTGAGTATTATCCACTGAAACAGACAGTAGTCCAGATCATTTACATTGGATGAGCACTTCCAGATTTCTATGTTGTCTGTAACTACTGGAAGGGTTATTGATGCCTTCAATACGTAAACAACTCCCTAACTCTGCATATCTGTCTCATTCTCAAACCTCTGTGAGTATTCTCACAGAGATCCAATGATGCTGTAGTTGTTAAATGTTGTGATTTTAAATATCCTTCCAAAAATTAAACATTGTAAATAGAAGTTAGACAATGGGGAAAAAACAAGAAAACTGGCAGTTATAATACACCGGTTTTCTATGGCTGTTCAATGATAGTATTTAACATTGAAAGAAACCTGAATTTACCTGTGACAATTCTTTTGTTAAGTTAATTTTCAAATTTTCAGGTATTAAATCATCAGTGCATTATGTTTCTGATTTTTACCACAATAATATCTTTCCTCTCTTCCCTGTTTTTCCACCTGATTAAGAGAGCATATTCCATTTTCTAACTAAAATGTGAAGATAAATTTTAAATTTTCATCATTTTGTTATGTTCCCCTTATCTCTTTGTATGTTGATCTCTCTAATACGGTCACTATGAGGTAACTTCATGTGGCATGTCAATAACCTCTTAATTTATTCTCTCGATAAAAGAATCGTGGTTATTTGCATTCAGTCATACTGAAAACTTGATTGGGGATGTATTACTTTCAAGCAATGCATTTTAGTATTCTAATTCACTTACTTACACCCAAATATATCCTGGACCAAAATTATAAGACTAAAAAGCAATAAAATTATGGTAATTTTCAAAGCTAATTTCTGTTTCCATAGAAAAAAGAGTAATAAAAAGAATTTTGATTTAATATTTGGAAGTTAGGATTATTTTTAATGTAAGCTATACACTCACTACATAGATGGTCTCTGTTGTTCTAACAGCAGAAAAGAATATAATTACAATGAAAAATAGAAACTGCTGAATATCCCTTGATTTAAGGAAGAGATATTTTTTAAAGCAGTTTTAATAACCCCTAGTTCATTATAAGCCTAAATATCTAATAGAGTATCAGAACTTCAAATTGGTGGAGAAGTCAACATTAAGATTTGAATATCTTGAAAACATGCAGTTTTGCAAATAGTAGTTCTATATTAGTTCTACAATGTTGTTTTTTTTTTTTTTTTTTTTTTTTTTTTTTTTTTTTTTTTTTTTTTTTTTTTTTTTTTTTTTTTTTTTTTTTTTTTTTTTTTTTTTAATAAATAGGTCGTTCCCTATGCTACA
The DNA here is from genome assembly GCA_028551405.1 of Uromys caudimaculatus. Classification (NCBI taxonomy): domain Eukaryota; kingdom Metazoa; phylum Chordata; class Mammalia; order Rodentia; family Muridae; genus Uromys; species Uromys caudimaculatus. The sequence goes on from CM052704.1 coordinate 52,722,602, forward strand.
AGGTCTGAGTAAATTGCTTTCTCATAATTCTAACTTCAACTAGAAGTTAGTCTGAATATTCTGTAAAAACAATCTGTTTTCTCTTTTCTTCTCCTTCTTTGATTTAGGGTACAATGTCTTTTCAAATACCTCTTACAAAACATTCACTTCCAGGATGTTAACTTTTCTCAAATAGAAAAGTCTGAAAAATGTTTACAACAAATTGGGGAGCTTAAGATACTCCAGCTAAAGGAGGGGGATCTTCCTTTTTCTCAGTTCAGATTCACTCCTGCCTTCCAGTATCAATCCTTCATTCCTCGGCTCACTAACATCCCTGGGGAATCTGTACTGTTCATGCTGACACCTGCTGAGCCCCTGGGACAATCCCTGGGAACACAGTGGACAGTACAGAACTACAGTGTCACCCTTCAGACTCTGTTCTGCAGGCTCCACTGCAGTGACTCCGATGTTAGAATCAATTCCCACTGCAGTGTCCAGATATTTATTTCTCTTTTTTTCACCAACCAGATATACTTTGCTAATTTCTCTCTGACACTTTGCTCTGCTTTTTACCAAACCCTTGCTCCTATGGGATATTTTCTCTTTTCTCTATGCTATTAACTTTAAGTTGGTTTTATCTGAGCTGTCAAAACTTAAAAACAAAACAATTATTTGGCTAAATGTCAAATTTAAGTATATAGTTAGTGATAGAGTATTTATTTGATATAAATGGGGCCCTAGCTTTGTTCTTAGTACAGGAAGAAATAAAGAAACAAACAAACACAAAAAAAAGGACATTACATTTTTCTATCATATGACAAAAGCAAATTCTTATGTATTTTCTATCAATTCTCTATCTGCCTACCTCCCTATAATCTATCATCTGTCTATCTATCTATCTATCTATCTATCTATCTATCTATCTATCTATCTATCTATCTATCTAACATTTGTCTAATTTATTATCTATCATCAATCATCTGCCTATCTATCTGCCTACCCTACCTACCTACCTACCCATAATTTATCATCTGTTTATCTAATATCTGTCTATCTTTCTATGTATCTACCAATTTATCTGTCATCTATCCATCTATCTATCATCTACCTTATATATCTACCTACCTACCTACCTACCTACCTACCTACATACATACATACATACATACCTTGTGATGTGAATTATTGAATCCATAGCCAACAGCATGGTATACTAATAGTCTACCACTAATCTCCCCTAGAAGAAATATCAAATAATTTCTTAATAATATCTGGATAGCTTTCCAACTCATTTTATGCATGAAGTTCATGTATAGAGTGCTATCAGGACTAGGCTTGTGTCCCAAGGCACATGAAAGAAGATGTTTCTTTGGCTACATGAGTGAACTATAAATCACAGGCTTGATCAATCTCCGAGCATTTAAGCAATAGGTCTCACTTGAATGTGTCTACCACATAAGTAAAAACGTAAATATCTTAGGTCCTGTTCCAGGATAAAAGATGTTTTATCGTAGACCATTTTGTCAATGAATAGGTCTAGATATGCTAGCTATAAAATTGTTTCTATTGAAATTAAGTACATCTACTTGGCTACTAATGATTCAGAGGGTAATTTTTTAAAATTGTGTTAGTCTCTAATTTTATTTTGAGAAACCTTGCTATGTTGTTTGGACTGGTCTTGAACTACTTTATAACAACCACTCTGCAGGCTACATATTGGGAAAAGATCCTCACTGCTCTACATCGGACAGAGTGCTAATATCCAAAGTAAATAATGAACTTAAGAAGTTAAACATACACACACAAAATAAACAAATAAACCAATTAAAAATGGGGTACATACCCTCTTTCCAGCCAGCGCCGAGCATTGGGATCTCTCAGGACAACTGGCATAGGCACTGCCGCAAGAACAGGGTAAGAGAAAACCCTACCACAGAAAGCAGAAGTATGAGCTGGGATGGCCTGCTGCCAATAGTAAGATTGGCCCTCGCCGTATACACACAGTTCGAGTACGAGGAGGCAATAAGAAGTACCGTGCCCTGAGATTGGATGTGGGAAAGTTTTCCTGGGGCTGTGAGTGTTGTACTCACAAAACCAGTATCATTGATGTTGTCTACAATGCATACAATAATGAGCTTGTCCACACCAAGACCCAGGTGAAGAACTGCATTGTGCTTATTGACAGTGCACTGTACCAGCAGTGGTACGAGTCCCACTATGCACTGCCCCTGTGCCTCAAGCAAGGGGCCAAGCTGACTCCTGAGGAAGAAGCAATTTTAAACAAAAAACGATCAAAGAAAATTCAGAAGAAATACGACAAAAGGAAAAAGAATGCCAAAATCAGCAGTCTTCTGGAGGAGTCATTCCAGCAGGGCAAGCTTCTCGCCTCTACTGCCTCACAACCAGGCCAGTGTGGCAGAGTGGGTGACCATGTGCTCTAAGGCAAGGAGCTGGAGTTCTATCTGCCGAAGATCAAAGCCCGTAAAGGCAAATGAACCGTCATTCATAGCTCCTATAATAAAGGTGTTAGCTCTTCTATATGTAAAAAAAAAAAAAAAAAAAAAAAAAATGGAGGATACAGAGCTAAACAGCTAAACAGATAATTCTCAACAGAGTAATCTCTAATGGCCAAGAAGCACTTAAAGAAATGTTCAACTTCCATAGTTATCAGGGGAACGCAAGTCAAAACAACTCTGAGATACCACCTCACACAAGTCAGAATGGCTAAGATTTAAGAGACAGCATGTGCTAGCAAGAACATGGAGCAGGGGGAACACTCCAACATTGCTGATGGGAATGCAAACTTATACAACCACTCTGGAAATCAAATGGCGGTTTCTCAGAAAATTGGGAATTGCTCTACCTCAAGACCCAGCTACCCACTCCTGGGCATATACCCCCAAAAATTTTCTACCATATCACAAAGACACTTTCTTAACTATGCTCAAAGCAGCAGCTTTATTTGTAATAGCCAGAAACTAGAAACAACCTAGATGTTCCTTTATTGAAGAATGGATAAAGAAAACGTGATTCATTTAGACAATGAAATTCTACTCCGCTATTAAAAAGAAAGATATCATGAATTTTGAAGACAGATTGATGGTACTAGAAAATATCATCCTGAGTTAGGTAACCCAGACTTAAAATGACAAGTATGGTATGTACTTACTTAAATCAGATATTAGCCACAAAGTGCAGAATAACCGTGATACAAGCCACAGAACTAATGAATCCAAATAACAAGAAAGGTCCAAGGGAGGATAGTCGAATTCTTCCCAGAAGAGAAATAAAATAGATAAGAGAAGTAGATTGACAGAGCGAACTGGGTGGGAGAGGGAAGTGGAAGGGAGCAGGGCAGAGGTCAAGTATGAGGAGAGCAGGGACGAGAGAACAGAAATCATTGGTGGGCGTGGAAGGAGGCATCTGCAGGACTTGCCAGGGATCTGGGAAGCAGGATGTGTGTGTGGGGGGAGGGGGAGATGCCCTAGGTGCTATAGTTATGATTCTAGCTGAGACTCCTGGCAGTGTGGGATATGGATCCTGAATTGGCAGCTTCCTGGACCCAGGCAAGACTCCCAGAGCAGGGATAAGGACAGCAACCCACCGCAAATCCTTCAACTCAAAATGTGTCCTCCTTACAAGATCTGCAGGAACAAAGAAAGCAGAGATATAAAGAGTGGCTAACCAATGAGTGACCAAAATTGAGACCAACACCATGAGCAACAACCAATTCCTGAAACTACTAATAATGCTGTTATGCTAGTAGACAGGAGCCTACCAAAACTGTCCTTTGAGAAGCTTCACTCAGCAGCCAGTGGAAACAGATACAGAGACCAAAGCTTAACATTAGATGGAACTCGGGGAGTCTTGTGTTGGGGGAAGAAGTGAGAACCCCAAAGGGACAGAGACTCTACAGAAAGACCAACAGAGTCAATCATGGATGCCTGGGATCTCCCTGAGACTGAGCCACCAACTAAAAAGAAAGCTTGGGCTGAACCTAGGCCCCCTGCTATTATGTAGCAAAAGTGCAGTTTGGTCTTCTCGCATGTCCAGTCCCCCAACAACTGATGTGAGGTCTGTCCCTGAATCTGTTGACTAACTGTGGATGTGTTCCCCTAGCTGCGCTGCTTCTATCCTCAATAGGAAAAGATGAGCCTAGACCCGCAGTGACTTGATGAGCCTTGGGAAGGTGGAAGCATGGGACCAGGGAAGCTCAGCCTATTCAGGAGGAGGGGAGGATGGAATTAGGGGAAGTTCTTTGTGAGAGAGTACTGGGAAGAGGGAACTGTGCTGATATTAGGAGGTAAAGTGAATAAATAAATAAATTAATAAAAATTTTTAAAATGTGTTCCTAATATTGAGATAGATCTTTGGAAAGTATATACAGAATAATGAGAGGAGACTTATTATTATTACTTTAATGGACTTGGACTTCACTAGAAAACCTGTCTTGTTTGTTTTGTTTTGTGTGGCCATAATCTTTATTCATTCTTAGTTTTAAGACTTATAATGTTCTGTGAAAAAATAAAGAAGTTACTTTTTAAATAGTTATTTCTTTTTTAGCAAACCTTTACATTTAAGAAGATGTCCTATATATGATGTGGCAATTCCACTGAAAACCATAACTTTAGGTATATTATATATAGTTCTCAAATATCAAAAACAACTCAGAAGAGAGGAAATTAATATTAGAGAAAAGGAACCCAAGGCTAAAATGCATGGAATTATTACCTCTTTTCCTTCCCCAAATGATACACAAAACTTTCATTAAAAACAGAGCAAAGTTTAGGGAAGATGTGCTTGGTTTCTCCATCTTCCATTGAATTCAGTTTGAAGCACTGGTTTACACTAAGAACTGTGCAATTTAGAGTAATGTAAGCTTTTAAGCCTCACAATCTTACTACCACCTGCTGATGGCGGTGCGTGCTGCTGGGGCAATGAATGAAGTACTAGCCAGGACTCTAGGGTATGTCAGCAGCTAATACACAGAAGCTCTTACTCATGGTAGGAACAATGCTATATCTCAAACTGACATCCAAATGCTCTTTGGTCAGTACTTTCTGGAGCACAATGGGCTAGATTAAATTAGTTTATTTATAAAGTGAAAATAAACCTATATTCAGGACCAATCATAGTTATAATCATTCTGTTTTTTGTTTTGTTTTGTTTTGTTTTTATTTTTTTTTATTTTTCTTATTTTTGATACTCTATTTACATGTCCAATGTTTCCCCCTTTCTAGGTCTCCTCTTTGGAAGCCACCTATCCCCTCCCCCTCCCCCACCTTTCCAGTGTGGCATTATCAGACATTTGCTCGATCTACAAGTACAATAAATGAGATAAGCTTGTAAGGTAGCTTATTAGAAACCAGCTTATTTCTCCCAACTCCTTTGCAAATTTTAGAATTCTATGTTTCTATATTACAGCAAATAAATTTAATATTTTATGTCCCTTAAAATGTCCAAAATCGAGCTTTAGACCTGGCTGCCTTAACCACATCTCTCCATCATAATCTCCACTTAATAAAATGATACCTCTCTTCTTTGGTGGCTTTTCATTTTTTTATGTCCTTGATCCATGTCAACAGTAAACTCAGTTACATATTTCTTTAAAGTGTATCCTAAATCTCACCATTTCATCCCCCTTGCATTCAATCCAAAACACAGACGCCTCACTAAAGATTGACCAGTTGTTTCCTGGCACTCCTGTAGTCTCTCTGTACTCCACTGGCATTTTAACTAGCCATTACATCTCTATTAATTTGATATCAAGAAAATGTTCTATATTATCATGCAACTCAGGCTGCAGTTTAAACATGCATCCAAATTTGAATGCTCTGTAACATGGCTCCTTGGAAGTTGCTGAGCTTAGCTCCCACCATTTTGCCTTCATGGACGTCTTGCAGCCAAATCAGCTTTCTTCCGATTGCAGCGTTTTAAACTGTCTAACTGTAAGTCTGGTCCTTGCTTCTCTTTCTTCTGAGACATGCTACAACCCATGCACACGTGATTAATTCTGTCATTCAGCTTATATAACTTTAGCAGTAGAGTGTCACATGAATCATATCCTTTTGCTGTTAACTAGGTTTAATATCTTTTTTAGAGGTCTTACAATTGTAATATATGTAAGATAAGAAAAATTCTTCTCTTTATTCATGGCTGCAGTCTAAGATCCTCAGTTAATGCAGGGATCACAGATGGTAATGAATGGTATATGGATTTTCCTTGATACGTTCTATAATCATGTTTCAATTATAAAGTAGAGAAGGACTAAATTAGCAATTCAGTGATAGTGTGCTTACCTAATAATTATAAACCTCTGAGTTTGATGTCTAAAATCACAGTAAATGAGGGCATTGGAGGAAATTAGCACCAATAGTTAATCATAAAGTAAAATGTTTATAATAATAGACTGAAATGCAAAGTATAATTGAATGGTCTCTCTTGAATAAAAACTCTTATAATTTTTTTTGTTTTTTTCCATAGTAAGAATAAATAGTTCTGTTACTGATAACAGAATATAGCAAGGCTAAGAAACATCCTCAAGCCCAGCAGTACTAGTCTTGTGAGAGTAAACCTGAAAACTGAGAAAGCTAATAAGTGTATAACATTAGGGAGAGAAATGCAAACATACTGGGCACTTGGAAACAAACAAGAAGGGTATCTTCAGGTGGACAGAATAACATTTATATTTTCAATTTTCAATGAATTAATTGCTTCTTTCTTAGGTACAGTAAACTGTTGTCGAATCAGAATACAGAGAATGAAATCACAGATAAGAACTGCACATAGGTTTTCTTGTCTTTATTTTTTTTTCTATGTTAAAATTGAAAGCTGAAGGTGAATAATTTTCTGTTGATTTTCCTCCTTGAGTTTTAGTTATCTGTTTATTTCTTCTTATTTTTGTAGTAGAAATATTGTTTCATACTTAATAGACAAAAAATTTCAAAAACCTTCTCTGGGAGTAAATGGAAGACTGAAAACACAGTTAGACAAAAACTAACTTGTGATTAGTTATATTTCTATGAAAAGACAAACCAATTTAAAAATATTTTAAAAGATTGTGAAATTTTTCTGCTTTCAGAAACCTTATTTTACTAGCAAAAATATGACTAATTTTATAAACAAAATATAAATCTGTATAATAAAGGAAATTTAAAGCAAGCTTATAGCCATCATCTACTTAAATGGAGAGAAACTCAAAACAATTCCATTAAAATCATAAATAAAACAAAGTTGTCCACTCACTGAATACCTATTTAATATAGTACTTACAATTTTAGCTAGAACAATAAGACAACTGAAGGAGATCAAATTTTAGAAATTGGAAAAAAACTAAAGTATCATTATTTGTAGAAGATTTAATTGTATATAAATAGTAAAAAATTCATTAGAAAAATTATGTACCTGATAGTTTACATTTAGTAAAATACCTGGATACAAAATTAACTCACAAAATCAGTATCCCGCCCATCTATAACTAACAGAAGATCTGAGAAAGAAATTAGGAAAACAACATATTTCACAGTAGCCTCATATATATGTAAAATATCTTGGGGTATGTCTTACCAAGCAAGTTATATACTTGTATGATAAAAAATTAAGTCAGTGAAGAAATAAATTCAAGAAAATATCAGCATATTGCAAGGTTTTTCCTTGCTCATCGTTTGGTAAGAGTAACATAATAACAGTGTTCCCCCTACCAAAAGTAATTGGCAGATTAAAATCACTCTTAAAAATTCCAACACAATTCTTCACATCTTGAAAAGACAATTTTTAACTCCATAAGGAAACATACACAGACACACAGACACACAGAAACACACAGACACACACACACACACACACACACACACACACACACAATATAGCTAAATTAAACCCTAAGTATAACTTTAAGTTGTACTATACATGTAATATAACATAAATATAATAATAACCATGATGTTGGCACAAAAGTAGACACACTGATCAACAAAATCGACTTGAACTCCCATATATACTTACACGTACCTATATATACTGGATTTTTTATAAAGAAACCAGAAATACACAGTGGGAAAAGTTACATCCCCAAAACATCGTGCTCGTCAAACTGTTCAGCAGCAGTAGAAGAGTCAAAATAAAACTATATTTATCATCCTGCGTACAACTCAACACCAAATGGATCAAAGACCTCAACATAAAACCGGAAACACTCATTCTCACAGAAGAGAAAGCAGGAACTAGCCTTTACCTTATTGGCACAGGAAAAAACTTTCTGAACAGAACACGGTTAGTACAGGTACTAAGATCAACAATAATTGGAACCTCATGAAACTGAGAAGCTTCTGTACAACAAAGAACACAATCATTTGGACAAATTGGAAGTTTATGGAATGGAAATTTTTTTAGCAACTATACTTCTGAAAGAGGCTTAATGTCTACAATATATAAAGAACTAAAAAGAAGACACATCTAGAAAACAAATGACCAAATTATAATATTCAGATCTAGACAGAAAACTCAAATCACAGAGACATATTGAAATAAATAGTCAATATCGCTACCCATAAGGGAAATGCAAGTCAAAACTACTTTGAGGTTTTGTCTTATATCTTTCAGCATGGATAAGGTCCACTAAACATGTGACATCTCAAGCTGTCAAAGATGATGTTTGTGGAACACTTATGCATTTCTGGTAGGAATTCAAACTCATACAGACACTATAGAAATCACAATGGCGATTCTTCAGGAAGATGGCCATCAATCGACCTCAAAATCCAATGATACCAGTCCTCGAATAAGGAAATTTCATCCTATCAGAAAGACCCTTACCCAACCACGTACATTGCTGATCTCTTAATAGCCAGAAATTGGAAGCAACCTAGAAATCCCTCAACAGGACAATAGATAAATAAACATACATTTACACAGTGGAATACTACTCAGCTGATAAAATAAATTATATAAAATTTGCATTCAAGTTATAGAATAGAAAAAAAATTACCGAGTGAGGTATCCTAGACCCAGAAAGACAAATAGAGTATGCATTTATTTATATGTGGATATTAGCTTTTAAGTCAATTATAACCAAGCTTCAATCTATTGAACCAAGGAAGCTAAGTATAAAACAAGTGGATCCAGGGAACAAACAGATCTCATTAGATAATAAAAATAGAATAGATAGTTATGCATGAATGGGAAAGTCTGAATTTGGAGGATTAAGTGGGGTAGGAGAGTGAAAGAGGATAGTGGTAGGGAATACAGGATATTTGAGGGTACTATGGAACCCTCTAATACAGTAGAATCCTCCTAAAATATATACATATATGAAGGTAATCTAAATCAAATCAACAAATAATATTCGCACGGAACCATCAAGTACTGGGATTGAGTTATATCTAATTGAATTACTGGCCAAGTGGACTCCTTGGGAATCTCCAAATAATTCAGACCATTCCCAAGACTAGGGGTTGGTCTCCACAAATTGAAAGTAAGGTACCATTGTAGAAGTGACCTTCAGACTAGATAGCCTTGAGAACCAAGGCCTAACCAAATAATAGGGATATAAATAGTACTAATAAAATGACTCCTAATGATATTCTGCTATATTCAATGTATAAGGGCCTTGTTGAACCATCATCAAAGAAGCTTTGCTTCCTCTTATATTAGATGGGAACATATATAGAGACACACAGCCAGACACTATGCAGAGTGAAAGACCTTGGAACATTCATCTCTAAACGGGATGTTTAAATCTTTCTCCTCAGAGTTCAGGGAGCCCTTTGGCAGAAAAAAGCACAAAGAATGTAAAAGTCAGGGAGGATGGAGGATTCCAAAGGCAACAAAGCCCAATGAATCAACTAAACAAAGGTTATTTGAACTACAGAGTCTCAAGCAGCATGCATGGGGCCTGCAGAGATCTGCAAGAGATCTTCTACATATAAATTTTGGGTTCTAGTTTAGTGTTTCTTACGGGATTCCTCAGCATGCAAACCCATGATTGGGTCTCTAACTCTTGTGACCTTTCGTGGGTTTTTTTCTTTCTGTTGCTCTGTCTTTTGTAGAGAGAATCTCTTGTGTACCTGGTGGAATGATCACCAGTCAATAATAGTCTGATGGCCAATGACCTGAGGAAGGATTAAAAAGTAGGACATCTGGGAGAGACAGAGGAACTCTGGGAGTTAGTCAGTAACAGAAGATTTGTCACCCAGACTCTGAGGAGCCAGACGTATGAAACTGAGGAAAAGCAGCAAGTCACGCAGCATACATAGAATGGGAAATCCGACTATGTATGTTTCAATCTCGTCAAGGAATAATCCCAAGTTTATGTCCTAGGAATCTATTCATAGATAATTCTCATACTTGTTATTTAAGAACTGGGTAGGATGGACTAGAGTCTTGTGCAAGTTTGATGTGATAATTTTGCTTTACATTATATTTTATTTTGCTATATTTCTAAAAAATGAATTAATGAATGTAAACTCAGACACTGCAGTAAAGGTTGACAACAGAACTGGCATTTATACCTGTTGGAAGAGGGAAAGCCAGTTTTCTCTTATGGAATGACATTGAGTACACCATCTACTCTCGTGAAGATATAATGTATATGAGTAGTAAACTAGCAAATAACGAACTCCACAGTTTTGTGTTTTGTTTTGATTTGATTTGGTTTTGTTTGATTTGTTTGCTTTTTAATTGTATGGTCTGTGGAGGTATGCTTTTATTTGTTTACAGTTTGATGTGTGTTTTCTTTGTTTTCTTTGTTTCTTTTCTTTTTTTGGATGATCGTGTATTTTGCTTTCTAGGTTTGGGCATTTTTTATTGTACTTTTTTTGTTTTTGTTTTGTTGTTGGGTTTTTCTTTGTTGTTTTTGAGAAAGAACTTCAAGTGGGTGGGTGGGTAGGGTGGAAAAAAGGAGTTGGAAGAACTTGGGGAAGGCAAGAACATAATCAAAACACATTTAAAGTTTAAAATGTATTAAATAGCAAACAATGTGCAGTTATAACCCCCATTAATAATAACACTTAATTTATAAAAAGGTCAATAAATAACGCCTTCAGTTTAATATAATAGCACCTATCCTGGTGATACAAAGTAGGAAAGAACCCAAACACTCTCTAGAATGCTGATTTCCGGTTGTTACAGACTGGAATAGGACATAAGAAGAAGGAGGCATTTCTTGAAAGTCATCAGTCTAACTAAACACAATTTCGACAGACCTGACTTTTAGAAATGTGTTCTATTTTATACAGTAATATATTCACACTAACATTTGCTTACTGTGTTATGTTAGTATATCATATTAAAACCTATCTCTTTGTATATGCTTGATATCTACGATAAAATTAAATGTGCATTCCTCAAATTATTATTTCTAAAATATGACATTAATTATAATATTAGTATGAATATATGTACAAATGGGTAAATGATATACGCTTTCAAAATATAAGCAATGTTTCGAGAAGTGTATGAAATAAGTCATTATATTCCCAAGTAAACTGATGCAACAAATGTTCTTTTCTGGTTTCAGTTGTCTTCTTATACTAATGTAGCAGTTTTGCCTACAGCAAAATAGTCTCCAAATGTTTGTGGAAGAATACTTTATTTTATACCCTTCTTTCGGGATTCTGTCTTTGGTGGAAGGGAACATCAGATTGTCTCTCTTCTCATTCTACTATTACTGATGGTAAAAGAGTGATGTTCTATGAAATCGCTCTCCAAGCAATATGATCTTGAATTTAAATTGTTCCGTAATACAATTTGTCCTTTTCAAATAAGTTCTATTAATGCATCAGTTTTTTTTTAAAACCTACATTTATATTCTATCTGTTACAGGAACTTCCAGGAATGCTGTAGTTAGCATTTATTATTCCATCCATTTCTAAGTAATTCCTCAACTAATTCCTATGGGGAGAGAGACCTGAAATAGTAAAACACCGAAACTGTCAAGATAGCAGCAGAGTACATCCAGGGGGATATCAGACCTGGTCTTTCTGCAAAGTCATCAAAATGTTCCATTATGGTTAATTATTATAATGTACCACAAATAATTATAGAATCAGAGGGTAAGGATATTTTTCTTCAGTCTGCAAACCACATGAACTATTATCTTTCACAAAATCTAATTATAAGTCTGATAAAAATTGGAATAGAAGTCCAGATGACAGTCCTTCACAAACTTAAGCTTATTTCCACATTTCCTGATGTCTAATTTTAGTCTATGCTCTGTCCTTATCTCTGAAACACTAACTGGGAAGGCAGTAGCATGCTAACATGTTGAAATTACAAGTCTGCAGCCAAATGCATTTCTAAGCATGCTTAATGACTGCTTTTAATAATTCAGGGTGAAGGTATAATATAAGAATCTGAAAGCACTGGTTCATCTCTGCTTAGCTGCCAAGTAGCTCTCATTCACTGGTCTTCCATAGACTACCAATTTTTAACCTAAAAATTAGGAAATTTCACTGTTTCATCATTTCTTCATTCTAATGATGAAGCACATTCCACACCCTGCCAGACTGATGCCCCCACTCAGTCTATTAAAGATGCCTAGTGTTAAGGTTTGTATTTAGTGTTTTGAAAGGAGTAATAGAATCTATAATGTTTAAATGGAAAACACAATGAAAACAAAATTAAAATTAAGCTGATAGCTCACTTAAATCTGCCGTAGTTCATGAGACTACAGGACCCTCAGTGTGGATGCAAACTAACACTTCTCTCCTGGTTAGATGACATTGGAGTATCATACCAACTTCTTCACTGCTTCCCCATTTTGAGCAATTGCATGAGGAAGTAAAACAGAATGCAAAAAATGTATCCATTTACAAATAAAGTGGAGAGACCACCATACTTGTTTTAACTTCTTTCGTTTATATAAACTAATACATTAAAGGACAAAAATAAAAGGCAGTTTTATGTAATAAATTAAAAAAATACATTACTATTGATATATTCCTGGTTGTATAATAAAGTCATGCTCATGTATACAAACCGTTTGGGGGGGGTTGTGTGTGTGTGTCTCTGTGTGTGTGTGTGTATCTGTGTGTCTGTAGACATGTGTATACATGTACAGAATCTTGGGATCACAAAAGGATTTTTATCACTTTAGACTATGCAAAACATAGTTTCTAATATTATTTTAGCATGTAGTATGGATTGAATGAGATTAGTTCCCATAAGCTTATGTTTTTGAATACTTTGTCCCTACAGCTAGTGAAACAGTTTCAAAAGGATGCAGAGTTGTGGTCTGTTTGAGAAGGTTGGCCACTGGGTGTGATGATGTTTCAAAAGAGCAGGCTAGTTAGTGATCCCTGCCTCATGTTTATATATCAGATGTATTAAGTTTTTAGTTAGTACACTAGCACCATGCCTGCCTGCCTGTAATATATTTTCCTACCAAAGCCATGGACTCTAACTCTCTGAAAACATAAGTCCAAAATAAACTCTTTCTTTTATAAGTTGCCTTCATCATAGTGTCTTAACAGAGCAATAGAAATAATTAAGACAATTACATATTTTATTTAACAAAATAAACTTTTAGCATTTAATTTAATCTTACCATCTTCACATTAAAAGAGTCCAGAGCTGTCCATAATTATTTTCAACTACTTCAAAAGCCATACAAACAAAATGTTTGTTTAGAAATACATTTTTACTTACATTTAATTAGTTATTCATTCTGTGATAAAATTCTCTATAATAAGTATCCAGAGAGTAAAATGGTGTGTTTTGTGACTATCAACATGAAAACTGTGATAGAGTTGTACTTTATGAAAGTACAAGTTTATTTCATGATGCTAAAATCAAATGATCTGTCAGAACATTCATTGCTAACAAAACAAGATAGTGAAATACTGACCTTTATTTATGAAACAAAGTGGCAAGATAATTTCAACAAATCTGGTTTTTATTTTTATGAATATGTAATTGAACATTTAATTAGTTCTAAGTCAAGAAAGTTAACATTTTTTTAACTTTTGGGAGTAAAAATTATATTTAATATAATATGACAATAAACATATATTTTATGCCTAGTAGAAGAAACTTGAGTTTTTCAATGGAAAGAACAAATGCAAAGCCTTGTTGATAATAAAATATTTTTAATATGCCAATGGGGTGTATATACTCATTTTATAGGGACGATATGTATTATTTAGGAATGGGGTTAGAAGAAAAGCAAAGGTAACCAAAGCATATATAGTAGTAATTGATATCCATAAAGCCTAAATTATATTACAGCTTCTATTTTGTAATGAATCTTCAATTAAATTTGGCTTGGTATTACTGTTTTTGTTATCATAATGTAACTAGAATAATAACTTTTATCATTTTCTTTCTTTAAAATAAACAAATATAAAGAGTTTTCATAAATATTGGAAAGAAACTTTATTGGGAATAAGAAAAGACCCCCAGCCCCGCTAAGCACCCCCTGTAATGTGTGCCTTACCTCCAGGTATGATAAAATGATTAAATGTAAAAGCCTGATCTTTGACTAAATGAATGCCACATATAAAGGTGTGGTGTTGGGCTTCTTTTATGATAGATTAAAACTAGATTAGCAAACAAGTAATGAATAATTTAAAAAGTAGACAAGACAAAAAAAAATCAATGAATTTCGAGGATGGAGCAGAAAGCATCACAAAACATTTTGAGAAAATAAAAACTCCCAAGCAAGTCTGCATTTGCCATAAATCTTTACTGAAAATAACTTACTATGTGATATATGGGGAGAATGATTTCAGACAGAGTAACGTCATCCCAACGAGACAAAGAGATAGAAACCAGACTTCCAGGCAACTGAAGAACTAGACTCTGTTGGGTAAAATTCCAGAACAGAAGCATGGTGACAATGAGATATCCAAGATTTCTTTAAAGGAGCCTGCTGTAAGTCTTGGCTGAATACTGAGTTGAATATCTACAAAGGTTGATTGTGAGAAACTGATCAGAGACCACAGAACAGGAGGAAAAAGACAAAATAGAAAATAAGGAGAACTGGAATTGTGTATATGAATAAATGAGTTGTGAATATTTTTGTCTTCTCTCATTAATATTCCATTAATACTCAATATTTAACTAAGTGGAATACTTACTGGAGAGGTGGGAATCAGTGAGTAGTGGTCTCTTGTTACAGCAAAATACCCTCAAGCCCAATAAGCTGTAATATCTTCTATGAGTACTGAAGTTTTAAGTCAGTTTCTGCCAAGTTAATAAACCTGTAATTTTCTTGGCTTTGTATGAATTCACTATAATAAGTCACATAACCAATAATAACTGTCAAAGGTCCTTGTATATAGGACTTTTCTGCTGATCTGTGCCATGAGATGGCACTGGAATTTTTTTGAAATCTAGATCAAATGGAAGCAGTTCAGGTAATATGGCCATGGGTTACATTTTGCCTAGTGAGAATATACCTGACAGAACAATTCAAATTGCTCATGTTCTCAGAGTATCCCCTCCATGGTTGCCAAGCTCCAGACAGGTGAGCATAAACCCATGACACTGAAACTGTACACTGGAAGGACCAGGAATCAGAGGCACAAGGAACATTGGCACACCACTCATTTTTGTACTCTGTTCTTATCCAGAGACCTTATTTACAGTAGACTTTCCTCTTCACTTAACCCTATCTGGAAACAATCTCAAGAACACACTCAGAAGTGTGCCTCTGTGACTCAAAATTCAATTAAGTTAAAAATGAACACCAACTGTCAAATTTTAAATATTTCCAGCTCTTTTTTCTCCTCTCATTTTGTTTCTCTCATAAGAGAAAACTCATTGACTTACAACATGCTCCCCCCTATGATACAATGCCTTGATATAGTCTTGAAAAAAACAAAGCCAACCCATATTACAGAGTCTGAAACTTCTAAGACCATTTATTTAAGCAAGTCTTCCCTGTATGTTGATCTTCGGCATGGTGTCAAAGTGATGGAAAGCAGACTAAGACACCACTGAACACATATTTTGGAAGAAAATGAGTTTAAATAGTAGTTGAACTACACTTTAAGTAAAAAAGAATATTTTTCTGGACATACATTCTTTAGATCTGGTTAAAGTAAGAAGCTTTTCCGAATATATCTTAAAACTCTACAACTGAAAAAAGGGGCTCTGGAATCCACAGCGTGGTGAAAAGTATTTCCTCTTCTTTTAAAGGACCTGAGTTCAGTTCCAAGAGTCCATATTGTGGCTGACAAATGGCTGTAACTACAGATACAGGGGTCTGACACTCTGTTTTGGCCTCCAAAATCACCAGGAGTATGTGAGGAATATACATGAGGGCAAACCACTCCACATAAAATAAATATAAATGAAAAAATTATTTTAAAAGGAAACTGCTAATAAATACAACAGAAAAGGAAGCTCAAAATAGAAAGAAGGGACATAAATACAGAAGCAGAAAGGAAGGTATTCTCCTCTCATTAGATGCTGAACAAGCCTTTGACAAAATATAGCACCCCTTTCATGTTAAAAGTCTTGGAGATAATAGGAATTCAAGGCACATACTTAAATATAATAAACGCAATATATGTCAAACTAATAGCCAACATCAAATTAAATGCAAAGAAACTAGAAGCAGTCCCACTAAAACCAGGGACTAGACAAGACTGCCCACTCTCTCTCTATTTTGTCAGTATATTACTTGAAGTTCTAGCTAGAGCAAAAGGAGGTCAAAGGAATACAAACTGGAAAGGAAGATGTCAAGGCATCACTATTTGTGAATGATATTATAGCACATATAAGCAACCAGAAAATTTCTACCAGAGAACTTTTTCACCTGATAACTTCTGAAAAGTGTCTGGATATAAAATTAACTCAAATCAGTAGCCTTACTCTACACAAAGGATAAACGGGCTTAGAAAAAATATAGGGAAACAGCATCCTTCACAATAGTCACATAAAATATAAAATATCTTGGTTTAACTCTGACCAAGCAAGTGAAAGATATGCATGGAAAGAATTGCAAGCATTGTAGAAAGAAATTAAAGAAGATCTCAGAAGATGGATAGATCTTCCATCTCATGGATTGGTAAAATTAATATAGTTGAAAATGGCCATCTTACCAAAAGCAATCTACAGATTCAATGCAATCCCCATCAAAATCTCAACTCAATTATTCACAGAGATAGAAAGAACAATTCTCAAATTCATATAGAATAATAAAAAATCCAGGATGGCAAAAACAATCCTCAACAATTAAAGAACTTCCGGGGCAATCACCATCTCTGAACTAAAGCTCTACTGCATAGCCTTAGTGATAAAAACTGCATGGTATTGGTACAGAGACAGATACGTTGATCAATGGAAAAGAATTGAAGATCCAGAAATAAACCCATACAACTATGGACACTTCATCTTTGACAAAGAAGCCAAAACCGTACAGTGGATAAAAGAAAGCATTTTCAACAAATGGTGCTAGTCTAACTGGCTGTCTGCATGTAGAACACAAATTGATCCATATTTATCTCGATTTTACAAAGCTCAAGTCCAAGTGCATGAAGGACCTCCACATAAAGTTAGATACACTGAATCTAATAGAAGAGAAAGTGGGAAAGAGCCTCAAAGACAGTTGCACAGAGGAAATTTTCCTGAACAGAATACCAATGGCTCAGACTCTAAAATCAAAACTTGACAAATGTTACCTCATGAAACTGAAAAACTTCTCTAAGGCAAAGATCACTGTCAAGAGGAAAAAAATTGCAATTTACAGATTGGAAAAAAGTCTTTACTAACCCTACATCCCATAGAGGACAAATATTCAAAGTAATCAAAATGTTAGACTCCAGAAAATGAAGTGACCTAATTAAAATAGGGGTACAGAGCTAAACAGAGAATTCTCTACTGAAGAATCTCAAATGCCTGAGAAGCAACTAAAGAAAAATGTTCAACATCTTTAGTCATCACAAAAAGGTAATTCAATAGGACCCTGAAATTCCATCTTAGACCAATCAGAATGGCTAAAAACAAAAACTCAGGTGATAGCAGATGCTGGCGAGTATGTGAAGAAAGGGAACACTCCTCCATTGCTTGTGGGATTGCAAACTGGTACAACCACTTTGGAAATCAATGTGATTGTTCCTCAGAACATCGGAAACAGTTCTATTTGACGATCCAGCTATATCACTCTTGGGCATATACTCAAAACATGGTCAACCATATCACAAGGACACATGCTCCGCTATGTTCATAGCAGCCTTATTAAAACCTTAAGCTGGAAACAACCCTGATATCCTTCAAAGAAAAAATGGATACAGAAAATGTGAGACATTTACACAATGGAGTATTACTCAGCTATTAAAAATGAGGACATTATGAATTTTGCAGGGAAATGGATGGAACTAGAAAATATCATCCTGAGTGAGGTAACCCATACCCAAAAATACATACATGGTATGTACTTACAAATAAGTGGATATTAGGCAAAAATTTCAGAAT
Source organism: Uromys caudimaculatus (assembly GCA_028551405.1). Lineage (NCBI taxonomy): Eukaryota > Metazoa > Chordata > Mammalia > Rodentia > Muridae > Uromys > Uromys caudimaculatus. The sequence continues at coordinate 52,740,998 of CM052704.1, forward strand.
ACCCGGGATAAAGCTCACAGACGATAAGAAGCTTACTGAGTGAGGTAACCCAAACTCAAAAATATATACATGGTATGTACTCACTGATAAATGGATATTAGGCAAAAAAATTCAGAATGTCTATGGTAATACTCACAAACCATAAGAAGCTTAACAAGAAAGAAGGCCGAAGAGGGGCTTCAATCCTACTTAGAATGAAGAGCATAATAATCATGGGAAGCAGAGGGAGGGAGGGACCTTTTGGGAAGAGAGGAGGTGGAGGGGAAAATGAGGCCAGAATTAGGTATGGGAAAGACAGGAGAGAAGTCCAGAAGGTCAGGAGAATGAACGGAAATATGAAGCAGTGTGGGGTGGGGGATTGGGGGATTCTCTATGTCCTAGATACCAGAGATGTAAGAGTCCCACAGGACCGAATGGAGATGACATTATCAGAAATACCCAACAGTGGGGAGATGGAACCTCAAGAGACCACCTCCAGTAGATAGACATGGCCCCCAGTTGAGGGATAGGGTCATCCACCCACCTCAAAATGCTTGATCTAGAATTATTACTGTCTAAAGGAAATGCAGGAACAAAAAAATAGAGCAGAGACTTCAGGCAACACCATCCAGTGACCGCCTCAACTTGGGATCCGTCCCATACATAGCCACCAAATCTTTACATTATTGCTGATGCCAAGATACGCTTGTCAAGAAGAGCTTGGTGTTGCTCTTCTTTCAGAGGCTCTACTAGAACCTGACTGAGACAGATGCAGATATAGTCAAAGATTAGACTTTGCCCAGGGTCCGCTATGGAAGAATTAGGGGAAGGACTTAAGGAGCTGAAAGGGATTGCAACCACATAGGAAGAACAGGAAGAATCAACTAACCAGACTCCCTCAGAGCTCCCAGGGACCAAGCCACCAACCAAAGAGCATACATGGGCTGGTTAGTGGTCCTCACTATATGTGTAGCAGAGGATTGTCTGGCTTGGCCTCAGTGGGAGGGGATGACTTTGGTCCTTTGGAGGCTTGATACCCCAGAATAGAGGGATGTAAAGGGTGAGGTGGGAGTGGGTGAGTGAATGAGCACCCTCGTAGAGTTAAAAGGGAGGAGGGATAGGGTGGAGGGCTCGTGGAGAAGGGAACAAGAAGGGGAACGACATTTGAAATGCAAATAAATAAAATAATTAATTAAAAAAGAAAGGAAGGTAAAATAGCAGTAAGAATATCTAAAAATGTCATAAGGAATCATAACATCATATCTATCTTTAAAAATCCTTACAACACACATACACACACACACACACACACACACACACACACACACACACACACACAAACATACACACGTATTTATTAAATGTCTTAATCTCTGCTGACAATATTCACCCTATGAGTCAGAGGCCATCCAATATAAAGAGCAATACCAGACAACACAATCTCCCCTTTGAGTTATTGTTTGTATTACAAGCTTATTGGGTAGAGAAAAATGTGTCAGAATGAAGTTTATACACTGCGCTGAACAGGCATGGGAAATAAATAAGAAAAATATCCATGAAAACTGAACAGGATGTAAGTCTCTTAGGTTGCAAGATGATGAATTATAGACATTAGTCAGAGTTTATTGAACTATGAATGAAAATTATATAGCTCTTAATATGAAAGGAAGCTCATAAGCAACATATACATATTTAACTAACATGTAAGAGTCATTTATTAGAACAGTGGTAGGAACATGCCTACATAATTACAATTTCAAGTCGTCCTCCTCCTCTCTTTAATCTAGCCTAAAGCATTAAGTTTAATAGAAACAATCTTGGTACTCTGACAGCATGGACATCCATTTTTCAACAAAAAGCTACAGCCTACTTTCCTTCTTATAAACATATTTTTGGATTGTGTGGAAGTACAAAGTATCATATGTGTTTAATCTGGTATTTCTAACATTTTGAAATGAATAAATATTGGTTTGGGCACATGTCCTAAGAATTATATTATCTTCCTCACCCTACAGTTCCCACCCTGCAATGGACTCCAAACAGTGGCCAGTGTCTTCCAAGTACAATGGGATGTATACTAGGCAAATAGTCTATCCTTGCGAAGTTTAGAATCAAAGCTTATCTGACTTAACACGTGGCCAGTTTGCCTCCATTGGAATTCACTTCAGATTATCACTTGTTTTCAACTCAACTGGAAACATGCATGACATCTTTGGCTGACTGAAAATATGGCCTCGCCTTACCAATGAAATGTATTGAATAGTCATTACCAATGAAATGTATTGTATAGTCATGCTATTTGCAGGATAGTTTATTTTTCTAGGATTACTTTTATGAAACTCATTTTATAAGTTTCACATTATAATTAATGTCAGCCTTCATATATCCCAGGAAATCACACTCACCACAGACATATTTAGTTAAGGTCAAACCATTCCATTTAATGCCAAAGACTTGTCTTTGATCTGATACTGTCTGTGTCATAAAGAAGACATTAAGCATATTCTATTAACATGTTAAAAACAGATGCAAATGACTAATTACAGACATAGCCGTTGGGGGTGGGGACAGAACAAGGCTAAAGAAATCTAATATAGCTATTAAACAAATGCCCCTTTCTTGGAGCAAAAATTTAGGTTCATATTGAAAATCCAGAAAATACAGTATTACTGACATACCTGGAACAGTAAAATTATAATACTAGATCTCATTCAGCCACTAAGTAAACATTTATTGTAATGTACCTATTCAGGTATTTTAATGAGTATCCATAGATATTGACATTTGGGTTTCAAGCTCATTTGATATAACTTTGAAAGATTATCTTATAGTAGATGACTGAACATAGACAAGTCAGTGACTATTTTGTCTGACAGATCACAGTCATATAGTACAGTGTATTTTCTCAGTTTAGGCATTCCTAAATACATACTTAGAGCTGAATCCTGTTGTATAATACACATGACAACAAGCATGAAGAATACGGAAATATCTTAAAGCTTAATAGGAGGATTCTAATTTAAAGAGAATATATAAACTGATGTAATACTGTGAGGAATGGTCACTACTTACTTATATTGTAGAATGACACAGCACCACTGAATTTGAGAAAGTCTAAGTTGGAGATGAAAATGAGAATTAGAAGTGGGTAAGACAGCTCAGGAGGTAAGGGCTTTGTAGCCAAGCTTACTCTTCTCAATTCCACCCCCATGACTCACATGGTAGAGGGAGAGAACTGACTCCTGAAAATTGTTTGGAGACCACCACAAATGTCCACATGCATTCACAATATACATATACCAACACATATACACAAACATACATACACATAGTCTAAATAAGTAATAAAGAAGAAAAACCACATATTAATGATATAAATGATATTCTCTTTTAGACTATTGAAGTATCATTAATTGTATAACAGATCCATCTGTTTATAATAGATACAGGTACTCATGTCAAGAATATAGAATGCTATTCTTAATTTTTATTATTCACATTGATGCATACAGTTATTTGTGATCTATAGACTTAGTAACAAAGTTTTATTTGTACACATTAATACACATTTTAAATTTTATTCCAGGGCCATGTATGGTGATACATCCCTATATAGCCAGCATTTTTAAGACTTAGGCAGGAGTTTGAGTTGGACTAGTTTGGCTATATACAGAAAGCCCGTCTTAAAAATTAAAAAAAAGCAAAGGAAAGGTGGGTTCCAAGAGATTATATATGTTTCGAGGTTTGTGGTTGAGTAATCTTCTGACAAATGTGTTGCAAGGAGGAAATACTGAAAATAGATTTAAAGGAAACATTGTAGCTTAGCAAGGTAATATGCCGAGAGAGTTGGCTGTTTGCTTTGCTATGACATGTGTGGGCTGGAGCTGTGTTCTCACTGCCAGTGCTGTCCAACATCCTGAGAGACTCTCATTCCTCACATTGCAGAGCCAGAAAAATATAAATATCCAAAGTATGATTTCTAGTGAACGGTATCAACTCTGAATTACCCTATAGTGGAACAAGCCTCAGTGGATCCATCTGCAGTTAGACTCAAGAGCAACATCACAAAAATAGGATGACCATTAGCCACAAAACTCTTCCAACAGGAAAAAAAAAAAAACCAGTCTAGGTAGATGTGAGGGACCTGGAAAAGCAGCTTACCTACAAGGTCTGATAAAATCTCTTAGAAAAAAATAGCAAATCGTGAGTGCCTTGAGTTTGCAGAATAAGGTGGGCTGGGATAGGAATGCCTCATCTTTATTGCTCTTTCATATTCCCAAGTAGGGACATGTTTACTCCTGTATCAGATGCCACTGGCTGCCTGACTTTAGACAAAGAGAAGATGTATTTTCCTCTCTGTTAAACATGGTAACCTTTTAAAAGTGCAGGTTGAAAGGCATTTTCATTTATTACGTTCTGATACAAGCATTTGTTTCCAAACCTTAGTTAACATCATCAAAGTATTTCTCAACAGTTTGCCATTGAAATCAGAAAGTAGTTTACAGAAAAATTATCTGGTAAGTTTTCTAAAGCTCTGAGAAACAAAGAGCTAAAATTCACCACATAGTGAGAGACAAAGGCAGCTTAGATTCAAAGAGAAAATACTTAAAATGCATCTATTGATTTTAATGAAGTCTGCAGTAGAGGTCAAGAAAAGCTAAGTAAAGCAAAACCAAGTAACAATTATAGAAAACAGCACTTACCCATATTTTGCAAAATTTGCCCAAATTTTCATTATGGATCGACTAAAGATCTCCTCAGCTCTCGTATAATTAACTCTTCTTTCCAGAGGTAAGCCAAACACAAATTCAATTTCATAGCCATGCATTACGCCCATCCATTCCGGCCAAGGTAGTTTGGAAGATCGGTGTTCGAAAAAGTAGAAAAAGGCATTATTTTCAAGCTCTGCAAATTTCTTGGTAAACTCCAATGCAGGGCATATGATGTTGTAATCTCCAATAACATCATCCAAAGCTTCACGGTAGACTTCTGGTGCCTGGTCCCCTAACCAGTCCACATAGAAGAAAAGGATCGCTTCCTTCCCCAGTCCACTCACTCCAGGGAAATACCTATTTAAACCTTCTTGAAATTCCCTCCGTGTGATAAGACTATCGTTATCTTTGCTGAAACCCTGAGCACCATATACTAGGAAAGCTGTCCCTTCATCTTTGTTAACGCCCACTAAGATCTGAGCAGTTTTCACTTTTCCGAGTTGGAGTAGTGTGTGGGGCATATCAGTGAGAAAATCGCCATCCACTGTTGGACCGAAATTTATTGATAAGATGGAATCAGAGGGGAGAACGAACCTTTCATTCAGAAGAATTTCCTGAGGATCTTTACTTCGAAGGCATTTAATCATTTCCATCTCATTCTCCTTTGAGCAACCAATAAATTTAGCTAAGGTCAAGGTTCTGTTTCTAGCTTCCTCAGGATGCTTTACTGCCCAGGGGGCATTAGAGGAGCCACTTTCCAGAATGGCTCGGGTAAACAAAGGATAACTTTGTGGACAGAGCAAATGTAAGCTAACTGATGCTGCTCCTGCACTTTCTCCAAAAATTGTTATACTTTTAGGATTTCCTCCAAAAGCAACTATATTTCTTTGGACCCACTGAAGTGCCAACTGTTGATCAAATAAACCCATGTTTCCTGGAGCCTCGGGATTTCCCGGAAAAGCTAGGAATCCTAGGGCACCTACCCTATAGTTCATCGAAACTACAATAACTCTTTCAACACGAGCTAGAAACTTCCCATCGTAAACAGGTAGAGAGGAGGTCCCAGTTTGAAAGCCCCCACCATAGATCCATACCATGACAGTGGCATTTTTGGGCTTAGGTACTGGAGTCCAAACATTCAGATACAGGCAGTCTTCACTGAGGTTCGTGTTTGGATTCCACATTTCTGACCCCTGGAAGCCTGGGAAGGCTTGATCTATGTTCTGATAACAAGAATTTGCATATTTAGTGGCATTATGGATGTCAGGCCATTTGTTTAAGGGTTGGGGCTTTTTGAATCTTAGGCTACCCAGAGGGGGCTGTGCATAGGGGATACCTAGAAAGGCAGTCACTGCGCCACCAAGAACGGGCATGCTCAGCCCTCGGACCCTTCCAGTCTTGGTTGTAATTATGAAGTCTTCCTCAGTGTGTGAGTTCCCAAAAGGCATGCAGAGCAGAAGAATCCAAAGGAGGAAGTGGATCTGCGTGACTGTGGCATGCTGAGTCTGCATGTTGATTTCTAAGCAAAGAATGAATAACAAAGTTTTTAACAGCCTTGTACATGTGGTTATATATCATGTTCAATGATGATAATCACTAAAATATTCACCTTAAATTTATGAAAAATAATAAAAATGTTACCAAGCCAAGAATGTGTATAAAAACTAAAAAGCAAACAGAGATGCTTCCACTTGGAAGAGAAACACATAGAAAGAAAAATATAAGTGATCTTGCCTTTGAAATACCATGTTTAAGGATATGTAAGTAGTTTCAGCCCAGTAAAAGGATATTTTTGTCCCAGGTACATATGATATCATGCACTATACATAGCCACATAAAGTATTTAATTAGCTAGGTGTAGCCATGTTAGCAGTGATTCCAACATGACTATAGGAGAAAATACAAGTACACGTGTTATCTTAAATATCATGGCTGAATGACAGATCACAGAACTCTAATGTCACTTAAGAACTTTGAAGAATCTAGAATTATTGATCATTTACCATCATGCTCTGTTCCATTTTTTTATAGTCCTCCTTTAAAAAATTATAATTTTCTACTATACATTCTTAGTTTATTTGTAAAATGGAATCAAGACAACATATTCATAGAATATTAAATAAAAAAACTAAGTAATTTCTTTTATTTATAAATATCAGTACTATCAAGCCAGATTTCACCATGAAAGGATATTATTAAAACATGAGTTATGGAGATGTGCTGCTGATAGGTTTCAGGGAAGTTCTCTGAACTTTATTAGATAAAGATTATTTTTATATGCTTGAATCACAATCTCCTTGCTGCTCAGAGATCTAGCTGATAATCACGTGGAAAAAATATTGGCTTAGAAGGAATTTTTATATGACTAACAATAATTAATTTGTAAGGTGATTAAAGCACATGTAAATAGTTAAATATGTTAGCCGAGTCATGGATACTCATGTATTTGCAGTCTACAAAATATTGAAATCAGAGGAGAAATGCTGAGAAATTACTGATAAAAGTGGAAGGGGTGAAAGTAATCTTTGTAACCTATAAAATGGCATGCATTTGATATTGTACTACAGACAATATTTAAGGCCATATAGAGACTCTTTTGAATGATCACAGGTTTATTAAAATTTTTTACAAAAACATGAGGTTTTTTGAAATAAAATTTTCAAAACTCTGTTGATGAAAAGGAATATAAAAATGTAATGCAAATACCACTTAAAAGAAAGAATACTTTTGTATAAGGTTGCAAGGAACATAATTACAATACTCATTAACAAGCACTGGCTTGCATCCACATAACAGTGTCCAGCACTGACAAACGCACAGTCCTTCTGTTACTTGTTCAAGTGCTCTAATTTTAAATCCACCCTGCCAGCTCAGGAGACTAACCCTACAACCATTTGCTTTGGCTTTCTGTGTGTATAATCCCATTTGTTTTGGTAAGCAATGAAAAAGGAACACAAGAGTTATGCTCCCTGATCATGAAGAATATTGTTTTAAATTTTGTAATTGTAATTATGCCACTGCATAAGTTGAAGATCAGAGAAGAATACAAAATTGTATCTCTTTTCCACCCTTTACCCACCAAGATACCTTCACACCCTTTATACCAAGATGCTAATCTTAAATAAGTATCATTTACCCCTGCTCACAGGATATCAAGTGATTAAATCTTTACAACTATGTAAATAAACAAAAATGTACCTTTACTTTCAAATTCCATAGTTATTGACATTTCTGCATAATTTTATTAATATCTATGTTTATCCAAAAAGTTGATTGCTAAGGCAATACATTTAGGTTTTAAAATCAAGTCATAGGATTTTTTAATGTTCTCTGTTTTGAAAAAATTGGGTATGTACTAAGATCCATGAAATGTATTATTAGAGCATGTTATTATGTTTTAATAATTTAAGTATTCTACCCACAATAAGTGTAATTTAGATGCATTTATTTTTAAGCATTATACTTACAGTGAGTGTCATTTGTAAATAATGGTAACAAAACTAAATGAAATATTAATATCAAGGTTCTTGTAACCTGACATTTACTAAGGCAATTCCTATTTTGAACAGGAAGTGTAGATTGCTATTTTTCACAATTTTTGGAGGGTGCTTTTTTTCCTGCTGATTACAACCCCCTTTTTCTGAAACAAATGGCAAAGAAAAACTCATGTGAAATTTCTTTTCCTGTATTTGAAAATCAGCCTTTTCAAGGAAAATGGACCAGACCCCAGAGCTCTCTCTTCTAAGCACATTTCAGTAAACTTACCTAGGAACCTTGGTTGCTCACATTTCTGTCCTTCTTAAACCATTGCAAAGATAATCTGTGTTGGTCTCTTGTTTTTATTTAAATATTATCTTAATTATAAAAATTCTAATGGAATTGCTACTAATTTTAATTTCTAGTAATTTTTGATAATGTAAAACTTTTGTTTAGAGTCTGGGAAGGTGCCACAGTTGCTAAAGAGCTTGTGGAACACGCAGGACTTGTGTTCAAATCCCCAGCACCTGCATAAAAAGAGCCAGATGTGGTGGTGCCCCTCTGTGTCACCCATACAATACATGAGACAGAGACAGGAGGAGATCCTAGGGGTTTAGTGGCCATACTGTCAAGCAGAATCTGTGAGCCTTGGGTCTCTAAGACACCTTTTCTGAAAGAAAAGGGGAAAGTCATCAAAGAGACTTGATATCACCCTCTGACTCCGACACACCATGTGGGCATACCTGAGCATAAATGTGCATACACAAACACTGTACATGAACACATAAACATGCCACAACTGCACATACACACAAACATTTCTTTATCAGTTTCATATAAGGTAAACATAACTACCTCCATCCTGTATTTGCTAGGAGTGTAATTAACAATGATGGTATATTTCATAATATCCTTTAGTAGCTACTAGCACACTGAAAGTGTTGCAGTGTTTCTATATGACCCATATTTATATAATTTTTCTTCTGTGATTTAGTATCTATTTCGCAATTTCCATAGCACTGTTTATATGAATGAGAATCACATTCTCAATAATGACACCTATGAGCTTTTCTTGTAAACAAGGTAAAACATAACATTAGAAGCAAACATCACAAACATTCATTTATTTAAAGATGTCAATGTAGTACCTTTCTGCATGTTACCTGCTGAAACGGTTTATTCTCCATATTGATGAGTCTGGAGTTTTAAATGAAAAGATGTCTATGTTCTCACATTCAATACAGTCAAAATTGGTTATATATAAATTACCATTATTCTATTCTTTACTTCATCTGACATTTTCCCATTCTGGACCTCTTTGTCAAAGGCATATATTAATGTTTATTTATCACATAGTTAAACAATCAAAACAGAAATAAAGAGATTTCAAAATGAATGCTTTCAATTATAATATAAAATATATAAAACATCCTTGTCTCTCATATATTCTAGTGCAACTGCTAACTGCTAAAAATAAAATATTAAACACAGAGCCACAAGCCTATCATAAAAAAAGGATGAAATTTTTCATATGGAATGCAGATATCTTAAAGTAGATAACCTCACTCCTTGAAGTAGTAGTTAATATTTCTAAGGGATTGGGAGTTTTTATTCATGAGTCAACAGAAAATAAGTTCTACAAGTAAGAACAAAACATTAACCACCAAAAGGGAATTAAGATAACAAATTCAAGTTTAACAAATGTTGATTGATATCAAATTTTACTGCTAATATTTTATAAATTCTAAGCTTTTAAAAAATTTAACTTTTAAAATAGAAAGGCAAATTGCTCCCTTTTTTTAAACTCTTAATTCAAATTTGAAACCTAAGTTCTCCAAGAGAGGAAATATACAGTGTTATTATACTTTAAGATATGGGTGTTTTAAAATGCTGAGATAAAAATCTATTTATTATAATTTATTTGTAAAAATAATATTTGTCAAATATTTAAAATAGTAAACCATCCTGGAATTATGTAAAAAAAGGAATATGCTAAAAAAAAAAAGACTCTCTATACAGTTCTCTAGGTATCATATATTCCTGTTTTTTAAAATATTACTAATATCTGTGGATCTTATTTGGAAATGGAGATTCATAAAACATGTTGGTAAAGTGCTATCTAGATAGTACTGGAAGAGTCTAGAAGCAGCATTGGAATGCTAGTTGACTAAAACAGCAAAGTCTCTTTACCCAATCAAATACTGTTCTGTTTCAGGCTAAGTGAAGAAAATTGAGGCGATCGGTTAATGAATGGCCCATAACTCTGGTCTCCCACAGAGGATTGAATGTCTGCTAACATATCCAAGCAGTTCAGGATAATACATGCGTTCTTAGAACCTGTGATCTATTCTTGACCAAAATCACAATGGATACTCATGGGATCATATTAGTATCTTGAACATTAAATTATTAGATTTGTTGTGTTTTCTTTGGAAGGTGAATTTTGTCTGTTATTGCTATATTTCTTTGGCTGTAATTGTCTGGCGGAAATGAAGAAATTCTAAAGGTACACTTGGTTCTCTCAGTCTGAGGATCATGCTATCAAAACAATGGCTCCCAAAGAAATGGGAATTTCCCCCCAGAAAGTGCATGCTGCAAGAAGAAAACAACATCAACTAGCAGGGAACTTATGTCCTTGAAGGAGATTCCATAGAGTTCTAACAACTTGTGGGGCCACCTTACAGGATGAGACTGAAGTCTAGACAATGATGGATCAAGGCTGGGTGGGACCATACCTTGAGTAGATTGCTTGCAAAAGCACATGCTTGGGCCACTATTTAAACTTTAACTTCATTTCAGGACTGTGAAGATGGAAAATGGGAGGAAAAGCTTTGTCTCTCTCTTCCCAGTGTATCCACATAGAATACATCTCCCTTTTCTGCTTTCCACCATTAGTTTAGCTCTTTAAATAGATTTAATAAGGACCTATGTGGCCAAACCTGGCTTAGGGCAAAGACAGTGACCTCCACATTTGATAAGAAAGTCAGTCAGTTTCAGTAAAAATAAACAGATGTTGGGAAAACATCCAAACAAATCGATGAAATTTAAAGTGCATTATCACTTGTGACCTAGAAATCACATCAAAGACTTAATTTATAGAGGAGAATAAATTCATATACCCTGTAAAGTTTTCTTTGCTTAATTTTTATAAAAATATAATATGGAAACAGTTTCATATTTCTTCTTATAATTCAAGATACAGGATAGTATATAGCGACAAATTAACACTCTAAAGAAACAAAGCATGTCTTTGTAAACCTAGTTACAAATTTATTTGGCATCTGATGATAATAGTATTTTGTCTACAAAACCCCAGACTTATGATTCAAATCATTAAGTTACCTTTAAAAGCCTGCTGTCTTCAGTGAACTGTAGTCATATTTATTATAAATATTCTATATTCTGTATTAAGGAAGCATTGCACCTGCTCATTAGAACACATTCCTTCAGAAGCAGAATACATGCTTAGGAAAACAAAATATATAGCACATAGAAACCTAGTAAAATGATTTTGTTTGTATTTCAATTTTCTTTTGGTCTTATAATTTTTATAATCCATGACTGAACTGAGTCTGATGCCATAAAATAATGATAGATTTCCAGGATGAGTCAAAACTTCCAATTTTTGTACTATTCCTGTAAAAATAATGGTAGCATAAGATATTTTAGTCCAGTTTACACACCCAAAGTTGGCCAATAATGGATAAGGAAGTATTTATAGATTAAATTAGAGAATATACTTTCTTGGGCATAGAAGGAGTTTTCGAGTTCTGCTTGCCAGCTAATGTTGTGAAAGTTTCAGGGGACAAAGTGCTACTTGGTATAAATTCCCTGTTAAGTAATAAGAGAAAATTAATCTATGTTATTGCAAAAGAGAAGATATTGAAAACTGTCAGGTGTGCCAAACAAGTACTTCTGTTAAGAGGTTGATTAATCTCTGCGTTAAAGGGTAACCTAGCCTACAATAAGTCTCCATAGAAAGGGAATAAATAAATAAATAAATAAATAAATAAATAAATAAATAAATAAATAAATAAATAAGAGACTCCACAGGTGCTATGCCCATTCAGTCAAAGTATAACAAATTCACTATGTCCTCAAGAGCGAAAGGGATTGATTTTGTTTTTCTGGAATAAGAGAAAGCTCCGATGAATGTAGTGCATTCTTGCCTGACTTCTGTTCTATTCCCTTGTCAGGGACTGGTCCCAAGGGAACACCACAGGGCTCCACAAACACTTGAAGAAAAAAAAAAAAATCTCCTTCCCTTCTTGACCTGATCTTCACTGGAATCCCCGCACAAGATTGGTAAAATCAGAGCAACTCACCCGAATCGCTGCAGAAAAGAATGAGGAAGTTTGCAAAGTGGCAATCTTGTAATGCTTCGGGGAAAAGCAGGATGCAGCTGCTGCCCCGCCTGTGAATTGCAGGGCTCTGACATTTCAGTCAACTCTTCCTGACAAAGATCGCGAGAGCTGGCAGCAGCAACTTGATCTGGCTCTGGCCAGGCTTCCCAGGCTGACATCTGTTCGCACAAAAGCAGTGGTGACTCCTTCAGAGAGGGCTGCCGGTCTTCCTCCTCCATCACAGGCTTCCAGGAGAGAAGGAGGGGCAGGGGGGCACCTCAGTAATAGAAAATGAGCAAGTTATTTTGCACTATCGGGACTTTAACATTTGGTGTTTTGCTTTGTTTTGTTTAGTATTTGTTTTGTTTTCATTGTTTATAGTGGGCCTTTTTTTTTTTTTTCTTTTAAGAGTTTTACAGTACTAAACATTGTGCACAGTAGTCTAAAGAAATGCTATTGGAATCAGGTATACCCGCAATTCTGTGAAAATCGTGTAATCACAAAGCATCAAAGCATCGTAAAAATGAAAATAGAAAACAAAATAGTCACAATATAAATTATGAAAATCAAAAGACTGCTCACACTGACTATCACCCCCAGCCCTTATACCCTGCACTTCAAACTTATATAAGTCCTAGAGATTTTACAGGTCCTGACAACTTCTCAAAAGTCATATATATGTTCATATAAACAAGGAAAACCCATGATTTACTATGCACATTAAAAGTCCAAAGTACTTCAGCAAACAGTTAAAGGGACATTTCCAGCCAGGCAGTGACAGTGTTTATGAACTTCCTTTTTCATTTTTCAAATGTATTTTACCTTACATATATATTTTTTGCAAAACAACAAGAAAAAGAACAACAACAACAAAATATAAAAACAAACAAACAAACAAACAAACAAAAAACCTCCAAAATTCTTCGAAGAACACATTAAGGGCTGACTTTCAATGCAGTTGCAATTTAAATTTTTGTAAATGTCAACTTTCATTACTTAAATCTCTCAGCTGAAGGCTCACTACAGATTTAACAGATTACCAGCATTTGTAGAAAGACAGGCTTTTGTTTCGAATAGAAAGTAACATTTCAAACATGTGGATACAAGAACTGGAACTATGATTCTGTCCAGTGCTCATGTCTAATAATTTACATGTAATATATTAACCTAAGGAATATGAGTTTACAATGATTAATTAAATTTACAGGTGCTAAAATTTGATCTTAAAAATCTCAAAATCTTGCAATGTTACTATCCCTACTAACATTTGGGGTTAAAATTACAAATTATATGTTTTTGATATAATTTTATATTAAATATTTCCGAGATAAGAGACATTTTAATTACTTGATTATCTTTTCTCTGGAAAATATTACTTGGGCAATATTGATTAGATGAGAGACATTACAATCACAAGCACTCCTTTCTTTTTCTTTTCTTTTTAATTTAATTTTATTTTTTGATACTTTATTTACATTTCAAATGTTTTCTCCTTTCCAGGTCTCCCCTTTGGAAACTCCCTATACCATCACCCCTCCCCCTTTCTCTATGAAGGAATTCCCCCACCCATCAACCCACTCCCATCTTCCCTCCCTGGTGTTCCCCTATACTGGGGCATCTAAAACTCTCAGACCCAAGGGCCTCTCCTCCCACTGATGACCAACAAGGCCCTCCTCTGCCACATAGGTGGCCAGCACCATGGGTCCCTTCATATGCATTCTTTGGTTGGCGGTCCAGTCACTGGGAGGAGCAGGGGGCCTGACCAGTTGATACTGTTGCTCCCTCCCCATGGGGCTGCAAACTCCTCAGCTCCTTCAGTCCCTTCTCCAACTCCTCCATCTGGGACACCACACTCAGTCCAACAGTTGCTTTGAATTCAATCATGGGTGTTCTGAACTTTTGGGCTAATGTTCGCTTATCAGTGAGTACATACCGTGTTTGTTCTTTTGTGATTGAGTTACCTCACTCAGAATGATATTATCAAGTTCCATCCATTTGCCTGCGAATTTCATGAAGTCATTGTTTTTAATAGCTGAGTAGTATTCCATTGTGTAAATGTACCACATATTCTATATCCATTCCTCTGCTGAGGGACATCTGGGTTGTTTCCAGCTTCTGGCTATTATAAATATGGCTGCTATGAACATAGTGGAGCATGTGTCTTTATTACATGTTGGAGCATCTTCTAGGTATATGCTCAGGAGTGATATAGCTGGGTCCTCAGGTAGTATTATGTCCAATTTTCTAAGGGTCCACCAAACTGATTTCCAGAGTGGTTGTACCAGCTGACAATCTCACCAGCAATGGAGGAGTTTTCTTTTCTCCATATTCTTGCCAGCATCTGCTGTCATTTAAGTTTTTGGCCTTAGCCATTCTGACTGGTGTGAGGTGGAATCTCAGGGTTGTTTTGATTTGCATTTCCCTGATGACTAAGTATGTTGAGCATTTCTTTAGGTGCTTCTCAGCCCTTCCAGTTTCCTCAGTTGAGAATTCTCTGTTTAGCTTTGCTCCCCATTTTTTGATAGGGTTATTTGGTTTTCTGGAGTCTAACTTCTTGAGTTCTTTGTATATATTGGATATTAGCCCTCTATCAGATGTAAGATTGGTAAAGATCTTTTCCCAATCTGTTGGTTGCCGTTTTGTCCTATTTACAGTGTCCTTTGCCTTACAGAAGGCAATTTTATGAGGTCCCATTTGTTGATTCTTGATTTTAGAGCATAAGCCATTGGTGTTCTGTTCAGGAACTTTTCCACTGTACCCAGGTGTTCGAGACTTTTCCCCACTTTCTCTTCTATTAGATCAGTGTATCTGGTTTTAGGTGCAGATCCTTGATCCACTTGGACTT
>CM052704.1:52756453-52839900 GCA_028551405.1 Uromys caudimaculatus
CAGGGAGATAGGAATGGATCAATTCTCATTCTTCTACATGTAGACCACCAGTTGAACCAGCACCATTTGTTGAAAATGCTGTCTTTTTTTTCCACTGGGAGGTTTTAGTACCTTTGTGGAAAATCAAGTGACCATAAGTGTGTGGGTTCATTTCTGGGTCTTCAATTCTATTCCATTGATCTACCTGCCTGTCACTGTACCAATACCATGCAGTTTTTATCACTACTGCTCTGTAGTATAGCTTGAGGTCAGGAATGCTAATTCCCCCAGAATTTCTTTTGTTGTTGAGAATAGCTTTTGCTATCCTGGGTTTTTTGTTGTTCCAAATGAATTTGAGAATTGCTCTTTCTAAGTCTATGAAGAATTGAGTTGGAATTTTGATGGGGATTGCATTGAATCTGTAGATTGCTTTTGGCAGGTTGGCTATTTTTAGTATATTAATCCTCCCAGTCCATGAGCATGGCAGATCTTTTCACCTTCTGAGGTCTTCTTCGATTTCTTTCTTCAGAGACTTGAAGTTTTATCATACAGATATTTCACTTGCTTGGTTAGAGTCACACCAATATACTTTATATTGTTTGTGACTATTGTGAAGGGTGTCTTTTCCCTAATTTCTTTATCAGCCTGTTTATCTTTCAAGTATAGGAAAGCTTCTGATTCGTTTGAGTTAATTTTATATCCGGCCACTTTGCTGAAGTTGTTTACCAGCTGTAGAAGTTCTCTGATGGAGTTTTTTTGTGTCACTTAAGTATACCATCGTATCATCTGCAAATAGTGATACTTTGATTTCTTCCTTTCCTATATGTATTCCTTTGACCTCCTTTTGTTGTCTAATTGCTCTAGCTAGAACTTCAAGTACGATATTGAATAAATAAGGAGAGAATGGACAGTCTTGTCTAGTCCCTGATTTTAGTGGGAAAGCTTGAAGTTTCTCTCCATTTATTTTGACGTTGGCTATGGTTTGCTGTATATTTCGGTTACTATTTTTAGATATGGGCCTTGAATTCCTGATCTTTCCAAGACTTTTGTCATGAAGGGATGTTGAATTTTTTCAAATGCTTTTTCAGTATCTAATGAAATGACCTTGAGATTGTTTCTTCTATCTCTTGTATTCTGTTGGTGATGCTTGCATTTATGACTACTGATGTCTTTCTTAGGGTTTCTATTTCCAGGGTTGTCTCCCTTTGTGATTTCTTTATTGTTTCTATTTCCATTTTTAGATTTTCAACGGTTTTATTCATTAACTTCACCTGTTTGATTGTGTTTTGCTATATTTCCTCTTTAAGGGCCTTTAGCTGTTTACCTGTGTTCTTTTGTATTTCTTTAAGGGAGTTATTTATTTCCTTCTTAAAGTCTTCTATCATCATCATGAAAAGTTATTTTAAGTCTGAGTCTTGCTTTTCTGGTGTGTTGGGGTATCTAGGGCTCGCTGTGGTCGGAGAACTGGGTTCTGATGGTTCCTAGTTGCCTTGGTTTCTGTTCCTTATGTTCTTGCCCTTGCCTTTCGCCATCTGGTTATCTCTGGTGTTAGCTGGTCTTGCTCTCTCTGACTGTGGCTTGTCCCTCTTGAAAGCCATTGTGTCAGTACTACTTGGAGACAAGCTCTCTCTGAGAGGAATTTGGGGTTGGAGAACTGTGGTACAGAGTCAGCTCTGGGGTGCAGACAGAAACCAGAAGGATCCTGTCTCCACCTGTTCCTTGGTACTTGTGTCCTGATGGCTCTGCGAGGCTCCCTCTTGATTGAGGAATTTGAACAGAAGTTGTGGTCTTCCTGTGCTGGAAGGTGTGTCAGTACTCATGGGAGACCAGCTTTCTCCTGGCACTGAGTATGGAACCCTGAGCCATAGAATCAGTTCCCTGGCCACAGAAGGAAACCAGAAGGCTACTCCTCAGTCCCTGTGTCCTCAGGGTTCTGGGTGGGTCTCTCTGAGCAGTGGTACTACCTGCTCACAGGCTTGTCCACACTCCTGGGAGGGTAGCTCTTTCCCTGTGCTATTTGGGTATAGAGCTGCGTGGCACAGACCACAGGTATAAACCAGAAGGCTCCTGTCCCAGGCTGTTCCTTGGTCCCTGTGTCCTGAGGATTCTGGGCGGGTCCTGCTGAGCAGTGGTGCTCATCTTACCTCCACTCACAGGCTTGTCCACACTCCTGGGAGGCTAGCTTTCTCCTGGTGTTATTTGGCTATGGAGCTTTGTGACCCAGACTGAGGTCCCTGGCCAGTAGAAGACAAACATTCTTAATGTCTAATAATATACAGCCTTTCTAGCCACAGGAAAAAGCCATATAAAGAAATGAACTATTTATGTAATTGCTGTTTTATATATATATATATATATATATATATATATATATATATTCATATGTATTCTTAAATATGTAAGGAAAGTCTGCTCAGTCTGTATATTGTATGCTTGGAAGTTTGCTTTCAGGGTTGACCATTTGGTATTGTAAAACCAATTGGTATGTTCTCCCTTGGGGAAGATATTTCTCCCAGTCTCAAAATTTCTTAGCTGTGTGTACTTTTTGTGTAGTTTTGAAGCCTGGTAAGTTCTCCTTCATCCACTTTAACAAATCTATTGTTGTTATTGTTCAACTCCTTTTCAGGCTGTCATGTTGGTGGGATTTTATGGGTATAGTTTCTAACATCTCTAGGACACACAATCTCATAGCTCAACCCTTCATCTTCTGACTCTTATAATATTTCCTCTCTCTCTTTTGTAATAATACCTCAGTCTTGAGTTTGAGTGTGATAATAACTATATATTTTAGGAATGTGTGTCATAAATCTACCCCCTTGATTAATTGTGTTTATGAATTTGAATGATAAAAAGGGATATAAGGGTGTGCTTGGCAGGAGAAAAGGGAAGGGAAAATGATACAAGTTTATCACTAAGAGATATACTTTTTAAAAAATGCACTGTCTCTTTTTACAGTGTCTTGAAAAGAATGGTACATGTATTTGCAACATAGTTATTTGGGTAGGCACTTGATAAATAACTACTTTAGGATGTTTCGTTCTTTAAGAATCATTAGTTTTTATTCTATGTATGTGTATGATTGTTTTGCATACTCGTTGCCCTCACAGGCCAAACAAAGTTGCTGAATCCTCTAGAACTTTATTTACAGATGGTGGTAAGGCATCCTCTAAAAGATTTACAAGGGCTGCTAACTGTTGAACCATTTCTCCAGCCACTAGAATGCATATTTTTGTAAATCCAAATGGCAGCACTAGTCACCCAACAAAACTCCACTGCGTTGTATTCTATAGAAGTTTAAAGTTTGATTTAAGTGCAAACCCTGATCTTATTGAGTGAATTTATCTGAGCATTTTTGCATGGTGCTCATGCCTACTCCATATTGTATTTTATATATATATACACACACACACACACATATATTCATATATGTATATTTTATAGTTGATATATATATATACATATATATATATCAACTATAAAATAGTAATGAAAAATAAGGAATTTATGTACTAGAAGACTGTTGGCCTGTGTGCTAGGAGCCTTCCTCAGAGATCTCTGACCTGGCCAAATGTGAGGGTTCTGGCAAAGGGGAGAACACGAGCAGGGATGGAGTCTCTTCCACCTCAGTCTCCACAGTTGCCGCCTCGGTTGCACCAAGACTCTGCACCCACCACCTTGTGCTGAGTCGGGCCCAGGCTGAGTCCCTGAGAGGCCGACTAGCCCACAAGGAGTGTAGGAAGCTTCTGGTGGTGTTCAGGAGAGCAGATCTCTTCCCGAGCAGCAGTGTTACAGCTCTTATGATAGAAGCTCTCGGATGACGGAGTAGTTCTCACACCTTTATTCCTTCTGGATGGGGATCTCTCCTACACAGTTTGGGACGGTTTAATATACTGTTTGGGAGGGGTCAGGGGTTTGACAACATATACTTCCCATTGGCTTGGTCTGAGGGCTTCGGGGCACCTTATTTGCATGTGGGAGGGCTTGGCATTGCTCCCTACATGACAAATCTCACATGACAGGCCTCTCTGCAGGGGTTTAGGAAGCTGTAGCTGTTTTTACAGGAGTCTTCCAGGAGCGCTGGCAGAAACATTTTCTGGTCCCTTGTGGATTATTCCACTGGGTCTCCCAGAGTTTTCAGCCTATGCTCAACCGGGTGCCAGATTGCCTGCGACAGACCACTGACCCACAGAAAACTGTAATTCATATTTAAAATGGGTAGCAAACTGTATTAGATCATTATGAAACTGATACTTTTTTCTTTTTTTCAGCATTTTTATTTCAGGGAAGTACTTGGGTTAAAGGCCCATTAGTCCATTTAGTTCATTTGAGTCTGGGTTTCTCAGGTCTCTCACTTTGCTATGCACTACTTTAGTTCCTATTTAAAGCATTTCACCTTTCTATGTTACTTATCTTTCCCTTGTGGCTCAAACTGCAGCAGGTACTTAGCTTCTGTGCTGTTATCTTTGTCCCAGTTCCATTTCCACTGCAATGTTACTGGTCATGCGCCATGAGCTTGTTGATTCAGGTGTCAAGCTTCATGCTATTGCCTCATAGCCTTGTCTTTTGTCAGCACTCTGCAAGTGCTTTGTGCACTTGGAAGTAGATCTCATGGAATAAGTAGGTGGACACTCTTGACTCCTCATTCCTAGTGCTCATGTTTGCCTCATCAGCTATGCTCAATGAATGAATTTAGGTAGTCAATCACAACACTGCTCAGGTACTGTTTTAGGTGATGTCATGTACAAAAGTGTTCTGAACTGTGAATTGGATATCAGGTATTTGGAGCTTTTGGGCTAATATCCACTTATCAGTGAGTGTATACCATGTGTGTTATTTTGTAATTGGTTTACCTCACTCAGGATGAGATTTTCTAGTTCCAGCCATTTGGAAAGAATTTCTTGAACTCATCATTTTTAATAGCTAAATAGTACTCCATTGTGTAAATGTACCACATTTCTGTATCCATTCTTGTGTTGAAGGACATCTGGGTTCTCTCCAACCTCTGGCTATTATAAATAAGGCTACTATAAACATCCTGGAGCATGTGTCCTTGTTATATGTTGGGGAATCTTTTGGGTATATGCCCAGGAGTGGTATAGCTGGGTCCTCAGGTAATACTATGTCCAATTTTCTGAGGAACCACCAAACTGATTTCCAGAGTGGTTGTACCAGATTGCAATCCCAGCAACAATGGAGGAGTGTTCCTTTTTCTCCACATCCTTGCCAGCATCTGCTGTCACCTGAGATTTTGATCTTAGCCATTCTGACTGGTGTGAGGTAGAATCTCAGGGTTGTTTTGATTTACATTTCCCTGATGACTAAGGATGTTGTACATTTCTTTAGGTGCTTCTCAGCCATTCAGATTCCTCAGTTGAAAATTCTTTGTTTAGCTCTATACCCCATTTTTAATAGGTTTATTTGATTCTCTGAAATCTAACTTATTGAGTTATTTGTATATATTGGATATTGGTCCTCTATCATATGTAGGATTGGTAAAGATCTTTTCCCAATTGTTGTTTGTCATTTTGTCCTATTGACAGTGTCCTTTGCCTTACAGAAGCTTTGCAATTTTATAAGGTCCCATTTGTAGATTCTTGATCTTAGAGCATATGCCATTGGTGTTCTGTTCAGGAAATTTCACCCTGTGCCCATGTGTTCCAGGCTCTTCTCCACTTTCTCTTCTATTAGATTCAGTGTATCTGATTTTATGTGGAGGTCCTTGATCCCCTTGGACTTGAGCTTTGTACAAGGAGATAAGAATGGGTCAATTTGCATTCTCCTACATGCTGACCACCAGTTGAACCAGCAAATTTGTTAAAAATGCTGTCTTCTTTCCACTGGATGGTTTTAGCTCCTTTGTCAAATATCAAGTGACAAAAGGTGTGAAGGTTGGGAAGACCAAAGTGTGGGTGCTTTGATCCTTCTTAGAAAAGGGAAGAAAATATTCATGGGAATGAATATGGAGACAAAATGTAGAGCAGAGTCTGAAGGAAAAGCTATCCAGAGACTACCCCACCTGGAGATTCATCCCATATTCAGTCACCAAAACCCTGACACTACTGTGGATGCCAAGAAGTGCTTGCTGACAGGAAGCAGATATAGTTGTCTCCTGAGAGGGTCTACCAGAGTTCTATAAATACAGAGGCAGATGCTCTTAGCCAACCATTGGTCTGAGCTTGGGGTCCCCAATGGAGGAGTTAAAGAAAGAACTGAAGGAGGAGAAGGGGTTTGCAACCCCTTAGGAAGAACAACAATACCAATCAACCAGACCCCCCCAGAGCTCCCAGGAACTAAACTACCAACCAAGGAGTACACATGGCTCCAGCTGCATAAATAGCAGAGGATGGCCTTGTCAGGCATCAATGGGAGGAGAAGTCCTTAGTCCTATGAAGGCTCAATAGATGCCCCAGTGTAGGGTAATCGAGGGCGGGGAGGCAGGAATGGGTGGGTGGGTGGGGGAATACCCTCATAGAAGCAGAGGGAGGGGGGATGGGATAGGGGGTTTCTGGGAGGGAGAGAAAACACAAAAGTGGATAACATTCAAAATGTAAATAAAGAAAATATCCAATAAAAAAAGTGTTCTGATCTTTACCTTTTATTGATATATTTAGTTGTTCTGCATTTCTAATTACCTTACAAGGAATTACATCTCTTTATATCATTTCCAAACAATTCTTCCTTCTTGTTTCTCTCCCCTTCCCTTAATTTTTTTCTCATTCTTCCTTCATACCTTAACCCAGTAGCCTCAATTCTGATTTCAGGTTATATGTGATATTCTGCCGTCTCCCATTCTACTGTTTTTTAAAAAGAACAATTTATTTTCCTTTGTATTCATAACAAAAAAAAAAAAAACACCTTACATTTTGCATTTTATAAATCATTGTTCAAGAAAATACCACTTTTCTATTTTAGTTATATGAAAAATTGTCAAATAGTTTGTTGCATGCTTTTCTGGTCCTTATTTATTTAATAATGTAAACTAGAAATGGAAGTATTTCAATGATTATCACGGCATGGGTAAGCATATGTATTTTTATCTCTTTAATGATGATAACACTGTGAAGAAAGAAGTAGTATTTCTCGGCCATGATGCAGCTCAGTGACTGTGGGGCAGTTTGAATGAAAATAGCCTCATCGACCCATAGGGACTGGCACTATTGATAGGTGTGGCCTCGGTGGAGTAGGTTTGGGTTGTCAGAGGACTTGTGACACTCACTGGAGGAAGGCTTTGAGGTCTCGGAAGCTCAAGTCAAGCCTACTGTGATTTCCTCACTTGCTACTAGTGGATCAAGATGTAGAACTTTCAACTTCTTTTCTAGCACCATGTCTGACTCTATATCACCATGCCTCCCTACCATGATGAAATGAACTAAACTTCTGAAACTGTAAGCTGGCCTCAATTAATGGTTTTCCTTGCTGTGGTCATGATGTCGATTCACAGAGGGGAAAAAAAAAAAAAAGAAAAGAAGACAGTAATATAACTCTCGCAAGGGCTTAAACAAGGCTCTGGGTTGAATCTTCTATATGGAAAGACAAAACAGAAAATGACTATCATTTTATTATTTTCAACCCCTTTAAACCTTCTCTGAATATTATAATATTAATTTAAAACTCATAATGAAGAAGAGATAAGAAAAGTAACAATCATCTTTAAATTAAGAACTGTTAATAATCTTATTGTCTAGTTGACTAGTTGACAGAAGAATGCCACAAAGGGATTATGAGACTTGCCTCAAATAAACAATCAATGTTATTATCTAATGTGCAAGGTGGGATGAACAGAACTTTAAATTTTGGAAAGTGGATGGGGGTTATTCTTAGGGTGGTTTCCTTAGCTGAAGTTTAACGTTCTGGGATACGTTATTTGCATGGAAGTTCAATCTGTAATTTTGCCAAGAATTATGTGATATTCCTCAAATAGAGTGTGGGTGTTAGGGCTCCTGAGATAAGGTAGAGAAGTGGAAGCCTGGCTGGGAAAGGGGTTCTCAATTTTGTACCAATCCCAGGGGAGCTATTCAGATATGGTAGACTTCTACCTTAACTAGGAAGATTTCCCAACACCCCACACTTTCATCTCCCATTCATCGATTGATGGACATCAGCTGTTTCCATTTCCCAGACATTGTAAATGGGTGGCAATGAACGTGTGTGAGTGAATATATCTGGTGTAGGAAATAGGATCCTTTAGGTATATGAGCAGGAGTTGTACAGACAGGACATGAGTCATCTTTGTTCATTTTCTTAAGATATTTCTTCAGAATTTAAATTAATGAATGTGTCTGGTACAAAGTACATTTTCAGAGTTCTCAAATTCTCCAATGACTCTGGAATAGGAATTTCCAACAACTTTTATAAAACAGGCAAATGCTGGTAGTCAGAATAAACCTTAGTGTATCTCTGGACCTGATGGTATGAAGGAACATTCCTTCTCAAATACTGCATGCTTCTTTTCAGCCATTACATTGGAAATACTTTGAGAAAATAGGGACAGCTATTATGAAATGTCTGTAGGTGGTGCCTTCGGTGAAGGATAGCACAGGTCTTTTGAGGTTATGGAAAAGGAACAACATGTGTGGGGAGGGGCTGGTGTTGTGCTGTTTTAATGCATAAATAAAGGTCGTTTAAAAGAAGTTCTGGAAAGAGATTTGAAGACATCAGCAACTGATTAAAAGCCTAGCATACTAGAAAGATATCTAGTATCCACACAAAGCTCCTAAGGGCAAGCTGTATCAAGAAGTTCTTTATATAAGCAGAAAGGCAAGGGAATGAAAATCTGACAATTAACCCCAAAACTTGATGGCTTTTGGCCTGAGAAAGAAGATGAAATAAATTTTGGTTTTAAATAGACATTGTGAAAGAAGAATCACATACACACACACACACACACACACACACACACACGCACACACACACACGGTAGAGTAACATTGTAGCATTTTAGTTCTCACTTTCTTTTATTGTCTTAAATTTACTGGTATAAAACTTTTTATTAATCTTGGGGTTCCTGTGTCAAAGTGTACATTAGTCATCTATAAAGTTATTCAGAGTTTTGCTTTCATTTTAGTGGGTCAGGATAGAGATTTCCAAGTTAGTCAACTAATATTGTGAAATACAACTAGGTATATGTTTTGTCTGTGATTCACATTCAGCTAATATGTAATGGTTGTCAGGTTGACTATTCTGTGATCTAATGCCACATAGACTATCTTAAGCTTATTCAAACCACTATCTGTCTTAGTCAGAGTTTCTGTTTTTGCAATGAAATAGCATTACCAAAAAGCAAGTTGGGAAGTAAATAGTTCATTTGGTTTACAATTCCATATTCTGTGCATCATTGAAGGGAGTCAGCACAGAAACTCAGTCAAGGAAGGATTCTTGAGTCAGGAGCTGATGCAGAGGCCATGAAGAAGTGCTGCTAACTAGCTTCCTTTCCCATGGCTTGCTCAGCCTCCCTTCTTTTAGAACAGAGGACCATCAGCCCAGGGATAGCACCACCCATAATAGACAGTCCCTCATCAATCACTAATTAAGAAAATGCTTGACAATCAGATCTCATAGAGGCATTTTCTCAATTGAGGCTCCCATCTCTCTGATGATTCTAGTTTGTGTCAAGTTGACGTAAAACTAGTCAATACACTATCAAATATTTTCATGTCATAATCTGCATATTAACAGTTTCAAAAAATATACTTTAACTTTCCTGATGTAGTTCTATTACAGATGTAGAAAATTCTTATAGAAATAGGACTATAAAATACCAGAATATGTGTAGTAGAGAAATCAGGAGTTCAAAGGCAGCCTTGGGTACATAGTGAGTTTGAAGAATGTAAAGAGTACAGGAAACTCTGTTTAAAAACCAAACAAAAAATAGCAAAGTCATACAATTTTATCTATCTATTTTGTGAAATAATATGTTAAATCACAGTTACCTAACAGGTATGTATGCTTATGGATAAATTTATTATCAGTTACACACATGAAATTCTAGAAACTCTCATACTGAAATTACAGGAAAATACATTCCTCTTTTAGAAAAATATTTTGGTTTCAATTTTTCCAGTCATTCTTATTTGATAAAATTAACTTTTAAATTATTTTATCACATTCCTCTTATTAAACAAATTTTGATATCTTTGTAAGTTTTATGAAGTATAAGTATATATACATATATAATTCAAAATCATAAACAATTTATGTAATATTTTAAAAATTCTCATATAGTTTTTATGCAGAATAGCCACATGGGAATATTTTGAAAAATTTTCTTTAGTTTTCTGTCACCTTCACAGAGAAAAATATGTAAATAACACCCATTGATACTAAACTATGCAAATGTACAAATATTTTATCTAAAGTCATAGCAGATTTGCATATAATCTAAGACTGATTGCCATGTACTTTAAATTATCTCTAAACTACTTATGATACCTATTACTATATACAATATTATTTAAAGGATCAGTATGAAAAGTTTTGTGTACACATTTGGTCCAAATTCAACTTTTAAAAGAATAGTATTTATATTTAAGGAGTTGAATCAGGAGATAAAGGATAGAAAAGTGACTGTGTGCATGTGTGTGTGTGTGTGTGTATTTTCTCTGTGAGTACACAGATATGTGTGCATTTTTTCTGAATTACTTAAAATGATTTTGTGTCAGTCATGAGGCTTTATTTCTAAACATTCCAATAAGAAAATATATTCCAAGTTTTGTCAGGCTAAGCTGTACAAAGTTAATTCTATCAACAGGCCAATGAACAGATTATAAGACACAATTGTCTTGTTACTGAAGGACAATAGCTCTGATTCTTCAAAGGAAGAAAAGTTCTAGGGAGAACAGTGTGTTAGAAACAAAAATTTCAAACACTCAATGACAAATGGACTCATGAAAGAACTAACAATTGGTAAATTCCACAAGGCATGTGACTAAGGGAGCTAGGCTCCTATTCCTGTGAAACCATGCAGATGTCACACAGAAATCCCTAACGCAAGCAGAGCCAATTTGGTAATCAATAGTTTTGGAACCTGCGTAATATCAGGCACACAATGTCAGCTAATTTTGCTTGAATCATTCACGTATTCATTCTTGAATTTTAAGTTTCAAATTTTACTTTAAATGAAAAAAATAAGAAAATCACACTTGCAGTGGCATAAGCAAGCTTATAAAATAAGGATATCCTCAATCAGTCTTTTAAGCAAAATAGTGAACTATTGGTTGAGTGTGTGCCTTGACAAAACATTAAGGACGTGATTAAATAGAATGTGTGCATCTGTCAGAAAAGGATTCAAAGGACAGTTTGATGGTCAATTTTTTAAATTTAAATGATTTATAAATATTAACTCAAAAAAGATTAATTATGATTTTTATTTTAAGTGTATATTAAGAACATTGTGAAGAATATGAACCCACCATGGAATACATTTATGTACACACACACACCCCAGTGGATTTGCTCTATAGTTAGCATGTAGAAATTTAACCTCAAATATTTGCTTCTCAATTTTACAGTTGTCAGCAGTAGAAAGCACTTTTTGTATAGCCATTAATTCTAAATATTGTAGTAAAAAACATTTATTAAAGCTGCCTGTACCCAGATGACCTAGTAAGTGTCAATTTTATTAAAAATTAAGAAATTTAATTTTTATCTTAAATCAGAAAAAGGCAAAGCTGCCCGGTTCACACTATCAAAAAGATGTAAATATTTAGCAAAATAATTTAAGAACAATGAAAACAATGGAACATGAACTGACATAGTCTTATTAAAGTTTGTAAAATTTTAAATAATTAACTAATAATCATTGCCATCTGAGTGTGTATGCTCACACTCCATGACTTCCCGTAGATTAGATGTGATGTGTGGCTATGCATGTCCTAGAGACTTTTGAGAAATTTTGATAGGTATAAATCTCTCCTAACAATATTCAGATACTCAATGTTCATGGAGAAATTTTTCAACAATTATGGACCAGATGCGCAAGAGGGCTGTGTGCACCTGCGTGCATCTCTTTTTGTGTCCCCTTTGAGAGACACTGGCTACAAGCCTATGCAGTTAAATATAAAACATTGGGGAAAGAAAGAAAGAAAATAATGAATTTTACTTAGTATGAAGTGAAGTAGTTACTTGGGAAGTAGGAAAATGAAATATTTTAAAATCTATATTCATTTTTTGTAATTTGGAAAAGTTATATAAATTTAAATAAAAGTAAACTCAAATGATGAACTTTGGCATTTTGATCTCTACTGTAATTAGAGTACATGTCAGAGACTCGTCTTCAAAACTAAGATAATTTGTCCCTTCGGATGACTTTTTACCTTGTGAAGAGCTTTCTGCCTTCTATGGCATGTCATCATTATATTCCACACATAAGTCATTGTGCTGTTTCTTTGGGACATTATTTTATTCCCTTAAATTGGCTGTACACATGTTTAAATATACTGTTTGGTGGTAGCAATGTGAAGTAATAGTATCAAAGAGTCAATGAGATGGTCTGCAGAGTTCAACTCGGCTTTAGAACTCTACCAGAGGACTTATGTTTATGGCCGGACATTTCACTGAACATTGAATTGCAAGGACTTCAGCACAATTAAGTATAACCACACAAGTAATAACTATAACCCTGTCCCTCCCATAGTCTGTACCTTGATAATGCTTGTTATTTTTTCCCATTTGGAGATTATTGTCTCAGCATGTCTTTATTATATGAAATAGATTTACTTAGTGTATATTCAAAATAGAGTTAATGTGTTTATGATACAACAGCAAAATCATTTGCTATTTGCAAGTAATAGTTTTTACTTTGGGACCTATCACATAGAAACTTAGCCCTTTTTTTGTAACTCAGGTACATTCAAATCATGTGTGCACATGTGAAGGCCTGAGGCCAAATCAGGTAGAATTTACCACTCTCTACCTTTACTTTTCACACTACGTTTCTCACTAAACCTTGGACTCCTTGTTTTGGCTAGTCTGATTTTCCATGATGCACCTAGGATCTACCTGTATGTTACCCTCAGCTCTGGGATAACAGACCTTTAAGACCTGAGTTTTACATGGGTTGTCAGGTATTGAATTAAACAAGTCATGCTTGCATGTCATGTAATTTACCCTCTGAGTCATCTTCCAACAGGAGAACTCAGTTATTTTGAGACCAGAACTTTGCCTCTGTATAAGTGATTAATGTATCATAAAATATAAAGGTTAGTGTTCCACACTGAAAGGTCTTCACAAATACTTTTGTATAATAGACATACACATCTAATTTATAGTTGCATGTACATTGATGAAGCTGTGACTATTTTGGGTTGGTAATAATGGCATCAATAAACTTAGAAGGGATATGAATGATCAATTGTTGGTGTTAGCTTTGGCTATGCTAATGGATAGCCTGGTCTCATAAAACAGGACTTATGAAGTATCAAAATGATGTTTCCAGAAGAATTTAGTATTTGAATCAGAAGGTTGAGTAAGGAAGATCTGTGCATACCAATGTGGACTGAATTTTCCAGTCCCTTGAAGACCTGCCCCAATAGACCAAAAGGTGAGAGAGAGAGGGTGACATCCGCTCTCACTTCCAGGGCTGGAGATTTTTCTGTATGGAGTCAGACAACATGGTCCCTGGTGTTTAATTGTGGTTTTGCATCCTACAAACTCAGTTCTTTAACCTCTTCCTAGAAATCACCAGATCATTCACTTCCTCTGGATTTTAGGACCTCATATCAGTGTGAATTATGCCACTCTCTTCCTTTCCTCAGACTCACAGATAGCATGTTGTATGGCTTTTTCTACTTAGCCAGATTAATTTTTTAAATATCTCTCTTTATACATTCATATATATATATATATATATGTGTGTGTGTGTGTGTGTGTGTGTGTGTGTGTGTGTGTGTGTGTATGTGTGTGTGTGTATAGTCAATCTGTATCTATGTATCTATGTGTATCTCTATATTTTATTGATCTTATTTCTCTAGTGCAAAGTGCAAATTTCAGAGAGGTACTATGCATTTTGTTATTACTATTTCAGTTCATGTTAGGAAAATCATGTGAAGTGATGCAAAGAAAATTTTATTATAAATTATAGTTTCATATGTACATACGCTATGTATTATTGTATATCTCTGCCTTATTTCTTTGCAATGAGCATACGCTGCCAGGACTTCATTATAAATTTGTTTCTGGTGTTGAAACAATAGTTTAGAATTTTGCTTTTGATTCATAGCTGACTAATATATTTACATTTATAGATCAGGTTATTGAAGTTCTTTCCACTCTACTTTAGAAGAGTAGACATTTTTAATTTATTAACATGCTATTGGACCTGTTATATAATGTCTATATTTTATGATAAAATTATATTGGTTTACATAGTCAGAAACTGAAAGACTCTTAAATAAAGCTGTGAATTAAACTGAATGTGGGTTTCAGTAGAAAGTACTAAGTATAAACTCAATTCACTGATTTGAAAACATACAGAGACACATACAGAACTACAGACAGATAGGTAGACAGGTACACACATACACAGACAAATGCAGAAGCACATCCAGTTGTAACCTAACATGTAAGAAAATTATTTATATTGTACAGAAATAAGAGACCATGTCCTAAAAGATCTGAGACACTAGATGCTTTCTTTGAAGATGGAATTTAACGCTAAAAAATGTTTGTGAGAAACAAATCAGTAGGTAAGGAAATTACAGAGACTCATGAGTGAAACAAATAAAAACTCAAAATATTTCTTATTAGGAGGGTTAATAATCCAGTACACAATGAAATTTCACCTAAAGAAAAGTCTAGAAATAAAAACATCAAGGGTTGCTAAAGAAATGCAATCACAGTTGTGGAGGAAGACCAATGTTGTAAGGTCAGTCAAGGCAGCAGACAGGGACTGAAGTTCCAAGCATGAAACTCAGAAAGCAATACAAGGGTATACAAAAGAGACTAATTATAAAATGTGTCTGTGAGTTTCTGTGTGCAAAGGTGTACATACATCCCTTAGCCTCACATGAAGTTCTGAGAACAGCTTTAAGTGTTATTCTTTGTTTCTTCCTTATTTGACAAAACCTTGTCTTATTCTGTTCCTTACCACAGGCTAGTTAGGCTAAGAGACTGCAGAAATTCTCCTGTTTCCACTTCCTGTATCATCCCCTCACAGTGAGGCAATCCTTCTACCACACTAATGCACGCTATAGTATCAACTGGGATTATAGTCTGCAACCACATTTAGCTTTATGAGCAATCTGGGAGTTGAAACTAAGAAATTCTTGCTTGTATGGCAAGCATAAACCACATAAACTAGTCCCCAAACATGTAATTTTTAAGAGAGTAAAGAAGATATCTGACAAAATTAAAACAATTGAACAAGAAAACAACAACAACAAAAAAACAAACAAAACCCCAAAATAGAGCAAAACCAAACCAAACCAAACAAACGAACAAAAACCAAAACAATGGCAGGAGATGTAGGTCAATGGCAAAATGCGCAATGTGTTGGAATACGTTTCCAATAACACACACACACACACACACACACACACACACACACACACACACACACAGGAGGGGGGAGAGGAGGATGAAAGAAACGAGAAATGCAGAACATTATAAAACTGAAATACATAGTGGTGGAACAAACAGAAAATTGAACACAAACTGATGATTACTAAGGAAAATGATGCAAAAGCAGATGGAAAGTCAAATGTGGGTGTGGACCTGTTAAATACTGAAAACTGAGGAATATTGGAAAATAGTTAAACATGCTGAAGCTATAAATCAAAGTTATAACATAATCTCAGAAGGTTTTCAGAAAGAAAATTTGAGCAGGGAATTAAGAGTCCAAATACAATATTTGAAAATGATTGGGTAAATTGAATTACTATTTATTTTGAAAAAGAATATGCTAGGTACAAAATGTAGAATATATAAGAAAATGTTTTTGTTTTTAAGCAAAAACATAATGCAACTGAGAGTGCAGTTATCAGAAAAAGAGATAAAATATCATGGGTGCAAATTATAGGTGATAATGATCTAAATTTCTACACCCACATAAATTTTAAGAATGAGATAGTATGATAATATTAATGAAATATTCTGCCTCATGTTTTAAGCCTTGCAAATAGCAAACATAGATGCATTAAAATGAAAATTAGTTCTTTAAAAATCACTAAAAATAACCATAGAATGTTACTGTCATTACAGGACAAAGTGTTTAGATCTGGCATGGTAAGAATAGCAGCAATCTTTACCTGCCACTTTGCTTGAAGCTAATGATAATTTGATACTTTTCTAAAAACCTTTTATTATCAAATAAGTTTCTAGTCTTGATTTTTAATGGCACTATTCTAAGAAAACCTAATTGAGGCAATATATAGGAGGCTGCAGGACCCTGTGGAGCCCTGTGACTTGCAACCCCAGATAGAGATCTCACAGAGTCAGTCTGCCAACCCACCTAAGAAGAAGCCTAGTGGCTTGCTGATGGTAAATAGGTACCACCAGCCTAACTTCACCTACTTAACCCTGAGGAAGGTATGGCGTGTTGCACCCTATCCCCCTCCAAGCATACTGTGCATGCCCACTCTGACTCACAAGGTACTTGCAAACCTCTTTTTAATCTACCAGTACTCACGCAGACTTCTGAATATAGGTAGCAAAATTTTTAAAGGTTTGCTGCTAGTCTGAGAAGTTGTAACTACCTGATCTGCAACCATTTGTAAAATGCTATCCTGCCAAAATAAATGTACAGATTCAACAGAATTACCATCAAATTCTAATGCAGTTTTTGAGAGGAACTGAAAATATATGGAAACACAAAAATCCAAGGATAACCAAACAATTGTGCCTATTAAAGAATTGCTGTAAGTATTACATTCTCTGACCTTAAACTATGTAATAGACACAGAGCAATTTTAAAAACCAGCATGGTACTGGCATAAAACAGCTACATAAATCAATGGAACATAATTAATGGCCTGAGTGTATCTACCTAGCTATAAATATTGATTTTTGATGAACAGGCAAAAAATACACACTGACGAAAAGTCAGTTTCTTCAATAAATAGTGCTGGTCAAAATGAATAAGCACAGGTAGAAGAAAGAAATGAGATACTTATATTTGACCTCACACAATAATGGACTTAATACCCACAGATAAATCTGGTTTTCACTTTCATGAGCGTAATGTCTGTTTAGAACTGATTGAGACTATAACAAAAAATCACAACCAATCAAAATGCAGTTATAGTTTCAGTCCTGATGGGAGCATTCACAAAACACTTGACACCTAATATTCAGAAAATGTGGAAAAGGGACAGGGAGGCTGTAGGAGCCAGAAGGTCACAGAGTTTGCTGTGAGGCTATCTTCTAGTAACATCAGAAAGTATACCTAAGAAGTCTCACCCCCAGTGTCTTGACTGCTTAAACATGAGCTAAACAAGAACAGCAGCAATAAGTATAACGCAGAGAGAAAAACCATGAGGCTTCATCTACACTTAATTAAAGAATTTTCATAGTGGGAGAAATAGCATTCTTTAGGACAGAGCACACCAATTGATTATCCAATACTAACCGGTAAGCCCTGTAAACATGCATACAAGAAGTAAACATTATACAGACTAAGCAAGTTATATTTATAAATATATATATATATATATATATATATATATATATATATGAATATGTGTATATATATGCATATAATAACAATCAATGAATATAGGCTATTAACTTAAAAGAAGAACAAGAAAGAGTATATGGGATGGTTTGAAGGAAAAGAAGCAAGGAAGAAATTATAATATTATACTCTTAAAAATAAAGGAAAAACTGAAAAAAAAAAAAAAAAAAAAAAAAAAAACAATGATACGAGAACCTCAACATTGGACCCAATATGTTGAATCTGATAGAGGAAAGTTAGTGTAAGGCATGACTTTCTAAACAGGATTCCCTCAGCACAGGCATTAAGACTAACAACTCATGAATGGGACCAGTGAAACTAAAAGTTCCTGTATCGTAAAGGATACCAGGGCTCAAGTTAAGAGACAGCCACAGAATGGGGAAAACATCTAGAGTATACAAAAAACCCTCAACTAAAAGCAAACAAAACTGCATTAAGAAAATAATTTAATTATAAAAGGGCGATGGCTCAATGGACACATCTACAGCATAGGTCTAGCATTTATGGCTTAGGAAAGTGAAAACAGAAAGGGTGTAAGAGTCAAAATACCATGTCTAATGTCTTTCATCTAAATGACCTCATGAACAAGATCTGAACAATGGAAATATTAATAATTCTTCTAACATGGAATGAAATTTTTTCATGGGATTCCACCTCTAGACAAAGAACTACAGGTAATCGATTATTGATAAGATTGGAATAGTTAACCTCTCCCGGAGATGAGACCCCAAATTACTTGCCCAATACAACAAGGTCATCCCTGAAAACACACACATGTAACTTTAATGATTAGAGTAGAAGAGTTTATCAGTTTGTAAGTGGTAGAGGATATAGCTGGAGTTAGCTGGATGGGACTTGGAAGGGGATGGAAGAGGAAAGGCTAAGGGGGAAAGAGATTGAAACAATCCCTCCTTGGTGACTTTTATATCGCTGAATGATGTTATACACTCTCTTGGAGGAAAACATTAATGTCAACCAACCATGAACCTTGTGAGCCATTAAATAACTCTCCTGATAAGATATGTCCACTTCTGCTATAATGGAATAATTGAAGAGGAGTCTTGGGAAGGTCCTGTGGACAGTGAAAGCTAACACTAATAGTCTCTTGAAAATGCCATATGAGAAGCTACTATTGAAGAAGCTTTCTAAAATAGGTAGATATGCACTTGTAGAGAATTTCAATAGTTACTCTATATCAAGGAACAATTTCCCAACTAGATACCACATGCCATCAAATAATAATCCTGATACCAGAAATGGAATACCTCTTTTTGAGTTGTTGGCTAATGGGTTCAAGTAGGCCTACTAGTACTGCGGGCTATTGACCTTGCATTTTGCCATCCTCAAGAATTTGAGAATAAGGCCTTACTGCTAAATATATCATGCATTTGAGTCACAAATACATTAAAATTCAAGGTGATATGATTTGGATGCTTCATCCATCTTAGCTAACTTTCAGAGTGCTAGATGATGTTTTGTATATTCCTGGAGGAGAAAAGTAACAATTAATTCTTTTAAGCCATAAACCCTGTTAAATATAATAACTCTACTGATAATGGCATACCCACTGGTGAATTGTAGAATTAATCTTATAGGAAAAACAACTGGATTTAAGGTCTACTTTCTGAGATAAAACCTATACATGATACTATTATATGGGCCAAGAACTTATGGTTAAATAGGTCATAGACCCTTAAAAAAAGCTGATACTGTTATTCTACTAAATGAGCATATTAAAACAACTCCTAGTGGCTTATTCTTACACTGGTAGATTAATGCATTTCTTTAACCTTCTCAGAGTAGCAGGAATTTGCAGTAGATTGTAATTAACACAGAGAACTTGGACTGCACAATACTAATAGGGTGTTTGTGTCCTAGTCTACCTTCCAAAGTTCAAGGACTCTGGTGAAAGAGAGGGTAGAAACACTGTAAGAGACAGAAGTAGAGGGTGAATTAAAGAAGACTGTTTTCTAAATACAATAGAGCACTGCAGTTATGACATCATGCATACAGACTCAGCAAGCACAAGCCAGACAAAATCTTATTATGGAGTGGGGATGGTGGACATGAAATCTTTTCCACAGCTGAGGTACTAGTAGCAATTTTTAATGTCTGGGAAAGGAAGATTCAGTTTTCTTTAAGTATATGACCCCTAGTAATTAGACCACTCTCCAGGGAAGTTTGCGCACCCAAGATTATTTAGCAACACAAACTTGAGTTAATGGATTTTTTTCAAAAGAGAGAGAAAGAACATGCTGTTTGGTGGGTGGGGAAGTGGGCACAAATCTGGGAGGAACTGGGGAAGAGAACTAAATATGATCAAAAACATTGTATAAAATTCTCAAATTAACATAACATTATTTTTTAAAAAGAAATACTCGCTGCTTATCAAGGATTTAACAAGCTAGATACTAAATTAGCAGAAGGGAAAAAGCAGAAAACACTGTTGTATCCTGCAGTCCCCCCTTAACTCTCTTGTTTTCTTGTGACTGCCCTGAGAATGGTAACACACAGCCAACTGAGGTCCCTGCTTTGGAAACTTCCATCACAGACTGTTGCCAGAGAGGTGGGAATCACGCAGAGCTGGAGCCTTGGCATTATTTGCACAAACTGGCAATGGTCACCTCAGAGAAACCCATGACCAATGCTTCTGGTCAGTTATATTTATAAACTCTTGAGATAAGTTACATGGATATGGGAATAGAATGGATGTAAGACTGAAACAAGTATAGAAAATTAGGTAAGTGAATAATTAGCCCCATTTCTGTTTTTAATACATTTCAACAAAAGCACTTAAAGTCTGCCTGGCAGGTGAAACTTGCAGTTAAATTATGTGGTTAAGGTATGGGAAGTATCTAGAGAACGAGGAAAAGGGTGTGCAGCTGAGAAAAGCTTGGGTTTCTTGGGCATAGCCCTGTGTTAGACTAGAAAGAAGGCCATGCTGTTGCTTATCTTTCACTTACAGCACTGTTCAAATGTCTTGCAACATGTTCTATAAATAGTAGAAAAATCTGGAATCATCTTGCAAGACTAATGAATATGAAAATCATGAAGAACATTTTCCCTCAAAGTGTTAAATGTGCAGGGTTCCCCTTCCTCTGACAAGTTGTTGTTGTTGTAAAGAGAAAATGCAGAGTTCATAAGTGTTTCTCATAGCCCGGGATGTCTTTTGAAACTATTCATCTGCTATTGATGGTTATCTACTTCAGAGTTTTGTCAGTACCGTTCTCCATTGGACTCTAAACTCTTTGTATTCCAACTGGATACTCTCAGAACAACTTATTTGAAAGGTAGACATAAATCTTTTGTCTCAGGAAAGCAATAACAGATCTGGGATAACCAACCCAAGAAGATATTCTTGACCTCATCAGATATGTTTCTAAGTGGCTTTTGCTGATTGTGGCTGTCAGGAATAGACTACCAATACTCCATGGAATGTTCTGGCACACAGGCATTAGACTGAAGTATGTTATTCTTCTTGGTTTGTGCAAGGGTTGCATAACATTCACCATATCAAAACAATTTATAGTGTTTTAAAAATCAATATTCTGAAAACTGTTTTGATAAGATTTGTTTTTAGTTCAGTATTATGATATTTATTGTGGTACATACTATATTTCTCTAGGACACTCCTAATTTTCCAGGCATAATTATTAATAACTGGGTTTTCTTATTAAGAATACAGTGGTAAATTATGTAGGTCTATATTGATAGGTGTGTCTGAGTCAATGAGAAACTTTATATTAAATTTCAATGTAAAAAGGAGCAAATATGAATGGAAAATTTTCAATAAGATTTTTAATGCAATAATATAATTATTATGAGGGTTAACTCTCGGTTCGTGGTCCTACTGCAACAAGGGTTTGTGTTGATATCCTTGACCATGTTGCCACTGAAAGTCATCCAGATGTACCTGGTCTGAGATGTGCCTCAGGCCATGCTGTTTATCATTACCCATGCTGTCTCTGGAAACAATACTGATCTGGGTGGTCCAAGATCTGTGCTGTCTCAAAGGTCCTTGTCTTGGTCCATGGCCCTTCTGCAGTCGAGGGCCATGCTCGTGGTCTGTGCTATCACCAATGGCCATGTGGCAGTCCATGATCCATGCTCCAGTTGACTTTAAACAGCAACAAAGCTAATTTTACAATGACATAGATGACTGAGAAAGCACAGTTGAGAAGGAAAGACAAGGAATTCTTCTGTGACAACCCCTACTTCCACTTTCTCCACTCTGTAAAAAGTTAAAGGCAAAACAGAAAGCCATACAGCCAAATTATTTAAAAGTGTGATATGGATACTGAAGTGTAGCTATCCACAATTGATGGCTTCTGCCAGAAGTACAGGAGGAGAAGGATTCAAATCTTTTCAAGGGTTTGACCCTTTCTCTAGAGAGTTTGGCAATGCTACAGTGAGTATATAGATAACACAAACTAGACTTGCTTCTTTTACTTTTCTATTGTTTTGATTCTAACTTTTATTACTTTAATTTGATGTTTACTTTTTGGGATGGGAGGTCAGAAAGGTGAGGATACAGATATGGAAGGATGGGGAAGTGACTATAGTGGGGTGCATGATGTGAAATTCCCAAAGAATCAACAAAATATTATGTTGAAAATAAATTAATAGAAATAAAATAATATAGGCACTAGTGATACATTTATATTTATCAAATTAATACTCATTCTTATTCCTAAGCTCATTCAGCTCATAGTGTAGATGGAAACGTTTTCAGTGTTCCTTGAAATAAATCATTTTCATCATTTTTAAGTGAGTTGCCTGGGTAGTACATCACTTATCAAAGTTTATGGGACTGGTCTGGCTGAGGAAGGACTTATTGACTGTGTAGTCAGAGCTGTTCTATGGGGCGAACAAGAACCCTGCCTCTTGCCACTCTCGCTTCATCTCACAGCCTTGCAGCTGTGCTTAGCAACAGAATGCCAGATGGCACAGAGACATCAATTGATTATTGCTCAAGAACAATGTCACCTACCAGAGTGGACTACAGACAAATTGACAAAGACAACGGAATGCTTGCAGACCTGCATAAAGCATCCCTGTAAGTAGATTAATGGATGAATTTTAAAACTGTGTACTGTTTAGAAACTTTGGTCGAAGGATACATTTGCAAAGTTAATTAGAAGCATGTTTCTCATGATTC
The DNA here is from genome assembly GCA_028551405.1 of Uromys caudimaculatus. Taxonomy (NCBI): domain Eukaryota; kingdom Metazoa; phylum Chordata; class Mammalia; order Rodentia; family Muridae; genus Uromys; species Uromys caudimaculatus. The sequence goes on from CM052704.1 coordinate 52,779,256, forward strand.
TCTTTATCATTTGATGAATCTTTGCTTGTCTATACACTTACTGATATAATATTTTTCTTTAGTACACAACAATGTAAGTCCAAAGCTTTAGTTCTGCTTTGAATTGCATCCTTGACTTTCTTTCGGTGATGATCTGTTAACATTATAAACTTGTCGCAGAAAGAAAGGCAGAGAAAAACAGTCTAAAGAATTCTGGAATTCAGAAGCTGTCAGTGTGAGTTATCTGTCCACAAAGAATGTCTTTTATGAGTAAGTCTTGTTTTTATAGAAGACATTTATTACCACATTGGTATCATTTTCTGTAGCACATCTTGGATTGTTTGGACTCAAACCTTGGCTGAGAGCTGTATCTGATGGCCTGAAATGGGTGCCAGTATTTGAAAACCACACATGCCTTGTTACTTGGCTAAACTTTGGTAAACAAGTCTTATTGGCTTTTTTAAAATATTCTTTGGAACTTCTTGAGTGTGTTAGCTTCTTTTCAGATTTATTTCGAGACATTCTAGAATGGGAACAAAAATTCTATTTCAAAAAACATAGCATAAGGCTGCTCTTATGCAGTACATAAATTGTTCAGAAGTATTGTTTTTGATAAATAGTGAGTGTTGATATTAGCACAAATACAAAATTGCTTTGGACAGAAAATTGATCCTCTCATCCAAGATGTTACCAAAGTGAATTGCTTGCTGCAAAGAGGGTTTTGCTTGAAAAATCCCCAGCTTATTGGGAAAGGCAGTTTAAGGACCCAAACTTCTGTGTTTGGTTTTATATTTTATCTCTGATCATGTATATTTATTATTATAGCTGACTTTATTGTCTCATATGGACACATTTTTCTTAGTGGTATGACAAGAATCATCCTTATATTTTTCCTAATCTTCTCATTTGTTTTCTTACTTATAGAAGATAATGTATATACTCTATAAATAAAACTTAAACAATATTTATTAGGGAAGTTTCTTCAAATGGATTCTTTTTGACATGACATTTGAAAGTTTACTCCTGGTCTCAGGCCATGTGTTCATGTGTTTTAGAACACAGCCATTCCCACTCTTGTGTGCTCTGGGCTTTGCTCAGCAATCGGTCCTGAACTGATGTTTGCTAAGTTGCCCCTGCCTGCAGCTGATTTTACACTGAGGCAGCACTCAGTATCCCTAGGTGGCTCAATGTAGCAACTGATCACAAAGCTGTGGGATTCTGCTGGTTTCTCATTCCAGCTCTGGGGCCTTTGTAGGCCACAGGATTTCTTGGTGTAAGTACATATTCAAACAGGCAGCAAGGTGCTTCTGTGGCTCCCGCTTGTCTCAGGCAGGCTCTGAGCTCCTTGAGGCATATTCCTTCCTTCCCTTCTGACTATAAGTCACGCTGCTATTTTTGGTCTTCTGTGGTTAGAATGAACCAGGGAGCAAGACATTTTTCTTATGCCTGCTCCATCCCTACCTTGATTTTTTTTCTTTCCTTTTCTTGTTTCCAGCTGGGGATGTAGGTCCCTTATCTGAAACCTTCACAATATCAACCTTCTATTCTATGAACTTACAGTCCTGTCACACTTAAACTTTTATTTCTTAACAAAGTCCGTGTGGAGGTACCTTATATGATGTCTATACTGTATTCTTTCTATAGTTTTTAATGTAAAAATATCATGTAAAAAACAGCAACTTCCATTTTGATATTTGAAAACAGCCCTTAAACTTTCAGAAAATATATAACACCAGGATATATGCACAGACTAAAACATATCCATTCTAAAACTGTAAATTGATCTGTAAATGCTTAATCTAAGTTTAATGTTTATTTTCATCTAAGCAATGTATGCTATATAACACAGCAAATAATGTTTGTACCCGGATGGCTGTTGCCTTAATCTGAAAACTGTCAGAGTTCCATTCTGCCCTATTGAATATTTATCTCTATGGAAAATATGCTCATGTAAGACTAGTGTCTTCTGAATTGAAAGCTGAATATTGAAACAATTTAATTTTTCTGTCATTGGCAATTATTACTCTAAATTTGGCTATATAAAATCTGGGAACTACTGGTTATTCTCCCATGTAACCACAGGAGGGCACTATGACTTACAAAGAATAGTCATTACCAAAGTATTTGTGTACTTGGAATTAGCAGGTGAATAGTTTCCTGGGTTCTTTACCCAAAGTCTCTAAGTCAGTGAGTCTGATTTTATTTTCACCCAGCAGCTTTCAATTTTGGACAACTAGCTCAGCACCCTCACAGGCTCAGCTTCCCTTTAGCACTTACAGTGATGTGGTGTCCATGGTTGAAGCTGTAAATTTTCTTTCGAACCTAGAGAGTCCAGTATTTTCTTATAAATTCTAAGCTTCATAAATATTTTCATAGCAAAACATTTTGGAGAGTAAGCTGTAGAGATATGTATTCTGCACCTAAAATGTAGTTGGATATATTATAGGCTCAGAGTCTGAGATTTAAAGATACTATTCTCTGTTCTTACTTCTTTTCTGTTCATATGTATCTCAAATAACCTCTTTTCTGTCTGCTTTAAGTTCTCTCTCTCTCTCTCTCTCTCTCTCTCTCTCTCTCTCTCTCTTCCTTTAGGATCATAGTCTTGGGTTTTAATAACGAGACATACTAGGAATGGGTAATAACTCTATGATATGGCTATAAATCCTCATTAGTAACAGGCCTGGCATGAATCCCGACTCTGAGACACTGAAGTATTTGCTGTATTTATTAATCTAGGCTCACAAATATTCAGGTATTAAACCGAAGACTTACAAGAGTCGTGCAAGAAAGTATCTAAGTGTCACATTGGCAATTTGAGGTTGAGCTTAGAACAATATTGCAGCTTAACGGAGAATCATATCTATCGAATGCTCCCTGAGTAACCTTGTGTACAGTAGTAGCTCCCATTGGCTGTCCCTTGCCAGACAGTATTGAGAAGTGTGACCAGCATGCCTCAAGAGGCACCGTGCAGGAAGCAGCATTCAGGGGGGAGAGAGTGTGGTGCACACCTACTGTGAATGCCAAGCAGATCTACAAATGTCTTGGACCAATGCCAGCCAGGCTTATGTGTGACTTTGCTTCCTTTTATGTGATCCACTGCAGTCACGCATCTTATGGCATATGTTAGTGTCTTCTATCTTCTTGACCCAGCCACACTTTACTGTCTATGGTTATTTTAAATTTTGTAGTGTGAACTACTGTGTCCTGTTGTGTTAAATGTCTCCCCCCTCCATTTACTTTAGGAGAATGTTTTATTCTCCTTAACAAGCTCAACTTCGACAAATTAAAGGCTTTATTCCTAATATCAACCACTAACAAGTTTATATTACTTTTTAAATATTTTTTGCTATTTCTCCAATAATGAGTTTAAGTTTTCTCTTTTGTTCTCCTTCATTTGTAGCAGAATTTCATTTTATTGATTGAGCTGTAGCGGTTCTTATACTGTCACCTAGGCTACCACGGCCTTTCAAGGATTGGGCCTGTTCAAACATGGGTGGACTTGCATCTTTAGGCCAGATCCAGTGGCCTGAATCGGGTCATGTTTCCATGCAGCTATATCTAGGACAGAGAGATATGAAGCACCCTGTGCTGTGATTTGACAGCTTTCAATTTATGGTGCCTAGCTACTTCATGATCTGAGACACACAAGTTATGATGAGGTAAAATCTTATTATGTGAAACTTCCCACCCCCTCTGGCCTTATCCTACAAGTTCTGGCTCTCACAGCTGACTCTGCAGTATGTCCTCGTGCTCCTCCCTCACCATTCTCTGGCTCTCTCTGTCCTTCCCCTTCTTAATGAAGCTCCTCTCTGGAATATAAATGGAAAACACCTCCGCCCTTCCCTTTAAAGTCCCATCATATTTTCTCTTTAAAGCATCATGTTTTGTATTGCTTCTCTCTAGTGCTCTCTGTTACCCTTCAGGAATAGTCAAGGCATTAAGGTCCTTTCATTCAGGGAAATATCATGTAAGGGAATGGTGTAAACTCCGTTTGTTTCCTATCCTAACTCAGAAAAGTAGACATACTCCACAGCTTCAGGTGAAGGCTTTATAGTGCTGTCTTATAGAAGCAACTAGAAGCATCAAACTTGAGAAGAGACCTCTGGGAAAGAAAAGTAGATTATCTCATTAGGCAGATAATAATTCCTCTCATTTCCATGCAGGTAACTGGAACTACCACATCTCCATGCAGAGCTGGGGGTTGCTTTAGAGGAGGAAAATAATGAATAAACAAAGACAACTCCTTTTAATCAAGAGAAGGAAACTCTTGTCTAGCTGGAGTCCTAACATTATAGTTGGGCATGGTCAAACTCCTGTTTAAGATACCACGCCTAAGAAAGTCAGCTTTCCCTTATTCTCTCCTGGAGGTAGGGAAACAAGTTATCTCTTTAATAAGATGCTGAACTTTTCCTTCCCAGAATTCCATCTCTAGTGTAGTAACATACTATGCTCCAGCCATAGTAATTCTGGTTCTGTTGTGTCTTTTCTTGTTTTGAGTTATTGAGAAAAGTTTTGTATCTGTTTCTTTTTCTATCTCTATTTTGAGCACCATTTATTATACTTTGGGTTTCTATAAATTTTTGAGTTTCCTCCTCTTTCTTTAAAGCTTCCATCTCTGTCATGTGACAACTTATCTACCACATGCTTAGTGCTTGTTCTCTGCCCAGAGTAGCCTATTTGGTAAATTCTAGGCCAGTTATAGAAACTATCTTAAATGAAACAAAACAAAGTAGATCCTCTTAAAGACAGTAATTTGAAATTGTTCTCTGCTCTTGCCATGTTGTAAATATCTAACACAAGTTATGCACATCAAAAGGAAACAGGTTTCAGTGTCAGGGAAAGTACTGACTTTTGTCTCAAAATAATCCAAGGTTCCCTAAATATGTAATTAAACCCATTGGTGAAACTGTTCTGAATGACTTTGTGTTTCCTCATAACTACTGAGCATAGAACTTTTCATAGTAGTCTTTCACCGGAAATAGTAATTTAAAAAACTATAGGGGAAGTTGTATTTCTTATAATCTCAATGTAACTCATCCACTCATAATTTTTATGAACACTTAGAAAAAGGTTTTGAAGAAAGTATATTTACTTTGAGGTACCATTTGCAAACACAAAATACACAACTCTCACAATATATACATTTATTGTACGTTTTCTAACAAGAACTTAATAATAGTCTGCATTACATAAGGAAAACAGTGGGAATTTAACTTTCCAATGTTATCTGTCAAGAGATACCCTGACTAAGCACTTAATGAAAAGCACTTAACTGGGGGTTGGTTTACAGTCTCAGAGGCTTAGTCCATTATCATCATGACAGGGATCATGGTGGCAGGCATGGCCCTGAGGAAGTAGATAAGAACTCTATTTCCTGATCAACATACAGGCAGGTAGAGAAATAGACACTTGGCCTGGCATGGACTTTGGAAAGCAAAACCCTGCATAGACAGTCCTCCTCCAACAAGAGCATCCCTTTCCAAATAGGCCACGCCATCTAATCCTTCTAAGCAGTTCACCAATTGGGGATTAAGCATACAAATATATGAGTCTGTGGGCACAATTTTCATTCAGACTACAGACTGTTTTCATGTTGTTATTGCGGTTGTTGGAGCTGGTGGTATATGTGCCTCTATGTGAGTGTATGTGTGTGTGTGTTTGTGTGTGTGTGATGTTCTTTTCTTTATTTTTTTTTTATAAGAAAGTGAAAAAAAAAGATAGGAGTAGGGAGGGAGGATCTGGGAGAAGTTTGGGGGAGGAAAATGAGTGATCAGAATATATACTGCAAAATATATATTGTTTTGTGCATAGTGATATATGAGACTTAAAGGCATACAGAGCAAGGATAATAATCAATAATTGTGTCAAGAATGTGTTACAATCTTTAAGCTTTTCATATACTAACCAGAGAAACTCAGTGTTGTGTTCAGAGTTAAGATTTATATATTTGCGAGTTAAAGCACCAGAAACTAGTCCTGATTAGTGCTTCTGGCTCCAGTTATTTGTATTCATATTATGTCAAGTGATTTATCTGCCTTCCTTGGGAACTGTCACTCAACCTTCTAACTCACTAGCTCCTATTTATTTTATCTCAAAGTCCTTTTCATCTCAAGTCTGATCAGCCTCGTGCCTTTGAATAGAAGCTTTTTCTTCTGAATGGCCTATTTTATCTGTTAGAATGTAACCTGTATTTCATGGAGAGTTGATGCCACTTCACAATTCATAAATCTTGATATCAGCATTTAGTTTACAATAGTTTTTGCAAATAGAAAAGCATTTTTTTCTCGTTATAGAATAGAGAGGTCTGCAATTGAAAAATCAAAAGTGTATTGAAATCTAGAAGGCTAGTTTTATTTACACCTTTAAGCATACACTAATTTTTGGTTCTTTTTATTAAAATACATGAATTTGCAATTGACTGGTACAAACAAAATTTTCTCTGAGTATTGTTTTAACTTTAAGTATTGAGAACACTAAATATTATATATTTATATATAATATATGTATGTATAATGCCCTTAATAGCATGACTAAATGCTAAGAAAGATTCACCACTTAAGTATCTTTCTTAACAGAAGGCTCTGTCATTCTCAGAATGTACAATTGCTATGTGATCATGAACATCCCATTATAGGCATCTGTGCAAAATTTCTGTATTCATGCCATGATTTTTACATGCTTGATAATTTATCACAGTGCCATCTGCTTAAAAATCTTAGTTGCCAGACTGGATGGATTTTCAGGCAAATAAATTATATTGTGTCTTTATGCAAATGTGATTACTAATATTTGCACGACAATATTTTATGGATTACTTGCTTTTAAAATAATACTGCTTAGGTGGAATAACTATTGAAAAGAATATACTACCAACTTAAAAAATGATTTTTAACCAAATAATAACCAAGTATGAGTTGTCATGGTCAACCTATGATTTGAAAATGCATAAAAATTGATACTTGTAAATTTTTAAGTGGAAAGGGTATCTTAATTATATGTGTGAGTATCCTCAATCATTCAGTACACTATCATATGATAAGAATTTTGTTTTTAATAACATAATATATGGTTATAAATAGAATAAATGCATGCAGATATTTAATTTAGGTAATAATATTTAATCTTTCCAATTTAGATGCAATCAAATGTCATTTGACATGCACAAAAAATTATAATGCAAGTGAACAAACATGGAAATATAATGCAGTCATGTAAACATTTCTTCTTCATGGTCCTTTCATGATACATCATTAAAACTATAGTTCATCATTAAAACTTGGCTAGGGAGATGAGAAGGCTCTGTGAGTCAGAGTGCTTATGATTCGACCTTAAGGACTTGAATGTGTATATCTTAGAACCATGAGTTGCAGCTCTAATCCCAGCACAGTGGAGCGTGGAAACCAGGATCACTTCAGCTTGCTGGCCCCCAGACTAGCTGCAGGTTTAGTGAGAGATTGTGGGCAAAGGAGCACAGAATTATTTGATGATTTGATGACCTTCTCTGACCTTCACATGCACCTGGGTACATGTACATACACACACACACACACACACACACACTATAATTCACAGAAAGTCTTGCAGTAAGATATTTGTGAAACTACCTACCTCTTTTGCATTATGGCAAGGGAATTGTTATTTTCCTTGTTTAAATTTTTCACAGTGACACAATTAGTTGTATTAACCAGAGTTCCCTAGAGAAAAATGCATTGTGTGTTTCTGTGTCTCTGTGTCTATATAGTAGCAAATCACCTGCCAAAAGTGGGAGAGGGATTCCAAGGAAGCGACTCACTTGAGAGAATTAAAAACTTCAAGGACTGCAAGTTGTATGCCGTAGGCTGGAGATCTTAATACTTTGAGAGGAATCTAAAGGCAGTCTGATAGCATAGTTCCTTCTTACTCTCGAGAGGCAAGGTATTCTTCCATTAAAGTCTTCAGTTGACTAGAAGAGTCCTGTTACTTTATGAGCATAGTCAGTTTATACAGCATCCAACCATGTAAATGTAGTCTCAACAACAGCAACAACAACAACAACAACAACAACAACAACAATTTAACAACAACATCTTCACAGAATCATTTCAAAGAACATTTTACTACATATCTTGGCACCAGGTCCTAACTGTACATGCTAATTTCTATTGATTTCTTATCAGCACTCAATGTCTCTGGGGATTTATATACCCTTTCCTTTCTTTTTTTTAAAATTAATTAATTTATTTTTAAAATTTTTTGATACTTTATACATTTCCAATGTTTCCCCCGTCTACGTGTCCTCTTTGGAAACCACCTATCACCTCCCCCTCCCCCACCTCTATGAGGGTATTCCACCTTGCACCCACCTGCCCACTCACTCCCTTATTTCCACCTTGACATTCTCCTTTACTGGGGCCTCTCCTCCCCCTGATGGCCAACAAGGCCCTCCTCTGCCACATATGTGGTCCGAACCATGGGTCCCTCGATGTATATTCTTTGATTGGTGGTCCAGCCTCCAGGAGGACCGAGGGGGGGGATCAGGCCAATTGACACTGTTGTTACCTCCATGGGGCTGCAGACTCCCTCAGCTCCTTCAGCCCCTTCTCCAACTCCTCCATCTGGGACCTCACTCTCAGTCCAGCAGTTACTATGAAGTGAAACTTGGGTATTCTGAACTTTTGGTTAATATCCACTTATCAGTGAGTACATACCATGTTCATTCTTTTGTGACTGAGTTACCTCACTCAGGATGATATTTTCAAGTTCCATCCATTTGCCTTCAAATTTCATGAAATCATTGTTTTTAATAGCTGAGTAGTACTCCATTGTGTAAATGTACCACATTTTCTGTATCCATTCCTCTGATGAGGGACATCTGGGTTGTTTCCAGCTTCTGGCTATTATAAATATGGCTGCTATGAACATAGAGGAGTATGTGTCTTTATTACATGTTAGAGGATCTTCTGGGTATATGCTCAGGAGTAGTATAGCTGGGTCCTCAGGTAGCATTATATCAGTTTTTCTGAGGGTTTTCCAAACTGATTTCCAGAGTGGTTGTACCAGCTTGAAATCCCACCAACAATAGAGGAGTGTTCCTCTTTCTCCACAACCTTGCCAGCATCTGCTGTCACCTGAGTTTTTGATCTTAGCCATTCTGACTGGTGTGAGGTGGAATCTCTGATTTGTTTTGATTTGCATTTCCCTGATGACTAAGGATGTTGAACATTTCTTTAGGTGCTTCTCAGCACTGCGAATTTCTTCAGTTGAGAATTCTCTGTTTAGCTCTGTTCCCCATTTTTTGATAGAGTGATTTGGTTTTTTGGAATCTAACTTCTTGATTTCTTTGTATATATTGGATATTAGCCCTCTATCGGATGTAGGATTGGTTAAGATCTTTTCCCAATCTGTTTGTTGCTGTTTTGTCCAATTGACAGTGTCCTTTGCCTTACAGAAGCTTGGCAATTTTATGAGGTCCCATTTGTAGATTCTTGATCTTAGAGCATAAGCCATTGGTGTTCTGTTCAGGAACTTTTCCCCTGTACCCAGATGTTCGAGACTTTTCCCCACTTTCTCTTCTATTAGATTCAGTGTATCTGGTTTTATGTGGAGGTCCTTGATCCACTTGGACTTGAGCTTTGTACAGGGAGATAGGAATGGATCAATTTGCATTCTTCTACATGTAGACCGCCAGTTGAACCAGCACCATTTGTTGAAAATGCTGTCTTTTTTCCACTAGGTGGTTTTAGCTCCTTTGTCGAAAATCAAGCGACCATATGTGTGTGGGTTCATTTCTGGGTCTTCAATTCTATTCCATTGATCTACCTGTCTGTCACTGTACCAATACCATGCAGTTTTTATCACTACTGCTTTGTAGTACAGCTTGAGGTCAAGGATGCTGATTCCCCCAGAAGTTCTTTTGTTGTTGAGGATAGTTTTTGCTATCCTGGGTTTTTGTTGTTCCAAATGAATTTGAGAATTCTGCTATAATATCAAATCTTCAGACTGGGAAGATAGCTCTGTAAGAAATATTTTCTTCTTTTATTTATTATTTCACAAGCTATAGGACCTGAGGTGAATTCTAAGCACATGAATAAAATGCTAGGTGTGACCATATGCATATATGGAGCTATATCCCTCTTGGTGGAGGTGAAGAGAGCAACGACATGAACATTTCTGAAGCTAGGTGACTGTCAACATATCCCTGGGCCACGAGTCTGGTTTCCAGATCATCTACTAGTCACTTGGATTCTAAGGCTGCAGTATGGTCAGATGGGGATGAATTTTTATCCAGAGACCTGATTGAGAAAAAGAGCTACTCTCAGGTAAACTTTCGCTTTGGGCATAGTTCATTTCCTGCCATCCATTGGACAGACTTCTTGACTAGCCAGAGGTGTAGGTTACCTTGAGCAGCTGGAGGTTTCTCATGTTCCTCCAGGTGTTTCTCTTCCCTTGTTTCTGGCTTGCACTGGTGTCTGTATTACTAACCAGCCAGCAAGGAATTGTTCCTAAGCAAACCATCAAGCAAGGAAGAATGTTACACAGCACAACTTAAACTTTGAAGTGATGTCCCATCACCCAGTTATTCTAATGCTGTGATTAACACCCAACTGTAGCTACTATTTATGAATGACTGGGGAGAATTTCACATACAGTCAAGGACCCAAGAAGGTTGGATGTTAGTAAGGGGTGGGAGGGTTTCCAAGTCTGGTAGCTGCAGTTGGCACAAAGCTTTATTGAACACCATGAAAAATAGCAGGGGAATCTCTTTCAAGTGTTAACACCACTAGCAAATGACACTGAGGTTTAAAAATAGATCTTTTCTACTTCCAGAATTTCAGACTCAATAGGATGAAAAGTTTTGATCTAGTTCTTTTTTCTTGGCTCCTTGACTTCCATAACACACACAAGCCAGTTGGGCCCTGGATGCCATCCCTTCCCAGTTTCATCCCAGGCCGCTAGTCAGTGATCACCACTGCACCTTTTTGGCAGATGAAATGTTCCAATGCTGCATTCCACACCTGTTCTGGAAATGTAACACACAGAGATGGGAAGTATGGGAACCAGACCCACAGGAAAGTAAGCTGAGGAGCTCAAGGCATGCACTGAAGCAGAAGTTAGAGGTGAATCAAATAGAGTACACAATAAATAAGACAGTAAAATGGGAGAAAGGGAAATTGCTCTTCCTTTTGTTCTTTCTTCTGCATGTTAGACCTGGAGGATTTTTCTTTTAATTTCAAACAGCTGCAAGTTCAAAATTGTAAATGGTAAATTGATACCCTAAGGGCTGAATATTTTAAGGGTCCAAATGTACAGCAAGCTGCTGTCTGCTCTTTCTTTCTTAGAAAGATGCTAGAGGTGTTTCTGGATGGATAGTTAGGAATGAAACAATAGATATACTTTGTTGGAAAAGACAAAAAGTCCAACTACAGCCCAAATTAACCACTAACATTAGGGAGCAGAACTTGAGCTATATTTTGAGAAACTGAGGCAGGGCCAGAGAAACAACTGTAAAAGTTCTGGTTGTTCCTCCCAACCCCATGCTCCCAGAAATAAGACTCAGAGTGAGACTATATGTACAAGTACCTGAGCCATATATATATAGGTTCTTTTGTGACTAGATAGTCATTTAATATATCCATTTATTCTGATTGACATTCTGTCACATGGCTGGTTACCTGTTCTCATCAAATCTTCCAGGGAAAATCACACAGCCCTAGCTCTATCCCAAAATTCTTTCTGCCTCTCGGATGTCCCACTTTCTATTCTATCATTTCCTCCAGGCCATAGGCTTTTAATGGACAGGTGATGAATCCCTATAATACAAAAGATATTTTATCTACAGGCAACTAAGCAGGAAGGCATTTAAAGTGTTACTCTGGGAAATCTCGTAGTATTCTTACTGTGTAATGAGTTGCCTATGTGTTTCAGGAATAGACATGTGATAGCAGAGAGGTGGTACGTATCTCTGTAGTGTCTATTAAACACTAAATGGGGTCTGAGGAGTTGGGTCAGCATAGAGCACTTGTTTCTGTTGGAGAGGACCCAAATTTGATTCCATGCACCCATAATGGTGTCTCACAAGCATCCTTAACTCCAGTTAAAGGAAGCAACAGGCACACATGTGGTAAAAATAAATCTAAATTTAGGGGAAACATTAATATACATAAAGAAATCTACAAAGAAAACCATGAATTCCCTATGTTTCAGTCCTATAGCATGTAGCTTCTCATTCATTCATCCAAGGCACTAATGAATGAAAGAGATGAATATAATTGTACTGGTGAAGATTATATCTAAATTAGAACACTCAGACTTTGACATCACATATCTGAACATTACAGAGTAGTAGGTGATAAGTCTCATAGAAAACAAATCAGCAGGCTGGAGAGATGATTCAGTGAGTAACTTAGTAGCTGTGTCAGTGTGAGGAACTGAGTTCAGGTTCTCAGGAGAAAATAAAGTTGCTTGCAGCAGTGTAAAACTCTTGACCCGAAAAGCCTAAAGGAGATATGAGATGGAGAATGGAGAGTCTCTAGGAACTCTCAGGATGGCTATCTTGGTGTCCACATCTGTGAAAAGTGGACCCTGTCTAATAAAATGATGTAAAGTGAAAAGTGACAACCAACCCTGTCCTCTGACTTCTATACTTGAGCCATGGTGAGCATACATGACTCCCACATCTGACACACACACATAAACACAACATATACATTTTGAGAAAGAAAAAAAAAATCACACACACTTGAATCTGTTACTATTCAACATTGAAAGACTGGCATACAGAATTAGGATTTTTGTCTGGGAACTGACAGTGACCATTGGCTAACAGCCATTACGGAGATGGGAATCCCAGCCCTTCAGGAAAAGGAGCTAGCTGGATCCTTCCAACACTACACTCATGAGCAAACTCTTCCTGCCTCCTCTTCTTCCTCCTCCTAATCCTATTGAAAGCTCAGCTTAACAAAGATTGTGACGTTGGCTCTGTGGGAGTCTATGTGGGGAACTTAGCCAAGACTGCCACCTTCTGATGCACATAATATTGAGATAATAAGTGGATGTTGATGTAAAAGAAATAGATTTCAGAAAAAAATGAGGGCTATAGCTATAGATTGTATTTAGGAGGAGTCAAGTATTTAGGCGGAGTCAAGCCTACGGTTCCTAAAGGAAGAGGAAATGCCAAGTGTTTCTGGAGCAGACTGAATGAGAATTAGCTGGACAGAAAGCGAAAGCAGTGGTTCCCTTTGTTAGGTCTTGTAGATTGATAATGGAACTTTTGTTTTACAGTTGAGTAAAGATATCATTGGAGAACATAGTCCCATAACAGAAAGCAGGATACTGTTAGTAACATACTGTCTATACAAGCATACTTTAAGTATGCTCCTATGATTCATTCCCTCTTGTCTGGCCCTAATAACATTAATCCTATTAAATTTAAACAAGTCTCTTCACCTTATGTTTGGCGATGTTTTTGAGTGATAACTGTTGGTATTCTTTAAAATATGTTATATGTGCTTATTATTTATATTTGTTTATTTAATTTATGTGTGTTTGAGTATTTATTGGCATCGAGTATTATTTACATTTCAAGGACAAAAAATAAGCTTTGGGAATTGATTCTCATGTCCATCACCAGCATTTCTTTAGTATAATCTATGAAATAACTAATTCATAGGTTTGACAACAGTATGTAACAATGACCATTATGACTTTATTTTCTTTCCATCCGGTGTTTGAATGTAGAACAATTGAAAAACTCTTGTCTGAAGTTCTCATAGGACTCTTCTGCTGTTCCAAACCAAATGGCACTTATCTGTGCACCTGTATCAAATGCTTTTCCAGACTTTAGCCAGTGATGTCTTCAAATCCCATCAAGATCAGGAATATTAGAGGCACATTTTTTTTTGATTCATTGTTAGGGAACAAACTAATTTTGCATTTATGATTGTAACATTTCTGAAATCCTTTCTGCTATATAATTTTAAAGATGTGTTATTTATTATTTATTATGATGTGTGTAGGTCGGCATATATGCCATAGTATGTATATGGAGGTCAAATGATAACTTTGTGGAAACAATTCTCTTTCCACACTTCCATTCCAGAGTGTGCACTCAGGCTGCCAGGCTTGCTGGCAAGCATATTTATCCACAGAGCCATGTCAACAGCTCTTTCTCATATTGTGTTAAAACAGGTGCAAATGTTCACCCACTTGCCAGGCTATTAGAAAGCATTGTTCTATTTTACACAGTGTATTTACCAAAAAGATATAAGACATGGAGAGTTTTGTCTCTTCTTCCCTTTTGATCTCAAAATGTAAAAGACAGAAAACAGTGATAAGGCTTGGTATACAGTCTTCAGCCTTACCCCAAGGGCTGTTCCCAGGATTTTCCTAGGTCAGGAATAATAAGCCCATTTGCTCTAATTTAAATTATATTCACCATGGTTAGGCTTGTGAAGTGGATATTTTGGCCTTTAAAAAAAATCTTTTCCTCATTTCCTTTTAGGAAGATTTTTAAGGTCACTAATGTAAAGAATTTCTCTTTATATCCTAGATTCTTGACTAAATAAGGGAGTATTCTCAAAATGGAAGCTATTCAAAGTCATACTTCCCTAGAAAAAAGCTTATTATTTTTTCATTCTTAACTATGTGCTGAAATATCCCCCATAAATCCTATTCCTGTAAGTTTGCTACTGTTAGACAGGGTTACCAGCCCATCAAGTCTCCAGGCTTGATCCTTTTTGGTTGAGGTGAAACATTGAAGCATATCTCTGTAAACAACAATAACCAGGGCTAAGTGCTACTTTAAAACACAAACCAAATACCACCATAGGTAAATGAGTATTTGAACAGAGAGTATTTACTCTTCAGGTAATTTATTAATAATGGCAGTTTTGTAGATAAAAGACTATATATAAAAGATCAAGGTAGATACCAGAAACTCCAGACACAGTCAGGATAGAAAATTCCTCCATGACTTCAATATACTCAAGTAACTTTGTAAATGGTTCAAATGAGAGGTACGAGTGGACATAATCCTTACTTGGAAAGATCTCGTGTATCCAGGCTTGAGAACAATACAAACCATATCTCACCACACAATTCTGTAAGAAAGTTGGTTATGTCCTCTAGGTGTTACTGGAGATAATGAGTGTGTTAAGTGAAAAACCTGACTGGAAAAATGAGTTGAAAATTCAAAACAGCTGAAAGATGAAGCCACTAGAAGCTACATGGCTATTGCACCATTTTTGGTTCAATGCACTCATAAAAAAAGGAATCATAACCACTGAGCTACAGGAGATTTGATTGCAACATTATTTTCCATTTCACAGAGTTTTCCTTATTGGTAAACCATACTAGAATGTGATGTAAACACACACACACACACACACACACACACACACACACACACACACACACACACACCAACAGTAGACCAAAGTCTCAGAGTCTTACATCTTCAAACATCTCTTGTAGCAAAGCAGGATAATCAAGAGCCATGTATTCAGGTCTTTTCTAGGGGAGCATCTAGAAGCCTTGAAATTTCTACTTTTTATAAGGAAGAAAATATAAACTTAAATACATTCCATATGAAATATTTTGCTCTTCCTGGACATCCCAGATATTTTTTTCAGGTAGATATAGCTTAATATTCTGGGGGCCTTTAAAATAGCTGAGCAATCTGCAATGTTTACAAATGAAAACTGCTACTGGAAAACAGCTTTAAAGATTTTTTTTAAGGTCTTTGGAAAACAAAACATTACACTGAAAGCTCAAACAAAACTTAAGAGAAAATTGAATTTTAAATAATAACAAAATATAAATGAATTCTTAAGTGGTATATTATAAAAACAATAATCAGCAAGACTATCTTCTTTTAAGTGTACTCATGAAATTTTCACCATGCCTGTTCTGTGATGATGATGATGATGATGAAGAAGAAGAAGAAGAAGAAGAAGAAGAAGAAGAAGAAGAAGAAGAAGAAGAAGAAGAAGAAGAAGAAAGACCTTAATCCTTAATAGTTCTCTCCAACTGCCAGCCTGTGGGCAACCACTTAGAACATGTACCATTTTTTTTTCTCTTTTATATTCTTTGCATCCTCATTAGAATACTAGAATGCTAGGACTTAAGAAATATTTTATTGTGGTCTTCATTTAAGTTAAACTAATATTTAACTACACTAAATAAATAATGCCTTTGGTGTTTCAGTTGAAAAACAATCTCAACCCTAGAGTTTATATTCAGTTTAATTCTAATATTCCTCTAAACATAAAAAAAAAAAAAAAATCTTCAGTGGACAATGCAGTCTGTGGTCCTCAAAGCAACATGTCTGTGATAATGTTTCATGATAATCATTGCAATGGAAGAAACTCACAGAAATTCTTAGCACAGTTCCAGAATGCACAGCATATTGGGGTCTAGCAACCATGTTACAAAATGGAACAGAGGATAAAAATCTACCATGTGTGGTGGGTAGAGAAGTGGAAAAAACTTGGAGGAGTTTGGGGAGGCAAAATGATTTCATCAAAATATACAGGATGAAATTGTCAAAAAATTACAACAAAAAGTTCTTGAGACAAAAAATGAAATATAAAAGAATCTTCATATTTGTATATTGTGATTCATCCAGAAAGATATATATATATATATATATATATATATATATATATATATATATATATATATATATATATATATATCTTTATCATTATCTTAAAAAGGTTTAAATGTCACTTTTATTTCATCAGATGATGGGATGAGATGAGAGCCATACACAAGCTGTGCAAATACAGGCTTGAACTAAGACTTGTCTATTTTTTCCCTGTTGTAATTGTCCCTAGCCCTAGGCCTAGAAGCGTCTAACCTCTGTACCATTGAATCTTCAAAGCTGACTGATACAATCTGACTTCTCTTGGCTTCTCCCTAGTTCATTCTGTCTTCACCTCTGTCTGACTTGTTCTCTCTGCAACCTGTCTCTGTAAAAAAATTCTATTAGAACTGACATACACACACATTCACAAACACACACACACACACACACACACACACACACACACACACACACACACACACACACACCATGCCTTCTTTCATTCTTTGTTTCTCTGTTTCTCTCTGTCTGTCTGTCTCTGTCTGTCTCTGTCTCTCTCTCTATTTCTCTGTCTGTCTCTGTCTGTCTCTGTCTGTCTCTGTCTGTCTCTATTTCTCTCTCTCTCTCTCTCTCTCTCTCTCTCTCTCTCTCTCTCTCTCTCTCTCTTGGTCCTGCCCCACACTTATGGACTCTCAATTTCCTATGCTGTTCACTGTGAGTTGGGCATATCCTATCTCTTATTCATTCTGTCAAATCTTCCTTTGATTCAGCTCTTTGTCCCCTCAATTAGACATCACTTTCAAACAATTATCAAAAAATTAGACAACACTTCCTTCTACAAATTAACCTTATCTTCATTATTAGTGAAGAAATTTATGTACTAATGATGCGCTGTAATTCAGCCAGATCATACTGTAATCCAGGGCATGTCCTCATTCTGACTGGATCATATAGACAAAGAAGGTCTTCGGATGTGATTCATTGCCAGAGCCTCCATGTTGCTGAATGAAAATTCCTCTACAAAATTGCCTTAATATTGTGGAAGTAAAAGAATATAATGAGAAAAGCTGTCCCATGAGAGGCTCTTTAAGAAACTGACCAATACAGATGCAGATGCTCACAGCCAACCATTGGACTGAGCACGGAGATCCCAATGGAAGATCTAGGGAAGGGCTGAAGGAGCTGAAGGGGATTGCAATCCCATAGGAAGAACAACATCAACTACCCAGAACCCCCGAGCTCCCAGGGACTAAACCACCAAAGAAAGGGTACACATGAAGAGACCCATGGCTCCAGATGCATATGTAACATAGGATGCACCAATGGGAGGGGTGGTCCTTGGTCTTGTGGAGGCTTGATGTCCCAGCCTAGGGGGATGTTAGAGGGGTGAGGCGGACTGGGTGAATGGTTGGAAAAGTACACTCACAAAGGCAAAGGGGATAGGGGAGAGGGGGAATGGTATGGGGGTTTGTGGAGGGGTAACCAGGAAGGATGATATCATTTGAAGTGAAAAAAGCATAAAATGATTAAACAAACAAAAATTAGAGAGAGAATGTATAGAAAGAAGGGCTCATGAAAGCAATCACCAAGATAGCCACTGAATGAAAGCTGCTTACCCTCTGCATTAGTTGAGAATTCTCACTGTCATTTTGATAATGCACTAGTATTGCTAATTTCATCAAAGTTTTGCAGTTTTCAAATTTTGGTGGAAATCTCCAAATATATTAGTGGTGACATTTATGGAATTATTTCTTCATGGGTCAAATATTACACAGATAGTAACTGAAACACAACACTCACTGATTAGTTAACTGTGAATTTATATTACTTTACTAAAGGAGGATAAAAATTACTTGAAATTCAGTGAGGAAAAAACATTTTTTCCCCACACAAAATTGTGGGTAATATTTTTAAATGTTTTCTCTATATTTAATTTTTAACATGTATAATTTTGCTTTATTTATTCACCTTAGCTCAATATTTACAAAAATGAGGTTTAGAATATACTATACACAATAATATAGCATATCCTATTTGTTATATATACATAGCTTGGAGAATGATTATATTATTTCAGAGAATATTTATATGTCATTCCTAAATTTTGAATATTTTGATGTTAAAAATCAATAATCAGCCCTCATTGAGACTGACAGATGTCTTCAAATTAATGTGTCAGACATTGAGTTATTCACTCTGAATAAAACTGCTTTACCAAATGTTTTCACAAAGTGTAAATGGATTATCAGATCAATTAAGTTGAAATTAGTAATAATCCGTATGTTAAAAAGTCGTAACTGTGAATAGTATATCATTGTTCAGAATTTGAGCTTTCTGTGGCTCTGAATAAGTCTTTGCACATTAACTTTGTTCTTTCTCTAGATCTATTACATTTAGTGATATAAACGAAGGGAAACAGATTTGTCATTACATTTTAGGCATATTAAATTAAAAACCTTACTTAGCTATACAATCAAGCATTCAAAACCTCATTTTCATTGTAGCCTCTGTCAAGGACACCAACCTGAAGTCCCGTCTTTGTCTTCACGGTAGCCCTATGTGTGTTTCTTTTCTCATTGTGCTGAAGGTTCTATTTGAAAGTAGAACTACCATGTTCATCTTTGTTTATAATGTGGATTTCACAAGTGTTACATTTTCAATTGAAAAACAGGCTATTCCAATTCACTTTCTCCATACATGACCTGAACAGATAAGCTATGAAGCAGGTATTCTATTTCCATGGTTTAAGCAACATTTAGTATAGACCTGTTGTTTCAACAAGTTGTTAGCATACAAGTAGGGTATTTGATATTACCATAAGCATTTTCTTTGTAACAGAAAAATGTGACAAGCATGGTTGCATTTGGCTATGACTGTGCCATAGATTCTAAGGTCACTTCTCATCATAGGTTGTGAGAATTAAAAATTATCTGTTTGTTATTCAGTAGGCAAAACTCAAAGAATAAAATGAGAACAGGGACTTATACATTCTAGTTTATGAAGCTTACAGTAGTTCATCCTTTAACACAAGCACATTAAATTATTAAATTCTCCTGACTATACCTGCCAATTAAATATTTTTTTATAAAGAGAAAAAAGAATCTGTTAATAGATTCATCATAAAAATGATTTTTAAGACTCCAGAACAAGGTGGGCTAAAAGTGAAACATCTGTTTTAAAAATACATGACCATTTCTAGAGATCAAAAGCAACATCATTCATTTTCTTTAGGCCAGAGAGAATAAAATGAGTTTGTCTTCTGGATCTTTAGGTAGTCTTTGGCACAGACTAACTTTACCTGTACTTGGAGCTTCTGGATGTTCAACATATATGTGAAGAGTATATCCAGAGAAAGAGATACCATTGAAATTGTCCCATATTCAAGCTTTACAGTTTCCTTAATTAAATTTATTTTTCATGAATCCATATTTCATCAGATTTGTTCAACACATCAATATGTTTGCCTTTTAGTAAAATAAACTGTTGCCACAGTTTCTCCTTCTTTTCATCCTTATTAGAAGGTAAAAATCATATGTACAGATTTTCCTGAGTTCTTTCCAATTGTCATGAGTTTACATGAAAAATAATTGTCTTCACTCGAATTCTCACAATTTCAGAACGTGGAAACAGAGGGTCAGATAAGAAAGTAGTGTTTTTGTGAATTTAAGGTTATTGGTTTTTGACATGATCTACAATTTTCAAAGTACCAAGAATAAAATTTTTAGCAATAAGATAAAATTGAGATAATCTATTTCCTCAACCAGAGGCAGATCTATAAAATCAAAGCTACTTAGGATCTTTTAAGGTTGACTAGTCAATAGGATTCCATTTGAGGAAAAAGTCACAGTAACTCTCATCTGATGAGTTGTATAATTATACTAATGAAAAGTTCATTCACACTTGGAACTGTGTGTATATTAGCACTACAGAGCTTCTCCTTCACCTAAACATGGGTGGTATGATGCAAATCTGACAGCCTGAAGGGATGGGTTGTAGCTTGCCTTCATAAAAATGACTGAATTAACATTCAGATGATGGAATCAGATAACATGTAGATAGCAACTTTCCCAGTGTTTCTGATGCATATTTTCTAAAGTCTGGACTTTGAGATGAAATTTTATTCCTAGGGCTGAGAAGCACCTAAAGAAATGTTTAACATCCTTAGTCATCAGGGAAATGCAAATCAAAACAAATCTGAGATTCCATCTCACACCAGTCAGAAGGGCTAAGATCAAAAACTCAGGTGACAGCAGATGCTGGCGAGGATGTGGAGAAAGAGGAACACTCCTCCATTGTTGGTGGGATTGCAAGCTGGTACAACCACTCTGGAAATCAGTTTGGCAGACCCTCAGAAAAATGGACATAATACTACCTGAGGACCCAGCTATACCACTCCTGGGCATATACACAAAAGATGCTCCAACATGTAATAAAGACACATGCTCCACTATGTTCATAGCAGCCATATTTATAATAGCCAGAAGCTGGAAACAAACCAGATGTCCCTCATCAGAGGAATGGATACAGAAAATGTGGTACATTTACATAATGGAGTATTACTCAACTAATAAAAATAATGACTTAATGAAATTTTCAGGCAAATGGATGGAACTTGAAAATATCATCCTGAGCCAGGTAACTCAGTCACAAAAAACGAACATGGTATATATTCACTGATAAGTGGATATTAGCCCAAAAGTTCAGAATACCCAAGTTTCACTTTACAGTAACCGCTGGACTGAGAGTGAGGTCCCAGAGGAGTTGGAGAAGGGACTGAAGGAGCTGAGGGAGTTTGCAGTCCCATGGAGGGAACAACAGTGTCAACTGGCCTGACCCTCCCCCCGGTCCTCCTAGAGGTTGGACCACCAACCAAAGAATACACATTGAGGGGCCCATGTCTTGGACCACATATGTGGCAGAGGAGAGCCTTGTTGGCCATCAGGGGGAGGAGAGGCCCTTGGGCCTGAGGGTGTTAGAGGCCCCAATAAAGGGGAATGTCAAGGTGAGAATAAGGGAGTGGGTGGGTGGGTGGGAGGGAGGTGGAAACCCTCATAGAGGCAGGGGAGAGGGAGGGGGTAGGGGGTTTCCAATGAGGAGACCTGGAAAGGGGGAAACATTGGAAATGTAAATAAAGTATCAAAAAATAAATAAATAATTTTTAAAAAAAGAAGGAAAAAAAATAGAATGTAAATTTTACCAGTATAATAGAACTATGCTGAGTCATCAAGAATGGAACGTGTTATTGACTTGATTTGCCAAAGTTCATATTCCTTTAAGCAGGAAGTAGAAAATTGGCTACTAAAGACAGAACAGAAAAGCACTAAAGCAGAACTTTAGTCACATATTCTATTATAAAAGTTGTGTTAGTTTGATCATAGAATAAGATATCTTGCCTTTGTTTCTTTTTTTCATTACTTTTTCTTAATTTACTCACTTTGTATCCAGATCACAGTCTCCCTCCTTCCTCTTTTCCTAGTCCTGCACTTACAAATCCTTTCCCCAAATACCCCTTTTAGAGAACGGAAAGCTCCCTTGTGTACTAACCTTCCCTGGGACATCCAGTTGTATTAGTAGTAAGTACATCCTCTCTCACTGAGGCCCAATCAGTCAGTCCAGTTAGGGAAAAGGAATCCTATGGTGGATGTCAGAGACAGAGCCAGCTTCTACTCCAACTGCTAAGGGACCAGCATGAAGACAAAGCTGCACATCTGCTAAAATATGTAAGGGGCCTGGGTCCAGACACTCTATTCTGCTTAGTTGGTGGTTCAGTCTCTAACCATGGGTGCAGATTAGTCAGGTAAATTGTCTTATGGTATCCTTGACCCCTCTGGCTGGCTCAATTCTACTCCTGACTCTTTTTGTTTCTATATGCTGCTGGATGGATCCTCTGAGGTATGCTGGGCTCCTGTCTGCAATAACAGAGTATCAATAATAGTGTCAGGGGTTGGCTGTCTTCCATGGGATGGGCCTCAAATTGGGTCAGACATTGGTAGGATATTCCTGCAACCTCTGCTCTACCTTTATCTATAGGAATTTTGTATGCAGAACAAATTTTTGTGTTGACGGTTTTGTGGGTGAGTGGATGTACCCCTTCTTCCATTGGAGTCCCACCTATTTACTGAGTTGGTCACAGCAATCTCCATATCCCCCGCTGCTATGTCTCCTCTAGGGCTACCCCCTAGACTCCCCAGAGCCTCCCCAGTCCCAGATCTCCAGAGAGTCTCAGAGAGACTCCCCACTGACTTCTGTTCTCACTCCCATCTCTTTCCTGCTTTATCTTTCTCCACACCTAATTTCCATCCCTGTTCTCCTCCTCACCCACTCTCCCACCCAGATCCCTCATTCCATCTGCCTCTTATGGCCATTTCCCTCCCTCAGAATGAGATTCTTGCATCGTCCCTTGGGCCTCACTTAATGCTTAGTTTCTTTGGTCTATGGATTGTAGCATGGTTATCCTGTACTTTATGTCTAATGTCCACTTTGTAAGTAAGTACATACCATGCGTGTCTTTCTGGGTCTGGGTTCCCTTATTCAAGACGATATTTTCTAGTTCCATATTTGCATTGTTTTACTAAAACTTTGGTCCTAGTAGACAAATAACAGTATTTTGCTTTGAGATTTGTAGAGAAAATACAAGATAGTGTTAATCTGAGGATGGCGTGTAGTTTGCTATGACATATGTAAAAGGCATAGGCAATGATGTCAGGAACTTAACAAGTGTAATTGAAAGAATTTGATGAACTCTCCCTTTAAAATATAGTTCACTTTCTATCATTTTGCATCTATCTTTTATCCTTGTGTCTGGAAAGCAGAAAGAAGGGGACTTGGAAAAGAACTTAGGACTAAATAGACTTGCCATATATTTTCATAATATTCTTCATTTTAGAATCTTTTGTGGTATCTATTTATCTTGTTTTATGATATTTTTATTCTTGTTATTTAAAGCAACTATAAGTAGGCACTAGTATTTTTTAATATGAAAAATCCTATTGGTAAAAATATTGTAAATATTATTTTAAATTGTGTATGAATTGTTAACTTGAAAGCATCCTGAGGTCATTATAATTTTATCTGTTGAATTCCAAAACTGGTGGAATAGCCCTAGTCTTTATTCTCTTTAAAGAAAGAGATATTCGATATTCTACTTCTAACTAATCAATTATGAAGGTAGCATAAAGAATGAAGCAGGAAGAATTGCAAACCTGTATCAAAATTACTTTAAGGGATATTCTTCTATCAATAAAGAATTGAACTATGAATACAACATTGAACAATGTACATTTTCTTTTGATATCTTTGAAATATGCAAGAGAAGTGTTTGATCTTTATGAATAATAGAAATCTATTGTCATTTGAAATCTGAACTGGGAGAAATTTATAATCCTTCTCATAGTACAGGAGATAAGTCTGAAATTTCAACTAGATGTTTGATATCACAATTTAACATTTATCATTGTTGTCATTTTACAAAATTTTGTGGATAGTTCTAGCAGAGTGTTCAATATTTGTTCAACTTAAAACACAGTAAGTATAATATATGATTTACAGAGAAGTGCAAATATGTATATTTATTTAGACATATTCTCCAAAAATGATGAATATATTATCTCATGATTAAAACGTGTGAAATCCATCTGATTTACACTAAAATGTTTTGATTAAGATGTTTGTCAAAACTGTGTTTGCTCATTGTCTTCTTATGTTAGCAAGGTTGATGACAATATTTTGTCATTGGGTTGGCAAATGACAAAGTTATTCACAGCTATGTGATAAAAATCTCATTCTATGCAATAAAATATTATGTTAGATAACATTGCTTTCAAGATATCCAAGTTCTCACACTGGCGTTATGGAAACAAAATTTAATTGTAATCATAATGCACCTTAAGTCAATTTTTTTTTTCAGAATAGGTCAAATGCACAAAAATTGCTGAATTTTAACCTATAAAGAGGCATTAAATGAACCTAAATTAAGCAAAATGAAACATTACATGTTATCTAGACTATTCAAATTATC
Organism: Uromys caudimaculatus; assembly: GCA_028551405.1. Taxonomy (NCBI): domain Eukaryota; kingdom Metazoa; phylum Chordata; class Mammalia; order Rodentia; family Muridae; genus Uromys; species Uromys caudimaculatus. The sequence continues at coordinate 52,803,816 of CM052704.1, forward strand.
TTACCTTGGAAGTTAAACTAGAGATATGAAGGAAAGGCTGAGATTGAGAAGCATAACTGAAAGACAATGACAAAGAAGACTGTGCAGGTATGGGTATGAGTGGAAACTCTGAGATTATGCTGAGTCATTACGAACACTTAAAGGACCTAAAACCATGGAGAGGTAAAAATATAGAAAGACAGGAAAGCCTGAGCAATAATGTAGGCAAAGACCAGAAAACAAACAGACTAACTAACAAATAAACAAACTGGTTAAAATATAGTGATGAGTTCGACATTTCCAGTGTCCTGAAACTGCCCAGAGCATGGCCTAGATTAAGGTGTGGTAGTTATTCCTGTGTTTATTCCTTGATACCACGAAACAGGGCTCTATGGTTGACTCAGGGCTCTATAGTTGTCTGAGATAAACTTCACAAACTAGTTTCCTATTATCATTATAGCAAATTACTACAACCTGAATGATTTAAAGAAATACCATTTTATATCTTTCAGTTCTAGATGATTAGTAATTGGTCTGGCTATAGTCAACATATTCGTTGTCTGGTTTGTCTTTTTCTTAAGAAAATGTCCTCTGGAAAGTATTTTTTCAGCTTTCATCTTTCTAGTCTCTCTATTTAACTCTGAATCTTCAAATTTTCTTTTATAAGAACCATGTGGTCGCATGAAAATCACATGTATCAAACAGTATATCTCAATATTAAGACAACTATAATTTCAAATCCTTTACCACATGTGCTGCATAGTTTTATGTCAACAAGCTAGAATTATACGACAAGATGGAGCCTCTACTAAGAGGCTACTTCCATATGATTCAGCTGTAGGACATTTTCTTACCTTGTTATTGATATGGAAGAGCCTAGCCCATTGTGCATGAGACCTCCTTGGGCGATGATAAGGAGTTCTGTAAGAAAACAAGCTGAGGAAGCCATGGGAAACCAACTGGTGAGCAGCACTTCTTCGTAGCCTTTGTACCAGGTCTTGTCTCCAAGTCCTGCCTTGTTTGAAATCCTGTCCTCACATCTTTTATAAACGATTAAATGTAATGGTAAGTAAGATAAACCCTTTCCTTCCCAAGTTGATTTGGTCATGGATTTTTATCATCGTAATAATAAGCCTAACTAATATAAAATATCTACCAACACATTTCAAAGTTAGGGGTAACAGAGATTTGGAGAAACGTTATTTCTACACAAAATCATTAATTACACAATAAATCCTCAAAGAAGCAATTTCTGATAGTTCTACAGAGAACCCTCTCATATGAATGGGCAACCTGAAGAAGACCTTTGGGTTAATCTTAGCAAAAATATGATTAAAAAAGAGGGGAAAGCAAGGAAGAACCTTGAAGATAAATATATTGTTGTCAAAGAAAATTTTACACTTAACTCCAAGAATTATTTTAGAGAAAAAATGTGTGAAGATATAAAATTAGAAATGGGTTTTAAAAAACGCTACAATTTTGTCTTTTGGTGCCAACAAAATCTCTCACAACTTTAGAAGGTATATTTGAAGAAAATGGCAAGTTTTGAAAGTTTAAATATAAACTTTTCTATTGTTTTCTCTGTTATGACTTTTCATTGACTTTGTGATGTTGTGTAAATGGCAGAATGATGTGTAAATGAATTAGGGAAGAAATTCTGGACATCTGTTACATCATGGAGTCATTAAATTCTACCTGCCTACAAGATCTACTGAGATAAAGAGTAGAAAATCCAAAAATATTGAAATTTAATTCAAATAAGGAAAAGTCATTTGTCCATATAAATATATAAAGATTATGTACACTTATGTGCATTTTATATATACATAGTTGAAGAACAAATACATTCCTTTTTATTATTTATCAGCATTCATTTTCAGGTACTGTAATGAGTATACTAAGAAATATAAAAGCAAATAAAATAAAATATACACATAATTAATTTCTAAGTATTACTATGATTTTTAATCTTTCATACTTACATGTGAACATAAATAAGTGCTCCTGAAATTCAAGTTAAAATTTAAGCCTTAGGAAGAAAGAAAATTGTGTTAGTGTCACTCTTTAAAAGGCTTTGTTGTTCTTTTTGACTTAGTGTTATTAGTCTCACCTTTACACACCGGATAGGATAACTCAGAGCTTGCTCTGTTCTCATCCCTGATGTGTTATATCAAAAAGTGAGAAAGAATGTAGAACTTTTATGTTTAGTAAAGGCTTCTTTGGGAGAAAATTATTTCATGTAAACCAAAGGAACAACTCTAAAAATAAGAATGAAATAGTAACTGATAACATACTCTTATCATGAGTCTTTTCTTTGAAATTAACACATAAAATTTTTTAAATATATATATTGAATACATGTATGTATAAAATGAAGTTAATAATGATACATAAATAGAGATGTGACTAGAAAGTAGTATAGAGAATAATGATCTCTGTGACAGGTACTTTACAACATTTAATTTACCAAATGCTACATTCTAACCTGGTGATACTAATACTTAAAAAGATTTAAAGCGTTGGTCACAAAGATAAAAGTTGGAGATCAAGCTTCGGATAGATCAAATAGTCTTATTATCCTTGTCACCCATTTCTGGAAAGTTTATATAAGAGGAATTTGCTCATTGTAAATCATTTGTTTGAAATATATATTCTCCCAGAACTATCTCACTGACCACATTCAACTGGAAACTGTACCAATGGGATAAGTTTATGAATCCTGGTTACCTCTCTTGAAATAAGGTAAGAGAGTCTATGATGATGAGCATTTTACACACAACGACAGAGCTCAAGGACTAGTATCTGTATATAAGAATTGACAACGCTAATTTCAGCAGATGATTTGGTATATTTCTGTAAGATTCTTTTTTTTTTTTTTTTAATCTGGTGGAATGTATTTTAAGTTGGGCTGGAGAGATGACTCAGTGGATAAAAGCTCAAACTGCTCTTCCAGATGTTCTGAGTTCAATTCCCAGCAACCACACTATGCCTTCAACCATCTGTAATGGGATTTGATGACCTCTTCAGGGGTGTTTGAAGAGAGCAACCGTGTGCTCACATACATAAAATAGATTAATAAATCTGAAGGAAAAAAATCAGAGAGGCCTTTTGGCATCTAAACTTGCAGGAATTAATTACTCTCTGAATTTCAATCAATATACATGAAGTTAGACAAAGAAAAACTAAACAATGAAAACAAAGCACAGGTGCACCATTGTACTTCCAGTTTAAGTCATTGTCCTCAGTTGCAATCATACATTAGAACACAAGGTTTTATCAGAATACTCTAATTTAGCTAGTTCTTCAGGAAAACTAGAGTTTTATATGTTTAAATAACATCTTAAGTTTTAAGATACTGTCATAGCATCTTCATTAAAAAACCAAGGAATTATAGGTCTCCGATACAACAGTGTCAAAATAGTTATATCTGTTGCAATAAATTATTAAAGCAACAATTAATTCTTTACCAAACAATAGACATTTTAGAACCTGAATGGTTGATGTTTGCATGCCAAAAATGCTTCATTAATGTATGATTAAAAATACAGCAGCATGAAATTAGTGTAGGAAGGCTAGAAATACCGATGTCATTTAAGTAATGTATCTTTTTATCCAATGAGTACCGATTTTAAGATTCCCCTTATCTTTAATCAAGACAGTGGATAAAATGATTTTCAGATTATAAATGTCAAAATAGGCAGTGCGAAAAGTATTCCATTTGCTTATCCATTTCTTTAAAGGTTGAGAGGCCTAAGAAAGAAACAATACAAGCAAACTGGGCTTCTGTTTTCATGATTTACAATAATACATGGTCATGGCTCCACAGTGTGTTAAAAACTGGCCTAATATTTTTATTTGTTCCTCCTAGGCTTCACAGAATATCATAATTTACCCTGCTAAAACTGTGTCAAAGAGACAGATAGGAAATCTAAAAAAGGGAATCTATGCTAGTTCCTATTGAAGAACACTTACTTGATTTTGGCATTAGTATTTAAATATCATCGTTACTATTTCTGATACTAAGGATAGTCACAGATCAGCACTTAGGCAAGCAACTACCCACTTCACATCATTGTGTCTTTTGCTTATTTGGGGAAAGAAGTTTATAGTCATCCAGTGCTCGTATACGTTTATTAAAAACATAGGATCAATACACAAATAATTTAATGCTAAATGAATATAGCAAAAAATGTTTCAAAATGGCATATCCATATATCAGAACAACAGTAGTGTCCTTTAGGGAAACATCTGCTTGCAGTAGAGAGCAATTAACTCACAGATCCATAACTGAAAAGCATGCAGGGAGAAGGAAACTTTAAAGCATTCAGCCCTAAATGGAATGTTTTCATCATACCCAATCTCTCACTGTTCAAGGACCCTTACAGAAGAAGAAACATAAAGATTATAAGAGGAAGAAGTCATAGATTACTCCAAGGAACAGAAAATTTTAGATAAACCAGAGCTTTTGTATAAAACGGTGCAGATGTACATGAAGACAAAACACCCATATACATAAAGTAAATATTAACCTATTGTCAAGTGAGGAAGCCCATGCCTTACAGTGCCTGGAGGTCCAAGAACCAAAAGCCCAGAGACCTAGGATAGAACCCAAAAGGACCGGCAAATAATAATATTTGACAGATTAGAAAAGACTTGTAGAAGTTTAAAAAACCCAAATTCCCTTATGGAGAAATCAAAGTGTATAGCCAAGAAGCTATTTGTAATTGATACCTGCTGAGAAAGAGATTCGGTTTTCTGCAATAAAGTATCCTTGGTTATATCAACCACACTCTGGGGCAGGCAAAAGTAGTTGGTCAACACAAAATTGACTCCACAATATTTTGTGTACTTTTTGTGTTGTTTACATTATTTTAGGATATTTTGTCTTATTTTTTTATTTATATTTTCACTGAGTAGATACAGAGGTGGTAGAGATCTGGGAGGAGTTAGGGAAGGAAAATACTATGATCAAAATAAGTCCTAGGGGGAAAACAAGAGGTTTTGATGCGGGTATAAAGTTTTTAAGGAAGTTGAGCCTTCTATTACTACCTCAGACAATGTATCAGAGTGGTTCTTTATATAAAAAGAACTAGTTCAATGTAAAAAGCAAGCAGTTTTTACTGGCAGTTCTGTGTATTTGGCATATCTGTGATCTGTCTGTATGAAGTTAGTGACTTTATTTGTGTAACATAACAACTAAATAGTCAACATTTTTCAAAAATAGCATTCCATTATAGATAATATAAAAACCATAGTTGATGTTAATCATTTCAAAAATATCTGCTTGGTAATGGAATTCTAAAAAAGGATGATCAAGTCAGTATGTGATTTTTTTTTTTTTTTTTGACCTCGTCAAGTCTGTTATTCTGTCAAGAACAATAACAATAGTCAGATGGATTTCAACCAACATCACTATGCACAGTTGTACTCTGGGAGTTGTACTTATTTCTCCATCATCAAATACTGCCCTCCTAATTATCTTTGCAATTTTCCATCGATATTGTCCCATGAGCTCACACGCCTTCCTTTATGTGTGTCAGGCTTTCCCCACTTTTATGTGCTTTATGTTCCTTTAAATTCCAGGAGATCTTAAAGTGATTAGCACATTTTGTTTTCACTAAAATAAGAGAAAGGAAGGATGGAGAAAAGGAAGCACCACTGCCAGAGGAAGCTACTTAGAGAGCTCAACAATACACGACAGTTTATCGATAAGATGTGCAGTTGTTAACCATATATATAAATTATTTCACCAAAATCTTTGTCATAGGGAGGATTCTTTTTACATCAGTCAGATATTGAAATTCATTCTCATGTTAATGGTATTGGGTAGTTCATATGGTTACTATGTTTGAGGAAATGAGTGATATTGAGAGTGGGTAAAATTATTTGTGCTCACAATACTTCTATAAAGACCTAATTTAGCATATGGACGTTGTCTCACTAGAATTATCCTTGTCTTCTTCTCTCAGAAAGAAACCTCTCAGGAACAAAACAAAAGAAATTAAAAATAAAAATAAATGACAGCTACCTGTTTTCTCTTTGATTTATAACAAATAAAGTACCAAAGAAGCAATGATACAGAAAAATAAAAATGTATAGGGCCATGGAGAATAAGAAGATAGAAAAGGGTTGTCACGATTTGTATTATACTCGGAGCAAGCCTTACAAATTGGCAGGACACTGGAAACTTGAAGGACATAGAGTGCTTATTTAAATCAATGTTATGTGAGGATATAGAGAGCATGAAAATACAGCATATACCTTGACTTGACAGTCCCCGTTTCTCCTCATGATGCTATGAATTTAAAGAATGAAGAATGGCAAGTCTATAGATAGACATAGTGCATCTAAATAAGCTTCTTTTTTAATTGTATGTATTTATTTATCAAGAACATTCAGCATGTATTTTACCTTTCAACAATAGGCCACACCCTAGCAGACTGAGTAAAAAGATGAGTTGCAGGAAGACTTTAAATAAGCTACCTCCTTTAAGTTACCCAGCTTAGCTTCACCCAGGTGTTTTTTTTTTTTTTTTTTTACTCAGAATTAAAATTCTTTTTTTTTTTTTCAGGCATAAAATAAAAAGCCATATCTTGTAGTCATTCTCTGGAGGTGGGAGCCAGAAGTCACTGGTTTTAAGAACAGCCTTTGAAGAGAAGGCGTAAATGTTAAAGGCCAATGAGCATAAGAAAATCCCTTTTCTGTCTCATGTGGTTTTCCTGTTTGGGCGTTAAACTTAAAGCAAATTCTCCTTGCATTAGTATAATAAGCATAGGAAACATGAATAACGATTTGCAAAACAAGACTTGTCGAGAAGGTTATTTAAGGTGAGAAGGTTGTCAAAGTGATTCTGGAAGTCACAGGTCTACCACCAAAAGAGCTATGCAAAGTTGAGCTATTTCTGAATGGCAGCCTGCTGCAGCGAAATCTTTAGAGCCTCCAAGGTATAAAATCTCTCCAATTCATCTTGAGTGATCTCACTGGAGTCATGATTTTCTTGGATGAAAGGCTCATATGTTTTCAAAACTATATATTACTTATATTATTTGCTCAGGTGTCCATTAGAAGATTCTCTCACAATTAGCAGTCCCTTGTCTTTGATTCAATAAGTTATTTATTTCCCTTGTTGTTATTGTTGTTGTTCATTTTATCAGATGCCTAACCAGTTTACTGATCTCAAAAACGCTGCTTTTGGTCTGTCTATCTGAGTCCTCATTCTCCCTGCCTCTCCTATCTGTCTTATCCATCACACCCTTCTCTCCCATTCTTTTTCTCTTTTACTATTCCTTTTCATTTAATACTCTTTTTTTATCCTTTATCTTTCTTCCTGTCTAATTTTCTGTAACATGTATCTTGCTCCATATGTCAGTACTTTATTTCATTAATTCATTATATTTATTATTTGGAGGTATATTTTGTGTTCTTTTAAATTCTTAATTTAAATGCTTTGGTCATTAAAAAAAAAGATATCTGGATATGACAAAATAAAAGCAATAGCTTTTCTAGTGTGATATTGCATAAATTGCTTAACTCTTACTACAAAGAAGATATTGAATTGTTTTGTTATTACTTCAGTTCTTACTAGTGTATCAATAGCTAGCTCCCTACACATTTTCAGTAAATGTGCAGCTTGGTCTTCATGCATGTTCCTTAACAATTGGAGCAGAGGTTATTTGTGACTCAGTTGCCTAACATTGAATGCCCTTCTCCTAACTGGACAATTTAGTCAGGATTCAGTGCAAAAGGATGTGCTTAGGCCTACTTCGACTCGATGTCCCAGGGTCAGTCAAGTGGTATTCAAGGAGGGATTCCTTTTCTTTGAGATGAAGGGGAGAGAGTAACAAGGAGAAGGTAGGATTTATAAGGGTGGGATTGCGAGTAGAGGAGGGAAAGGGTCCATGATAGGGATGTAAAGTGAGTGAATAAATAAATAAATAAATAAATAAATAAATAAATAAATAAATGAGATAAGATAAAAGAAATTCAAAATGAGAAAAAATTAGCTTTATGAAAAAAATGGATAGACTTAATATATTCCCATAACTAATATTCTAGAAAGTATACTAATGGTTTTAAGTAAGTCTTGAAGAAATATTTTGAAATCTTAAATATTAAATAGTGAACTGCTTAGAAGAATTTGATTTTATATTAGACTTTAGCAATTAATTTTCCCAAAGGGAAGACATAAGACCTAAACTAACAGCTAATATCTATTGGTCTTATGGTACCAATGTAGCAGTACTATGAGGCCAACATACAACTGAGTCATTTAACATGAATATCTTTATGCCAGCATCAATATAATGTTAATCTTGTAGAAGTCATTACAGAAATCAAAGAAGATTTTATATGTTTTAAAAGTATTGTGACATTGAGGAAACAATCAGGGATGCGATATCCAGAGTTTTAGTAAGGAATTTAGGGAAATGTTTGACTTTTCATTGTCTTTCCTGCTATGGCTGTTATACACAAGGGGATGATACATCAGTATACATAAGTTACACATAAGGAGAAGGACTTAGAAATAGCATTGAGAAAACTGAAGTGTCAACTAGTGGGCTCTATGGAAGGTAATAAGTACAAGTTAAGGTATTTGCTTGTTCATTTGTAGTGCTGCTTATTAAATTTTGGGTTTCATGAATGCTAAACACATGCTCTACATCCTGGGATCCTGGTTGCTTTTTTTTTTTTTTTTTTTTTTTTATATAATGTAGTCTTTGTTAGAGAGATGTTAGATTTATGGTTAAATTAGTAGGAATATAGTTTCTCTACATGACCCATGCTTGTCTTTAGCCTCTTTCATCTGCAGCCTCCTCCAGACTGAATTGGCTGTGCCTGATGTCACCATCTTCCAAGCTTATGTGAGAATTCATTGTCTGTCTGGAATGCCTTCTGAGTTTAGACGACTGTGCAGAAGCCCGCATGTTCAACTGCGATGCCGCGCAGAGCCTCTCCACCACTTTGCAAATCCTCTGTTCTGCATATTCATCACATCTTTTTTCCCCCTCATAAAAGCATAAATATTTTTGCTGGCTGCATAATTTCAGCTTAGCCTTGCTGAACTTTGAGAGTGTGTAGATTTACCACATTGCTTTTTTACATTTAATCACATATACTTAAGAATCTTTTTACCTTGGACCATATTTCTCGTTATTATAATTATGTCCATATCATTTGAAGTAAATTAAAGAAAATGATTTAAATGAAGAGTAATCATAAGACACATCAAAATGAATAGCAGGGTCTACCTGCAGTCATTTTGTGAGACGTATATTCCCTAATGATTTCAGTTTCTTATATGTGAAAAGAGATGCCAATTAAGTGTTTTGGTATAAAATTATTCAAATATTTAATTTTGAGAAAAATTATCATTTGCAAATAATGAACCTATCTCAAGTAGAGAAAACCATCACATGGATAAAAATGTATGTGTTCACACTTTATTTCAGAATATTTAAAATATAGTGTGCCTTAGGTGAAAATGAGCCTCTATTGAAAGCTGAATTTTTTTCATAAGAAACACTAAAATCATCTTATTCATCCAAAACTTTTCAGGAAAGTTATTGCATATTTCCCTGTCAGAAAGAACAGGAAAATAATCTCAACAAATCAGTATATCTTAGTTTCTCTTTTCACATAAAGTTGAATTATAATTCAAGAAAAACAAATGGATAAATGAATAAGTAAATAAGTAAATAAGTAAATAAATAAATAAATAAATAAATAAATAAGTCTCCTTAAAACCAAATGTGAAATATAGTATATTTCAGAGTGAATTTTGATAGGAAACAGCTGTAGTTTGGCTTGCACAGGAAATGAGAGCAATTTTTACTTGGCAACTCAAAAGTGAATTTTTATATTTAGTTGACTTTGATTTTTCCTTTTTATGATCACTGATGAGCTATGTTTTATTCCAAGTTACTCATAGTAGCAATCAGTACCCAAATTCTTACCTTTGTTTTGCCAAATAACCATAACTTTATGCTTAGAAACACTTAAATTCATTTCCTTAAAGTATGTATGATTGTATATAGATTAGGACAAACTCTAAATAATGTACAGAAACATGAATCTGATATTAAAATATTGAAAGAGTGATACAAAGAAAGAGCTAACAGTTCTCAGATTTGAAAATTATGTTTATGATTTTATTTATTTATATCTATAATATCATTTCCTTGAAATCAAATTATTTGTATTGCTGCCCACATATAATGTATAGTTAATATTTTTAGTAATTTCTTTAATTCTCACATGCGTCTATTGAGTTTTACCTATCTCCAGCACCCTCTCCCATTTCCTTCCTCCTGCCTCCACCTTTCTTCTTTCCAGAAAATCTCCCACTTTGATGTTGTTTGATCTTTTGGACCCACTGAGCTTAATTATAATGAGTGCATTGAAAAGAGTGGGGGTATTATTTATTGAAATGTGGGTAATTTATCAGTGGCTACTACACTGAAGGAAGTGACACCACCTCCACTACCACTTATTAAATGTCCATGATACTTACTGAGGAGTAAGAACTCGTAATTCTATTGCCCTTACTTGAGAAAATGTTGTAAAAGAATATGTAGTCTTGTGTGTTAATACAGATCCACGGAGTCCATGAGTGCGATGGCTATGTCATGTATAAAAGGAGCTTTATCTCCCCCTGATGGCCAACAAGGCCCTCCTCTGCCACATATGTGGCAAGCACCATGGGTCTCTCCATGTGTATTCTTCCGTTGGTGGTCCAGTCTCCAGGAGCACTGGGGGTCAGGACAGTTGACACTGTTGCTCCCTCCATGGGGCTGCAAACTCCCTCAGCTCCTTCAGTCCCTTCTTCAACTCCTCTTTCTGGGACCTCACACTCAGTCCAATGGTTACTGTGAAGTGAAACTTGGGTATTCCGAACTTTTGGGCTAATATCCACTTATCTGAAGGTATTAGAGGCCCCAGTATAAGGGAATGCCAAGGTGGGAAGACGGGAGTGGGTGGGTGTGTGGGTGAGTAGGGGAATATCCTCATAGAGGCAGGGCGAGGGGGAAGGGGATAGGGGGTTTCCAAAGTGGAGACCTGGAAAGGGGAAAACATTTGAAATGTAAATAAAGTATCAAAAAATTTTAAAAAATATGAAAAAAGGAGCTTTATCACAGTACCCTTGCCTGAGCCCTCTTCATATGTTTTGTCTAACCACTCCTATACTATGTCCCTAAGCCTTGAGGGGAAGCTATAGATAGCCCTTCAGTTGATCTATTCCACAGTCATGTATTATCTTGTAGTTTAAGTGAAAGGCACACCCAAGAAAACTGTAAAATAGGAAAAAGGTCATATGGCCCACCCAAAAGACCTTTGTCTTCAGTTACTAAATTCAACTATGGTGAAAGAGGTAAAAAACAACTGACAAAGGATTCTAATGATTTTACACATAATAATCACACAGGCAAATAGAACTTCAAAATATCATCCTGAGTGAAGAATACAAGTCACAAAAGAACATACATGGTATGTACTCACTGATAAATGGATATTAGCCAAAAAGAAGCTCAGAATACCCACAATACAACTCACAGATCATATGAAACCCAAGAAGAAAGAAGAAAGATGTTACAGTCCTTCTCAAAGGAAAATAATCCACGGAAGTAGAGGGAGAGAGGGATCTGGGAGAGAGAAAGTAAGGGAGGGAAAAAGATGGACTGATTCAGATATGAGAGGTAATGGGGGAGAAATACAGAGGGGCAGGAATTTGAAAGGAGAGTAATAGTGGGGGATGGGGATCTTGGGTTTGCCACTAGAGAGTCCCAGATACCAGGGACCCAAGGGGTTCCAAGGACCCAACAGGAAGGACATTAGCCAAAATACCCAACAAAGGGAAGATAGAACCTGTAGAGACCACATGCAGAGGATAGGCATGGCCCCTAGTTGAGAGATGGGGCCACCCACCACCTCAAAAATATTAATCCGGGATGGCTCCTGTCAAAAGGAAATGCAGGGACAAAGAGTGGAGAATAGACTGAAGGAAAAGCCATCCAGAGACTGTCCCACCTAGAGATCCATCCCATATACAGACACTAAAACCTGACACTATTACTGATACAAATAAGAGCTTGCTGACAGGAGCCTGGTATAGCTGTCCACTGAGAGACTCTGCTACAGCCAGACCAATACATATGTTCAGACCAATACATATGTTGATGCACACAGCCAACTATTGGTCTGAGAGTGGGGACCCCAATGGAGGAGTTAGGGCAAGGATTGAAGGAGCTGAAGGGGTTTGCAACCTCATAGGAAGAACAACAATGTCAACCAACCAGTTCCCCAAAGCTCCTAGGGACTAAACCACCAACCAAAGAGTACACATGGGGGCACCCATGGTTCCAGTTGGATATGTAGCAGAGGATGGCCTTATCAGGCATCAGTGGAAGGGGAGCCTCTTGTTCCTGTGGAGGCTTGGTGATCCAGGGTAGGGGAATGCTAGGACGCTGAGGCAGGAGTGGTTGGGGGAGCACCCTCATAGAGGCAGGGGGAATAAGGAGGGGATAGGGGGCTTATGGAGGGGAAACTGGGAAGGGGAATATCATTGGAAATTTCAATAAATAAAATAGCCAGAAGCTGGAAAATGAAATGAAAAAAAAAATACCAGAAGTTGGAAACAACCTAGAGGTCACCTGAACAATTCAGAGTCCTGTCTAAAAGAACTTCAGGGACAAAATTGGACAAGAGACTGAGGTTACAGCAGTACAGCAAGGCCCTGGCACCCACCTACACTGGGGAATCAAGCCTTCACAGGACTAAGGTCCTCTCCTCTTATTGATACCAGACAATGCCATTCTCTGCTATATATGCAGCTGGAGCCATGGGTTCCCCCATGTGTACTCCATGTGATTTAGTCCCTCGGAGATCTGGGGGTGTCTGGTTGGTTGATATTGTTTTTCCTATGTGGTTGCCAACATGTTCAACACCTTCAGTCCTTTGTCTAACTCCTCCATTGGGGTCCCTATGCTCAGTCCAGTGGTTGACTATGAGCATCAGCTTCTACATTTGTCAGGCTCTGGAAAAGCCTCTCAGGAGACAGCTGTAACAGGTTCCTGTCAGCCAGCGCTTCCTGGCAATGGTGTTTGGGTTTGGGTTCTGTATATGGAATGGATCCCCAGGTGGCTCAATCACTGGATGGTCTTTGCTCCAGTCTCTGCTCCTCACTTTGTCCCCATATTTTCTTTAGATAGGAGCCATTCTGGGTTAAAAAATTGGAGATAAGTGGGTGGCCCCATCCCACAATCAGGGGCCTTGCTTAAACTCTGGATATGGTCTCTACAGGTTCTCCCTCCTCTTTGATGGGCATTTCCGCTAATCTCATCCCTGTTGGGTCCTGGAAGACTCTTGCTTTCCTGGAATCTGGGCTACCACCAGTTCCCCATCCCCCATTGCTACACACCTCTGTTCAAATTCCTGACCCTCTGTATATCATCCCTATCTCCTCTCATAACTGATCCTGCCTACCCTTTCCCTCTCCCCCTCCTTTCTTCCTCCCAAGTCCCTTCCACCCTCTACCTTACAGGAATATTTTGTTCTGCCTTCTAAGAAGGACTGAGACATCCACATTTTGGTCTTCCTTCTTCTTGAGCTTCATATGGTCTGTAATTGTATCTTGGTTATTCCAAGCTTTTGGACTAATATCTACTTATCAACGAGTACATACCATATGTGTTCTTTTATGACTGTGTTATCTCACTCAGGATATTTTCTAATTCTATCCATTTGCCTAAGAATTTCATGAAGTCATTGTTTTTAGTACCGCTGTGTAAATGTACCACGTTTTTTGTATCAATTTCTCTGTTGAAGGACATCTGGGTTCATTCAAGCTGCTGGCTATTATAAATAAGACTGCTGTGAACAGAGAGAAGCATGTGTCCTTGTTATATGTTGGAGAATCTCTAGGGTATATGCCCAGAAGTGGTATAGCTGGGTCCTCAGTTAGTACTGTTCAATTTTCTGAGAAGCTGCCAGACTAACTTCCAGAATGGTTGCACCAGCTTGCAATCCCACCAACAATGGAGGAGTATAACTCTTTCTCCTCATCCTCGCCAGCATCTGCTTTCACCTGAACTTTTGATCTTAGCAATTCAGACTGGTATGAGGTAGAATGTCAAGGTTGTTTTGATTTGCATTTCCATGATGACTAAGGATGTTGAACATTCTTTAAGTGCTTCGCTGCCACTCGAGATTCCTCAGTTGAAAATTCTTTGTTTAGCTCTCTACCCCATTTTTTAATAGGTTTATTTGGTTCTCTGGAGTCTAACTTCTTGAGTTCTTTGTACAAATTGGATATTAGCCCTCTATCAAATGTAGGACTGGAAAAGATCGTTTCCCAATCTGTTGGTTGCTGTTTTGTTCTATTGACAGTGTCTTTTGCCTTACAGAAGCTTTGCAATTTTATAAGGTCCCATTTGTCCCTTCTTGGTCATAGAACATAAGCCATTGGTGTTCTGTTCAGGATAATTTCCCCAATGCCCATGTGTTTGAAGCTCTTCCACACTTTCTTGTCTATTGGTTTCAGTGTATCTAGTTTTGCATGGAGTTCCTTGATCTGCTTGGATTTGAGCTTTGTACACAGAGAGAGGAATGGATTGGTTTGCAATCTTCTACATGCTGACAGCCAGTTGAACCAGCACCATTTATTGAAAATGCTGTTTTTCCCCCACTGAATTGGTTTTAGCTTTTTTGTCAAATATGAACTGACCATAGGTGTGGTTCATTTCTGGGTATTCAATTCCATTCCGTTGATCTACTTGCCTTTTTCTATACCAATACCATGCAGTTTTGGTCACTATTGTTCTGTAATACAGTATGAGATCACAGAGGGTGATTCCCCCAGAATTTCTTTTATTTTTTAAAATAGTTTTCATTATCCTGGTTTTTTGGTTATTCCAACTGAATTTGAAAATTGCTCTTTCTAACTCTATGAAGAATTGGAATTTTGATGGGGATTGCATTGAATCTGTAGATTGTTTTTGGCAAGATTGCCATTTTTATTATATTAATCCTGCCAATCCATGAGCATAGTAGATTTTTCCATCTTCTGAGATCTTCAATCTCTTTCTTCATGTACTTGAAGTTCTTGTCATACAGATCTTTCACTCACTTGGTTAGAGTCACACCAAGATATTTTATTATTTGTGACTCTTGTGAGGCATATTGTTTCCATAATTTCTTTCTTAGCCAGTTTATCTTTTCAGTAGACGAAGGCTACTGATTTGTTTGAGTTAATTTTATATTCAGTCACTTTGCTGAAATTGTTTATGAGGTTTAAGAATTGTCTGGTGGAATTTTGGGGTCTCTTAAATATACTATGAGGTAATCTGCAAATAGTGACTTCTTCCTTTCCAAATTGTATCTCTTTGACCTCCTTTTGTTGTCTAATTGATCTTGCTAGGATAAGATCGAGTATTATATTGAATACGTAGGGACAGAGTGGGCAGCCTTGTCTAGTTCCTGATTTTAGTGGGATTGCTTCAAGTTTCTCTCCATTTAGTTTGATATTGGTTTGCTGTTTATTATTTTTACTGTGGTTACATATGGGCCTTGAATTCCTGATCTTTCCAGGATGTTACCAGCATCTAATGAGAGTATCATGTGGTTGAATTTTTGGGTTTGTTTATATAGTAGATTAAGTTGATGGTTTTTCGTATACTGAACCATCCCTGCATCCATGAGATGAAGCCTACTTAATCACCGCAAATGATTGTTTCGATGTGTACTTAGATTCAGTTTGAGAGAATTTTATTGAGTATTTTTGCATCGATATTCATAAAGGTAAGTGGTCTGAAGTTCTCTTTGTTGGGTCTTTGTATGGTTTAGGTATAAGCATAATTGTGCCTTCCTAGAATTAATTGGGTTCTGTTCCTTCTGTTTCTATTTTGTAGAATAGTTTGAAGAGTATTGGTATTAGATTTTTCTTTGAAGGTCTGATATAATTCTGCACTAAAACCATCTGGTCCTGGGCTTTTTTTGGTTGGGAGACTTTTAATGACTGCTTCTATCTCTTCAGGGATTATTGGAGTATTTAGGTGGTTTATCTGATCCTGATTTAACTTTGGTACCTGATATCTATCTAGAAAGTTGTCCTTTTCATCCAGATTTTCCAGTATGTTGAGTATAGGCTTTTGTAGTAAGATCTGAAGATTCTTTTGAATTTCCTCAGTTTCTGTTCTTATATCTCCCTTTTCATTTCTGATTTTGTTAATTTGGATACTGTCTCTGTGCCCTCCGATTATTCTGGCTAAGGGTTTATCTATCTTGTTGATTTCTGAAAGACATTTATTTTACTAGTCTTTTTTTCTCCTTTGGTTAGAGTTTAGCCAAGATACTTTATATAATTTGAGGGTATTATGAAAGGTGTCATGTCCATGGTTTCTTCTTAGACCTTTTGTATGCAGGAGAGCTACGAATATTTTTAATTTAATCTTTTATGACTCTACTTTGCTGAATGTGTTTATGATCTGAAGGAGTTCCTTGATGAAATATTTCAGATTAGCTACATATACTATCATATAATCTTCAATTAATGATACTTTGACATGGCCCTTGGCAATTTGCATCTCCTTGATCTCCATTAGTTATGTTATATTTCTCTATTTCAAGTACTATACGGAATAGATATGCAGGGAGAGACTGAACAGCCTTCTGCTGTTCCTGATTTCATTGAATTTCTCTACATTTAATTTGATATTGGCTTTTTGATTTCTGTAAATTTTCTTTATTATATAGATGTATATGTATCATATTCCCAATCTCCCCTGACTTTTATCATGAAAGGATGGTGTATTTGTTCAAAGACATTTTCTGTACCTAATGAGGTGATCCTGCATTTTTTGTCATTTTGTTTATAAGGTGAATTTCATTTACTGATTTTCCTAAGTTGAACCATTCTTATATCTCTGGAACAAAGCCTACTTGATCATGATAATCTTTTTGATGCACTCTGGGATTCTGTTTACAATTATTTATTGATGATTTTTACAACTATATTTGTAAGGAAAATTGGTCTATAACTATTTCATTGTTGAGTCTTTATGTGTTTTGAATATCAAGATAACTCTGATCTCTTAAATGAACTGGACAATGTTCCCTCTGGTTCTATTTTGCTAAATAACTTCAAGTATATTCACATTATTTATTCTTTGACATTTTGGTAGGATTTTGTGCTAAAATCATCTTGCCCTTTGGTTGGGAGACTCTTAATAACTACTTATATTTCACTTAAGGTTATAAGTATATTTAAACTGATTATCTGATCTAGATTTAACTTTGGTATGTGATACTTATGGAAGAACCCATTGCTTTATTTTGTATTTTCCAAGTAGGTGTAGTACAGATTATTAAAGTATGTCTCTCTGGATATTATGACTCTGGATTTCCTTGGTGTTTGTTGTACGCCCCCCCCTTTTAATTTCTGAGTTTATGCACTTGAATATTCTCCCTTCAGCTTTTAGTTAGTTTGGATAATAGATTTGTCTACCTCATTTATTTTCTCAGATAACCAACTTTTTGTTTAATTGATTCTTTGTATTGTTCTTTTTGTTTCTATTATATTTATTTCAGCCCTCATTTAGATTATTTCTTTCCACAGAGTTCTTTTGGGTATGATTCTTTCTTTTTTTTTCTTTTTTTTTTTTTTAGAGTTTTTATGTGTATTTGTTAAGTTTCTTGTATGAGATCTCTCCTGTTTTATTTTATTATTTTTTTTCCCTTTTTTAGTTTTTTATATAGGAACCTAGGGTTAGGAATTTTCCTCTTAGGTCCTATTGTGTCCCATATCTTTGGGTGTGCTGTGTATTAATTTTCATTGATTTATAGATGGTCTTTAATATTGAGCCATTTTTCATTCAATAGACAGATGTTCAGTTTCTATGAGTATGTAAAGTTTCTTTCTGTTCTCTCTCTCTCTCTCTCTCTCTCTCTCTCTCTCTCTCTTATATCCAGATGTAATCAATGGTGGTCTGATAGAATGTGTGCAGTTATTTTAATGTTTTTATATTTGTTGACACTTGATTTTTGTTCACATATGTTGCAAATTTTGAAAAAAAAGTTTCGTGGTATTCAGAGAAGAATGCATATTCTCTAATTTGTGGATAAAATTTCTATAAATATCTGTTATGTCCATTTGGTTTATAATGTCTGTTAGCTTCAGTCCTTCTGGTTAGCTTTTTTTTTTTTTTTTTTTTTTTCGAGACAGGGTTTCTCTGTGTAGCCCTGGCTGTCCTGGAACTCACCCTGTAGACCAGGCTGGCCTCGAACTCAGAAATCCACCTGCCTCTGCCTCCCAAGTGCTGGGATTAAAGGCGTGCGCCACCACCGCCCGGCTCTGGTTAGCTTTTATCTGGATACTGTGTGCACTGGTGAGAGGAGGAAATCGAAGTTTTTCACTATTGGTGTGTGAGTGTCAATATGTGATTTAGGCTATACCAGTACTTACTTTGCTTACAAACTTAGGTGCCCTTATGCTCGGGACATAAATGTTTAAGAATTGAAAAGTCATCCTGGTGAATTAACTCTTCGGTGTGTATATAGTGCCCTATCCCAACCCTTTTGATTAGTTTTTGTTTGAAGTCTAACTTGGTAGATATTAAAATGGCCACACTGGCTTATTTCTTATGTCCTTTTTACTTGGAATATCTTTTTCCAACTCTTTACCCTAAATTAATGCCTATCCTTGATATTGGGGATGCATCTTTGATGAGAAGAAGGAAAGTGACTGTTCTGCATTCATTCTTTCAGCCTGTGTCTTTTTATTTGGCAATTGAGCCCACTGATATTGAGATATGTCATTGGTCGATAGTTGTGCATTCCTGTTATTTTGTTGTTGTTATTGTTGTTGTTGATAGTGGTGGTGGTAGTGCTGGTGGTGGTGTGGGGGAGGGGCTGATGTTTCCCTTCTTTTGACTTTGCTGGTGTGAGATTATTTATTTACTCTATTTTCGTGTATGTACTTAACCTTCTTAAGTTGGAGATTTGTTTGTTGTTTGGTTGGTTTTGTTATTGTTTTTGGTTGTTTTTTGTTGTTTAGTTTATTGGGTTCATAATAAACTGTAGTTAAACTGGTTCTGTAGGGCCAGATTTGTCCATAGAAATAGTTTAATTGATTTTGACTTTATTATGGAATATCTTATTTTCTCCACCCTTGATGTTTGAAAGTTTGGATGGGTATAGTAATCTGGGATGGCATCTGTGGTCTCTTAGAGTCTACAGTACATCTACCCAAGCCTTGAGAAATCACATATAATTCTAATAAGTCTGCACATGTATGTTACTTGATCTTTAATTCCTTGCATCCCTTAATATCTTTCTTTGTTCTATATGCTTAATATATTTGTTATCATGTGGTAAGGGGACAACTTATTTGGTAGTCTGTATACTTCTTCAACCTAGGTTAGGAAAATTTTTCTTCTTTGATTTTGTTGTAAACATTCTCATCTCTGACCTGAAATTCTTTTTCTTCCTCTATTTTTTTATTCTTAGATTTTGCCTCTGCAGTGTGTTGCAGATTTACTGGATGTATTGTGTCAGGAGTGTTTTAGATTTAATATTTTCTTTAACTAATGCACCCATTTCTTCTATCATATCTTCAAAGACCAAGAATCTTTCTTTCAGCTATTGTATTCTGTTGCTAATGCTCTCTTGCCTCTGTAGTTCCTGTTTGAATTCTTAACTTTTTAATTTCCAGAATTCCCTCAGGTTTGTTTTCTTTACTACATCTATCTTTTTAAGTCTCGAACAGTTTTATTCATTTTCTTTAACATTTTGTACTTTCTCATCTTTTTTTTCAGAGATATATTCTCTTCCTGATATTAATTGTTGGTGATTTCTTATAATTTTTTGAGGGGTTCATTTGTTTTCTCTTCAAGGACCTCTACCATCTTCACATAGTGTATTTTAAGGTCTTTTTTTGTGTTTCTGCTATGTTGTGGTATGCAGGGACGTCTGGGGTAGAAAAACTGGGCTCTGATAGAGACATATTGCCACGGATATTATTGTTTATATTTTTCCAATGGTATCTAGGCATCTGGGTTTGAGATAATTATGAGTCTTAGTGCTGATATGGGGTTTGTCTTTGTTGGGTGGGATTTTTTGTTTTGTTTTGTTTTGTTTTTGTTTTTGTTTCTGTTTTTTGTTGTTGTTCTTTGTTTTATGCTTCCCTTTTGGATTTTCCAATAGTGTTACGTCTGCATGTTTCCTGTTTTACTAGACTGCTCTGCTTGTGTGTTCCAAACAAATGTCTACTGTTATTAGAGGTTGGAATTCTAATGATATGTAGGGAAGGGAGCTTAGAAGAGTCTGGTCTTTGTGATCCATAGGGCTTATGGGAAGGGTACAAGTGTTGATCTGTTGCAGTACTAGGTATGAAACTTATAGATTCAGTTTTAGGGAACATAGAGAGAAACAAAGGACTGAGGGCAGCTTACTGGTTTTTTCTGGTACATGTTACCAGTGGCCAAGGTGTTTTCTTGATTTGGGAGTTGGGATGGAGTGAGGAAATGAGGGAGAATAGTTAAGAAGGAATGGTCTGGGGGGAGTACAGAGAATGTGCACAGTGAAAAAGGCTACAGTTGCTGTTCTTTTGCAGCACAAGGAACAAGGTTGGGTCTAAGGAGCAGAGTGAGATGATAAAAGGTCTGTTAAAAATACTTTTAATAATAAGGGACAATCATTCCATTTTTAATGACATCCAAAAGTTCACAATCGAAAAAAGAAAATTCCAGAGCCCTATAGAAAGCATAAAAATAATTAAAATAAATAATGTTACATATTATCAATTATCTTGAGTAATTTTTTGCACATATTGAAAGAAATCTAGGATCTTCCTTATGAAGTCTTTTCTATACAAAGTTAAGTTTTGTAAGTATAAGTATTTAAAATATTCCACATTTGCATCTCACTCTACTGTATACTTCTCATAGTTTACATTTTCACTTATCAGAAAATTGACAGAACAAAGGACATTATTTAAAAAATTGTTGTTTAAAATTCTAGTAATAGCTTTAGTGACTATTATACATGCCGTCCCAAGGGGTCACCAGATAATAGGACTATCAGCCACCAGGAAAATGATTTATTCAAAATTGCAGGTACAAAGAAAATTAGTAGGAGATATTTGGAAAGCCCAGGACATTAAGAATCTGCTTTTCTATTATAGTCAAAAATTATTTGAATTGGAAAAACCATAGTCTTGATGAGTTGGCATTAGATAGACTTTCAACTACATAAAACAGGCTTTTAAAACCTATATTCAAGTCACTGACCAGGAAATATGGGGTTTAATTGCTCTTAAAGGATTCAGAACATCCAGAGTCTCTGCACCAGTGTCACAGCAGTTAAGTTTTCAATGGACTTGCATTCCAAATACAGATGGTCTTTGATTAAGGTAGAACCAGCCTGCTTACAGCGGCAAGGTCTTCCTCAGTTTAATGAACCATTCCTGAATTTTACACACATACACACACACACACACACACACACACACACACACACACACACACACACACACAAACACACACTCACACACATGGAGACATGGAGAGATGAGAGACACAGAGGTCTTTGGGTTTAAAGCAACGATAGTAACCATTAAGGGCATTTTGCTATGTTGCATCTCAAGTATGCTATAATATTAAAAATAAAAATAATTGTTTCAAATATGAAAAGGAGGATACAGACTTTTCTAGTTTAAATAAAAAGACCAAAAAAGTGTTATCAAGGATAGATTAGGGAGAAGAATATACTATGATCTAGGCTTAAATATATTATTTGTATATTTTATAATGAATGTATCATGTTCTGTCATGGCAAAATAGTTACTATAGTTAGTATTTATCACAAGTTAAACTATCTAGAAAATAGTTGATATAGGAAATGAAAGATCTAGGAAATAGTTGAAAAATGAGGTAGACTTTATAAAATACTCTTCTTCTACTCAGGCCACATCTCATATTGTTATAATGTGTGACTCCACCTCTAGAGACTCTGGTCAATGTTGAAGGGTTCTGTGATGGTTCCAGGTTTTTCTTTCATTTTTTTCATTGGTTATTGTATTTATTAACATTTCAAATGTTATCCCCCTGCCCAGATTCCCCTCCACAAGCCTTCTGTGAGGGTGGTCCACCACCCACCCACTTATTCCTGCCTCAGTGCCGTAGCATTCCCTACTCTGGGTCATGGAACCTCCACAGGACCAAGGGGCCCCCTTCCAGTGATGCCAGATAAGGCAATCCTAGGCTACATATGCAGCTGAATCCATGGGCCCCTCATTGAGTACTCTTTGTTTGGTAGTTTAGTTGCTGGGAGTTTGGGGATCTGGTTGGTTAATAGTGTTCTTCCTATGGGGTTGCAAACCCCATCAGCTTCTTTATTCCTTTCCCTAACTCTTCCATTGGAATTCCAGTGCTCAATCCAATGGTTGGCTGTGAGATCCTCATCTGTATTGGTGAGGCTCTGGCACAGCCTCTCATGGTCAAGCTATACTAGGCTCCTGTCAGAAAGCACTTCTTGGCATCAGCAATAGTGTCTGGGTTTGGTGTCTGCCAATGAGATGGATCCCTAGTTGGGACAGTCTCTGAATGCCCTTTCCTTCAGTCTCTGCTTCACTCTTTGTCCATGCATTTCTTTTTGACACAATCAATTCTGGATTAATAATTTTTAGATGGGTGGATAGCCCCATCCCTCAACTGGAGCCTGTCCCTATCCACTTGATATGGTCTCTACAGGTTCTATCTCCCCTTTTTTGGGTATTCCGTCTAATGTCATCCTTGTTGAGACTTGGGAACTTCTTGGGTCCCTGCATCTAGGACTTTCTAGTGGCTACCTCCAATTCCCCATACCCCACTGCTATACACCTTCTTTCAATTTCCTGACCCTCTGTACTTCTCCCTGTCTCCTCCCACACCTGTTGATCCTGCCTCCCAATTCCCTCCCGCTCTTCTCTCCCTCACAGATCCTTCCCTCCCTCTACCTCCATGATTATTTTGCTCCCCCTTTTGAGTAGGACTGAAGCATCCACATGTTGATCTTCCTTCTTCTTGGGTTTCATATGGTGTGTGATTTTTATCATGGGTGTTCCAAGGTTTTTATTTTTATTTTTGGCTGATATCCACTTATCAGTGAGTACATATGGTAATATGTGTTCTTTTGTGACTGGGTTACCTCACTCAGGTTAATGATTTCTAGTTTCATCCATTTTATATTAGCCAGAAGTTGGAAACAACCCAGATGTCCCTCAACAGAGGAATGGATACAGAAAGTGTGGTGCATTTACAAAATGGAGTACTACTCAGCTAATAAGATTCCAGGTTTTTAGTCATTGAAAATTTAGCTCCATCCATCATGAGCTATACAAGCTGTCTTTAATGTCTAGTGATTACTTCAGAGTCTCAAGCCCTGCTATAAGTCATTAAAAATGAAATGCTGAAAGAAAGGAGAATATATATATATACTAACAAGTAATGGAAAAGAGACCATGGGTTTGAAAGAGTAAGGAGTATAAGGAGAATTAGGAGTGATGAAACTGAAGGCACAAATGATCTAATTATAATTTCAAAGACAGAAGATGCATTGATTTTTAAAATGTAGGACTAAACAATACCTGTTGACAATCATAAGTATAATTGAATTAAAGATAAATTAGTTATGGTATTGAGTCATCAGTCTTTTTATTTTAATTTTATATCTGTCTATGTTATTTCATATATTTTTTCCTGTATATATATGAATCATTACATGACTAGTACGCCCGTGAGGAGAGAAGACTACATTGTATACTCCTAAACTAGACAGGTGTGAGAATCAAAACTAGATGTTATGCAAGAGCAACGGGAGATTTAAATCACTGAGCCATTGCTCCAGTCTGGCAGCATTTATATCTCATGTATATGATAAATTGAGTCTAAGAAAACAGATTGAATAGATGTTGAATCACAAAAAAAGAATATTATGTCAATTATATATTTACTCACCTATGGTTGTTTCGAAGTCAGAGATTTTTCCAAATAGGCTATGATTCTACCACTAAACTCCATCCTTCTCTCTATTGCCTCATGTTAATAACTTTTATAGAAAATTTTCAACAATGTAGGCTTGACTGTAGGAAAATAAATATAGTGATCTATGCTTTTTGCATAGAAATATACTGTTAAAATTTTCTCAATTTATTCCTATTTTAAATATTTCTCCGAAAATTATATATAAGATGAAAATCATATAATTTTTAGTAAATTCCACCATGATATTCAGATTTCCCATTTTATCTTTATGTGATATGTTCAACATTCTCTTCTGTCATTTTTAAATGGTTAATCTTGATTGGCACTTTGGGTGGATCTAGAATCAACATAGGAAGAAGCTTCTGGGAGCTGTTATGTTGCTTAAGTGAAGTGTGAAGCATCACACTATCACTCTGAATGTGGGGAGGACTTTTTTCTGATGTCTCAGAAAAAAATACCTAAGGGACATTTTCTCCTTTATTTTATTTTATTTTTTAAAATTTCCTATTAAAGTTTATTGATCAAGGCTCTTGTCACTAAAGTTAAAACAATTTTTCATGCTAAGATTTACAAGTGTAAAGGAACTTTTCAATAAATAACACATATTTGATGTTTATTTCCAGAAATACCTAAATAAACATATGTTAGTTTAATGTACTTTGTAAGATACAGGGTCATGATTAATATTACAGTTGGTACTTTGTAAGATACAGGGTCATGATTAATATTACAGTTGGTTTCAAATGTATAGATCCGTCACTTTAGTGAGTTAGACAAAATATTTTGTTGTTTCTTCCCAGTTTTTTCTGTCCCTTCCTGTATATACCACTACATGTTGTTTGATGGTGATCCAAGTTCTTATGAAGTGATTCGCTTTCCCAGATACCTCATCTTTTTGAGCTGACATAATCCATATTCTCAGTATTATACTCAAGTCATTTACATAGTTATCTAAGTTCCTAAAATAACAATCTTAATTTGTCATGAATAGAAAATTCTTGCAATGCTATCTCACTTGAATTCATATAGCTATTACATGATGAGATATGATAGCTTGAGAGTTTGCTTTTTTAATTAATTAATTTATTTTTTTACAATCCAGATTTTATCAGTCCACCAGTTCACCCTCCAACTGTTCCACAGCCCATACCTCTTCCCCAAATTCCTGTCTCCAAGTGGATGTCCCCACTCCCACCCCCTACCCTACTTGACTTCTAAACTCCCTGGGGTCTCCAGTTTCTTGAGGGTAAAGTGCATCCTCTCTAATTGAACACAGACTCAGCAGTGCTCTGCTGTATATGTTGGGGGCCTCATATCAGCTGGTGTTTGCTGCCTGTTTGGTGGTCCAGTGTTTGAGAGATCTTAGCGCTCCAAGTTAATTGAGACTGCTGGTCCTCCTACAGAGTCACCCTCCTGATTAGGTCCAGATTAAGCTGGAATCAACCCATATGTCCCTCAACGGAAGAATGGATACAAAAATTGTGGTACATTTACACAATGGAGTACTACTCAACTATTAAAAACAATGACTTCATGAAATTCACAGGCAAATGGATGGAAGCAGAAAATATCATCTTGAGTGAGGTAACTCAGACCAAAAAGGACATGCATGGTATATACTCACTAATAAGTAGATATTAGCCAAAAAATAAAAAATAAATAAAGTACACAATACCCAAGATACAGAACTCAAAATGCTCAATAAGCTGAAGGTCCCAAGTGAGGATGCCTCAGTCCACTTGGAAGGGAGAAGAAAGCAATCACAAGTGGGGAGGGAGGGAGGGATCTGGGAAGGAAAGCAGTTGGGGGATTGGGGGATTGGGGGGGTGAGAGGGGAATCTTATCTGGTATTGAATGAGGGAAAACGACTGAAGCCCTAAGCCAGCCAAAAGAATGGAAACAGGCAACTTCTGGAGGTAAGAGGTTGTGAGGACCCTCTAGAATGCACCAGAGACCTGAAAGGTAAGACACTCTCAGGACTCAAAGGGAGGGACCTTAGATGAAATGCCTGACAGTAAGGAGAGGTAGCTTATAGAGCCCACCTCCAGCAGGAAGACAGAGCATCAAGGGAGGGAGGGAGTTGCCATCCCACAGTCAAAACTCTGATCCATAATTGTTCCGGTCTGAAAGAACTGCAGGGATGGAAATGGAGAGAAGCCTGAGGAAAAGAAGGTCCAGCGACAGGCCCAAAGTGGGATCCAGCTCAACGGCAGGTCCCAAGGCCTGACACTACTACTGAGGCAGAGTCTTCTATATCTTCAGAATCAGATTTTTGAAGGCCAGAGGAGCTTCATGTGTTGAACAGTTCTGTATTCTAATCTAACGACTCCTTTTTTAATACATATCAATTCTGTCAATTGTCTTCCTATAAGGAACCCAAACTAATATAAACGATTTTAAAATTATATTACAAAATAATCCTTTCAACTTATATCTAATTATTAATAGTTATCACATTATACTGGCCAATAAAACATTATTATTAAAAATTATTATGCATGATTTTTCCTAGTCATAAACACTGGAATGACTGACCAAAGCTTGCATTTAAACATAGGTAGCAAATACTTGCTTATGATTCCTCATCTTTAGGTAAAAGTATCCTCTTTTTCTATTTTTAAATAATATACCTATGCTACACATTTATTATTTAAAATCCTCTAATATTATCATATATGTGACAAGAAAAATTTTTCTAACCCCCCATCTAATACCACATATATACAAAAAGAGATTCCCATTGTATAAATCAGAATTGGTTTATAACCAATGATAGGCAGAAATAATGTTTCTATTCCCCCAAGAGGTCTACCTTCTAAAAGTAATGCCCTTGAATACATCATTTCACATGGCAAAAGGAGTATTATAAATTTGATTAATAACAGTGAGATATAGAATTTTACCTAGATTATGCAAATGGATCCTGTGTAATCACACAGAAATTTTAGAAATGAAATAGGGAGCAGGAGAGTCAACGGCAAACAGGTTTACAGATGATATGCTGATGATTTAAAGATGAGTAAGATACTTCATACCAGGAATGTACTTTCCATAGGAACCAGAGAAGCATATAAAAGAATTCTTTTAGAATCACCAAAAAGAACTACATCCCTCCTGACAGTTTAATTTCAGCCCAATTTTGACCAGATGTAGGAAATAGCACACCTTTATCCTTTTAAGCCATTAAACAGAGAGTAATTTGTCTCAGCAGCAATTAACATCTAATAATGCTAATCTCCATGTGCCTGGGCTGTCATGCTGTCATTGCCTCCATTAGACTATCCTAAGGATGCTGTTTGGGGGAAGAAGGGAACATGTATCAGCATGGAGACTCTAAAATTTAAACTAGGCTCATAAAACTCAGCCTTTACATCCTGGTCTTGTGTGGAGAATATATAAGATATGATCATCTCTTCCCAGCATAGCATACCTTCAGTGTCCTTACTACCTTGCTCACATGGATAGAAGCTGTCACAAGACTTTTACTAGAAAGACATAAACAAATGCTTTTTTTCTGTGATAGGAAGGCACAAAAAATTCCAACCAAGTCCAACAGTGAGTTTCTTGGGGTTACCCATAGAAGCATGGAAATCTATATCATTGCAATATCCCGTGGGCAACTAAAAACTGGGTATCTTACCAAAGAGTCCCCATGCAACATGTAAATTCCTTAGAGTTGTATCTCATGTCAAGCAAAGCATGGGTCATTTATGAGAAAACTTATGCTACAGGATGTCTCAGTGCCCCATAAATAGAAAGTTACATTGTTGGAGAAGCCCAAGCATATCTACAATTTACCTCTTATGTATGCATTAATAGTTACTTATCAGGATCTGAGTCCCATGAGTCCTCTGAGATTCATGAGTTCTGTGTGTTTTCTCCTCTCTGAGGTAGAGAATATTCATTGGCTTGAGAGGTTCTGGTGGAGTCATCAAGGATGCTCTAATTCCAAAGAGCAAAGATCATGTCCAACCCAGAAGAAACAGCAACCCAAGCACACGATAAAAGCCTCAATGATCTAAGATGACTTTTAACTCTGCCATTCCAATCTTCAACAGGATCTCTTAATTGACTCTGAATACTCTTAACTCTGGACATTTAATTATCTAACTAGATTCTCAGGACATTGGTTAGAGGTTTTATCAATAAAATGTGCATGACTGTAAAGAAAAGGTTCAGAAATCTACGTAAGCAGCATTGGGCCACAATGGTGTAAGTTAGTCAGACTGGAACAATGTTACCTGTAATACTGGCAATGATTGAGGGAAGACATCACCACAATAAAATGATACCAAGGGTGGTATGTGTTATATGTATGGAGTAATCCAGGGTAGTTTTCTATAGGACATAACACAAGTAATCTTATTACAATGTAGGGAGTCATCAACAGTCATGAATTTATCATGCAAAGGTAGTCTTGGTATCAGAATCAGATTCCTTTGGTTCAACTTTGCTGGTGGTATTTCTAAAGTCTTGCTATCTATACAAACATCTGAGGACTCAATCATCAGTTGCTATTTATTTCCACAGTGTACATACTGGCAGGAGTATGACATTCAGATGCCAGTAGACACGGTGTATTTTCTGTGGCAGATCAAGCAGAAAGACAATTTTTCAGAAGGTGGAATACAGTAACTAAATGGCAAGGGGCATTAAGGGGAGAAGTCAACTGGGTGACATAGGCATGCTCATTTTATTTAGTATGCTTGAATAGTCATAGCATCTCAGTGGAAAGAACTTGATGTCATTAGAACTGTTCTTTCGAAAACTACATATGAACATCTAAGAAAAGTTGTGTTACCCTATGGCCTTATTAACTTCATGGCTTTTCTTCAATGGGGAGAGGTAAGAGGTGCAATAATTATCCAGTCAGAAAACTACCATTGCTGGGCTGGAGTGATGACTCAGAATTTGGGAGCACTGAATGCTCTTCCAGTGGTCCTGAGTTTAATTCCCAGTAAACACATAGTGGCTCACTACCATCTATAATGAATTCTGATGCCCTTTTATGGTGTGCAAGCATACATTCATATAGAATACTGTATATTAAATAATTAATTTTTAAAAAAAACTAAAGCTACCATTGTTTTATATATAGCCAGATGCTGCTCAAGTCTAGAAAATTCTATATTCACTTATACCGTTTTCAATGTAGTACTAACTTTAGTCACGCTTAGTTAACTACCTGCATCTCAAGATGATTCATCTTCAAGTGGGAGTATCAGTCTAGAGTATTTATTGCAAGTTATGGTTGTATAAATATTCAGATATTCAGAACGAGTAGGCTCTATAAGTATATATGTAGACTTTAGGCATGCGATTTAGAAAATTGTCGAGACTGTGATGGCAGCTAACACGTTCTACCTTGATCACAACAGCTTTTGCTGATGTATTGACAATTTCTATCTTCAGTTTTCTCTCAAAGCCTGTGAAATGATTGCACAGGTTCTATCTATATAATCAAGATGATTAAGATAAATATATTTGCATCTGTAGCACCAATGTTGGTGGATGGATGAAGAGAAAGGGTCCTAGTCTTGTTCGCTAGTCTATCTTATTAATGGTGAGCACCAAATTCAGTGAATACAATACCTGAAGTGGATCACTAGTCTCCACATATGCCTGTTTAGGTTACTTAATATATGCACATACTATAACCACAGACATGCACACCCACACACATAAACAATGGCCAATTAATTGGTAGGAAATGTTTACTATGTTTAACTGGTGTCAGTTTACTATATATAGTAGAAAACTAGTAACTGATGATGAAAAGGGATTTACTCTAAGTCATACCAGAGATATGTTCCACCAAACTTTCCCAGGGATTCAAAATTGTCTAAATTATCAGTCTCATAAATATACTGTTGAAAAGGCTAACCAAAAAAGTGGAGTGTTTGGAGAAGACAATTCATAACCTTAATAAGATTTTTAGATACACATTTTTATATATAAGGGGACTATTTTTATATAGATGGTGGTGACATATAAGTAGGTAACACAACAGTGTATTATTTATCCATAATGGAAACAGCAGTATAGAAATACGCACTGAATGTATGGGTTCCTACCTGGAAATCTGTAAGTTTGACCTGCCCTTAAGTCCAAAATTCACTTAATAAAGAACATACAGTTTAATAACACAGTAAATTGAATACTTCTTTTTATTTAATTTCAGGGTTTCTATTGATTACTGTTTTTACAGCAACCTAATTTTGAAAAACAAAAATCCCACCATAGTCATCAAATGCCACCTCAGTTACCTGGACAAGAAGAGTCTTCTGTTCCCATCACATTAGCTGCTCTTTATTGTGAACATGTCAGACAACTCATTCGTTCAACAAGCATCTTCTCAAAATTCATAGAGTAAGGATTTGGTGATCACTCCTAACAGTCAAAAAACATCAAATGCTTTTTTTCCCAAGTATCTCTAGACAGATAAGCTTCTCCATTGAGGACAAACGGACATTGTTCTCAGTTTCAATCCTCGATACCATCAAACTAGTTGAGGTTGGCACAGAAACAAGAATGAATGCATGAAAGGAAAGAATGGCCTTTTTCTATTAAGTGAACCTTCATTTTTATTTTCCATGGCAAGGGCTAAACGTGCATCTCGATATAACCGATGAAATTCCAGTGTTCTCTGTCTGTTCAGTACTTGAAAAGTCTGTGTTGTCTACTTGCTTGACTCAAGTGATTTCAGCTTGTGGAATCCATTAAATAAGCAGTGAAACCATGGCTTCTTTTGAGGACTGTAGCATTTGTTTTGCTTTCTGGTTGTAGTTTGTCTGCACAATAGCAAAATACTTTGAGAAGTACTTGTTAATCCTAAGCATCTGTTGCTTTTTCCTAGATTCAGTACAAGGGCTAAGGGAATTTTCAAGGCCAACTCTAAATATTTATATAGGTGTCTTTGAGTAATTTTCTCTGGTGGATTACCACTAACAACATTAGAAAATCAAATAGTGAAATTGGAATCAAATCTAGTCATTTATATTTGACCTATAAATTTTTTTTAAAAATTCCATAAAAGAGCCCATACTCTCTTATCAAGGTCAATAAACTATACAACTATAAAATAATGATAACAGTAGTAATAATGATAAAAACAACAATAAATTGCATATCACAACTACCTTTATTCAGTCCAGGGACCCTCTACAGTAATATTTTTTCATAACTGCAGATAGGGAGATTTCATCATAACTACCAGCTATGCCGTTATTTCTTAACTATATAAGTCACTTTCTCATCAAGACAAACAGGTGTACCTTCTAATGTTTCCTTTAGTTTCGGTCTATGGAAATTGGGGACATCCCTTTTTCTCTGGGCAGGGCAAATATATACCTCTATTGTCTGAAAAGGGTCAGATTCCTTTGTGGAACAAGGGGGCATCTTGGAACTGTAATTACAATGAAGTAGAAATGTGGGCAAGTGGAAAAGAGTGAGCCATGTAGGGAAGAATATTAAATGTCAGACAACAGAATAAAGAAAATGTTTATCTCTAAAAAGCATGGAGACTAGTTACCGTTTGTATTGATAGAAATTTCTTAAAACCTATAATTG
This sequence comes from Uromys caudimaculatus, assembly GCA_028551405.1. Taxonomy (NCBI): domain Eukaryota; kingdom Metazoa; phylum Chordata; class Mammalia; order Rodentia; family Muridae; genus Uromys; species Uromys caudimaculatus. The sequence continues at coordinate 52,835,375 of CM052704.1, forward strand.
GATTATGAAGGCTACATTATCTCTTTTATAAAGTCACAAGTGCATACATTATTTTAATTACTAAACTGATAAAGAATTATACAAAAACTAGGAATGTACCCTAGTTGGAGGCAATTAAACAAAGGGTATCCAAGAGTTTTAAACTACTATAGAAGATAAAATTCTCCTGAATTAAAGATTAAGGAAAAATTACAACATACTGCAAGGGAGGAAGCACATTTTTGCATCAATTATTCTAGACAAATTTCCCATAATTTAAAACAGAGATATTAACATACATAGAGTGGCTTGAGTTGTAGTGAAAAACATAGAAATCAGAGAATCTTAATATTTAATCATGGCTATAAGGAATACCTTTAGCTTTATGTATTTGTGTGTGTGTGTGTGTGTGTGTGTGTGCGTGTGTATGTTCATATCTACAATATCTATCATCTGTTTATCTACATCTATCTATGTATCTATCTACAGATTCAGATTCAATAATTACTCTGGATGATAGCTTATATTCATAAAATGATTTAAGCAGAAACTTGTATAATAAAATATTAAATGGGAAAAGCTTCATTTCTCTTGAAACTTCATTTTTGGCCCAAATACTAAAGCTCTTTTATTGGAGATCATAAATGTGTTTGTAGGGAAATTAACAAAGGGAAAAAGTATAGTTAAACGGTACAAACTACTTAAACAGTACAAACATTCATGATTAGAGTGTTTTGGTTCATTGTCAAAATAAAAATCGCTAGCAAGAAAAGTTAGCGAGTTATGCTTTTCTTCCCAGTTCAAACTTAGACTATGAAGAGAACTTGAAATGGACTTGAAAAACAATAGCTTAGAGCTTCTAAAGCAGAGAAAGTAGAACACTGTATATAAAAACCACAGTACAATTTTTATTTTTGCAATTATAGTTACATTCATACCTTCCCTTTCCCTGTCCAAAGCATCCATTTATCTTCCTTTTCTCCTTCAAATAATGGGCTTTTTTTTTTTAAATAAAAAAGACCTAATTGTTATTGCATACATATAGTATTCATATAATGTTACTATGTATGCATATTTTCATGGTTGATATTTGGCAAGGGTCAGACAATTGGTGTGCTCTATTTTAGAAATGTGCTGAAAACAGATACTGGAGAGTTTTGTAATAGAAAACATAGACAGCAGTAAAGAGCATAATGACACTGTCTTGTATTCATGGCATTTTGTGTCTGATATAGGTATGGTATGGGCATCAAGAGCTGGTGAATTTCAGATTTAGAGAGCTTGAGAGATATGAGTCTTATAAATAGTGAAGTACTTCCCTATTCACTCATATTGATGACATTTCTATACATTCTGCATTGCTATATTAGTTCCTGATTGACTGGAGATTTTCGGGGGAGCATCTAGTGTCTACTCTAAAGCTATTAGCCTTCTCCTTCTCCTCAAAATCTGGCAGAGTTTTAATGATTCATAGTCCCTCAGTCTAAATACTTGTTGAGACTGCTGTGAGCGTTCCAAGTACATCTTTCCTATGCTTATCTCAGTTTATAATCTAAATAACTTTTATATTTTTTATCTATAGAGAAATTAAGAAATTATTCTTTTAATTAGGTTGATTCTATTTAATATAGTGATATTATGCATCATACTTACAAATTGAGCATGCTTTTAAGCACAATATCATTGAGCAAATTTCCAAACATTTGAACACACTCTAATGATAGACTTACAAAGGGCAGTCAATGTCATGTGAAATGTAATTGAGAATATTTTTTTCTTTAATACAGATAAGAGACATGTTGAATGTGTTCATTTGCTATAGACATAATACATTAATATATTACAGATGTAATATTATATATAGTATAGTAAAATTAAAACATATCTATAATATATTATAGATGTAATATATAAGGTATAATATAAACAAAACATATCTATAATTTAAGCAATATAGATATACTAAGATTTCAATATATTTCTGTATAATTGTTGGTCTTTTATTTTTAATTAGAAACAAGTGAATAACATATTAATTTTCCTTCAGGAAACTATTTGAGCAATATGTGAAGGAAAATTTAAAAAATACCCATGACCTATATAACGTTCATCATTATATTCTTTGCTTCCTTTTTATGTTATGGCTTTAATAAACTTTGCTGCAAATATTACTATTTAAAATCACTGAAGCATCTGCTATATACTAGAATGAATTAATGATCAGTACCTTTTTTGGGGATGTTATAAACCCAATGCTGATTTCATCTCTGTATATTTAATTCATTATTCTGTGTTCAACTCATTCAATCCATCATACTCTGAGGAGATGATGACAAAAGTAGCTATTAAAAGCATATCAAGGATATGATTATAGCAGTTCTGTGGAGATAGATTTTTTTATGAAGCAAAATTATTTTCAAATCATAATTTCTGTATGGTGTACAAAAAGAACTTTCTTATATTTCATCCATAAGTGAACATTAAAAAAAAATCAGTTATTTCAACTTTGCTGCTTTTTCAAAGTAAATCACATTCAAATATAGGATAACTTAAAGAAGTATATGAATAATATCAGCAGCTGTCGAAATAAAATAAACCTGACAGCTTGCATTTGGTTTATTGCAAACATATTTTATGACTCAACAGCACTGCAGTCTTTTCCTAATTTTTGCTACAAAGCAAAGCAAAACAACAGTTTATTGTGGCAATACTTCATACTGACCTACTTCTGTAAATTGTCTTTAAGCTCTAGGGCAAAAAGATGAACATTAATGTTTTTAAACTGGATACAAAAGCGGGTTTTATCCTGTCGCTCTTGTAGCATAAATTGTCAAATAGAGATAATTGGATATGTATAAACATATTGCTTGTCAGCATATTTTAACCCCTCCCCTGTTTTCTGGCACATTTTACCTGGGGTGAAACTACACAGATATTAGATGATTATTTTAGGGATAAAATAAAAGTTATTAAAGGTTTTCGGGTTTGAGAAACTTGATTTTCAAGATGTACGACACAAGTTTTGTGTTGTTTCTTTAAGTAGTTTCAGAATAGAATGGTAAGTGTGCTTTTAGGAAGCAAGAATGAAAGAAAACATTTGAAGATTGCAAAGGAAATGAGAATAACCACTAAGTGTTATGTAGAGGATAAAAACATAAAAGTATACTGCTTATTATCAAAATTTAAAAAATAAAGAAAATAAAGGTAGACATTGGTGCTGTAAAGGACGGCAGCCTAAAGATTATTTTTGTATTTCATCTTTCAGTTATTTTCTTATTATGCAAGGGAATTTCTGTTTAATTGATTACAGTCCACTTTGTCAAGAAATTTTATAGGAAAAATACTTATAGAGTTCTATATATACTAGAAACTATTAATTCGGAATTTGATTATTTTTTTGAGATTAAAAACAATGTTTAGTGTAAGTTTTTAATGGCTATTGACTACAAAACCATACCCTTGGTGTTAAATTTTTTTTTTTTTTTTTTTTTATAAATCCTTAAACCTTATTTTTGGTTTAAATTTTAATAAGATAAAATGACCTCCTTCCATTTAATTGGAAAATTCAATTTACAGGGATAGCAATGCTTGGAGTCTGTTAATTTTATTTTCAAAATAAAGACAACTGTTACCATTTGCCACCTAAACTAAGGTTTCTGTTTCAGTGTGGTTACTCTTATGCAAACTTAATTACATTTCAAAGTTCTATATAAATTAATTGTTCAAATACATATGTTCAAAGAAGAAGTAGTATTACTAATTTTATGCCTTTGTTTTGATTTTATCATATCAAATATTCCCCCTTAAAATAAATACAAATCCATTCTGAAAATAAGAGTCCTTTTATTTTGTTTTGTTTTTAAGTTGTTGTTGTTTTGTTTTTTTGTTTTGTTTTGTTTTTTTGACAATTTTGATACTTTATTTACATTTCCAATGTTTCCCCTCTTCTGGGTCTCCTCTTTGGAAACCCCCCTATCCCCTCCCCCTCCCCGCCTCTATGAGGGAATTCCACCTCCCACCCACCGGCCCACCCATCCCCATATTCCCACCTTGACATTCCCCTTTACTGGGGCCTCTAACACCCTCAGGCCCAAAGGCCTCTCCTCTCTCCCTGATGGCTATCGAGGTCATCCTCTGCCACATATGTGGTCTGAACCATGGGTCCATAGATGTGTATTCTTTGGTTGGTGGTCCAAACTCCAGGACAACCCTGGGGGGTCAGGCCCATTGACACTGTTGCTTCCTCCATGGGGCTTCAAATTCCATCAGCTCCTTCAGACCTTTCTCCAACTCCTCCATCTGGGACCTCACTCTCAGTCCAGCGGTTACTGTTAAGTGAAACTTGGGCATTCTGAACTTTTGGGCTAATATCCGCTTATCAGTGAGTACATACCATGTTCATTCTTTTGGGACTGAGTTACCTCGCTCAGGATGATATTTTCAAGTTCCATCCATTTGCCTGCAAATTTCATTAAGTCATTATTTTTAATAGCTGAGTAGTACTCCATTGTGTAAATGTAGCATATTTTCTGTATCCATTCCTCTGA
>CM052704.1:52847704-52879652 GCA_028551405.1 Uromys caudimaculatus
TTGGGGAGGGGATGGGGGGTATACAAAGAGGAGACTCAGAAAAGGGGAAACATTGGAAATGTATATAAAGTATCAAAAATAAAAAAGGAGGAAAAAAAAAAAAAAGAGCTAATACCAATACTCCCCAAAATATTCCACAAAATAAAACCAGAAGGAACACTAAAAAAATAAAATAAAATAAAATAAAAAATAAAAGCAAATGACTCATAAAAAAAAAAAAAAAAAAAAAAACAACTTTCATTGAACCTGTGGAGCGAGACAGGTGATGGATGTTTAGCCAGATAATTACTCCTAATGGATATGCATGTAAACATTCTTGTTGTAAACTTCTATTTCAATTTACGATTTGATTTTTTCCGTGAACTTGTGATGAACTTTGTAACATGTGATCATGTATTCTGAAAAACGTATAAGTGCTGAGGACAAAAGAAGCGCAAGGAAAATTTTTGCCTTTCTTCACTTAGAGTAGCAATTTTTTTCCCTTTCCCCACTTAGAAGAAAATTTTCCCTTCCCCGCTTAGAATCTTTCCACTTTTCCCCTTAGATAGCTTTCATAGGAAACTTTTTACAACTTTCTAATAAACTCTATAACAACTTCTCTAAATGTCCCATTATCTTCCTGAAACTTCTGATTAGCAGGCTGAAACTTAGAGCTTTGCAGTTCCTGCTGAGATAGAACAAAGGCCACATTGCTCAATCCTCTGCTCTTAGACTACAGGTGTTAATCACCTAAGCCAGCAGTCTTTTACCCTCAGAAAAAGCAAGAAAGTTTTCAGGACTTTTTAGAAGTTATCATCAGTATTTCAGTACAGCTACAGAGCTAGAACATCCTGAGACACTCAGACTTTAAAGGCATCACTAGTGTTGTACCTGTGCTCCCGCCACTACCCTCTCCAGGCTGGGAGGCTCCCAGCAAGTTTCCACTGCACTAGGTTTCTACATCATCCTAAAAATGTCCCTCAATTCCAGTAGTCTCTGCCTATACCCTCTTCCACCCTTCTATCTTCACCTGATCCATGTTGTTTCCATCCTCCCCCAACCCCTATTAACCCTTAAATTTTCTTCCAGTTAGCATGACTCATTGTGCTCATAATTACTGAAGGAACAATCATGAAGCCTGCATGGGTCTGTACTAGAATATCTGCATATATGTTATAGTTGTGTAGGTTAATGTTCTTGCTGGACTCCTACAATGGGAGTTTGCGGTGTCTCCTCTTTAGCTTGCTTTTGGGACTCTTTTCCTGCTACTATGTTGACTCCTCCAGCCTTAATATGAGGGTTTGTGCCTGGTCTTATTATAACTTATTAAACTGAATCAATTGATATCCCTGGGAGACTTGCTATCTTCTAAAGAAAAATGCAAGAAGGACATGGGGGAAAGGGTAGGTAGGGATCAGTCTATGATGAGTGGTTGTATGGCAAAACTGCAGTTAGGATATAATGTATAAGAGAAGAATTAAAAATAAATAAAAAGGGGACTGGAGAGCTAGTTTGACAGTTATGAATATATGGTGCTTTGTATCAGAATCATATTTTATTTCCAGCACTCACAGCAAGGTGTTCAGAACTGTAGTATCAGCTCCAGGAAAACCCAATCCCACTAGCCTCCATGAGCACCTACATTCATAAATGCATGTGTGCATTTGAACTTATGGATACATGCATAATTCAAAATAAAGTTTTTTAAAAATAAATATAGTAAATATTCTTCTCTAGGTAAGTGAGTTCTCCAAACCCATTATGATATTGATGCTTTCTAAGAGTTAAGGCATGGGTTCTCAGCAATATTCTTGCTTTCAGAATGTATCTTGGATGGTTCCATGTGTTTCCAAGGACAGCAAATTCCATGGCAGTACAATTAGTGTTCTCTGACGGATTTGGCTGACACAGTTATCATCTCCGAGGGAGTCATCAGTGACTAATGGAAGTGTGGCTAATGTTGCCAGATGCCTACTCAATCCTCTGCTATCAAGAAAGAATTTGTATTAAAAATTTATATTGAAACTGAGCCTGGACACTATGCTTAAATACACAAACTCATATATAATAATGATGACACTTTAAAGATAGTAGTCTGGAATATTTTATTATTTTTTGAGATTTTATTTACTTTTATTTTATATATATGAATGCTTTTCAGCATACATATCTAGGTACCATAAACATGATGCCAATGGAGGCCAGAAGAGGGTATTGTATACCCTGGGACTGGAACAGACAGTAATTAACCATGATGTGTGTACCAGGCACTAAATATGGGTCCTCTGGAAGAGAAGTCAGTGCTCTCCACAACTAAGCCATCTCTCCATCTTTTAGTCTGAAATATTTCAGGGTTTTCCACATTTCAAACACAGGCATACACACACACACACACACACACACACACACACACACACACATGCATATATATGCTAAGAGGAGAAACTAAGTTTTGGCCATTACAATTTCTCTGACTTTCCCAGTCTCAATCAATTTTTAACATTTTCTTATTGCTCAATATATTTTATGTCTGTTATCTTGTGTTTGTACTTATAATCATACACAGATATGTACATGAATAAGGAAAAGGATAGAAATGAGTTTGTTTACTCCATGTCAATTGTTTACTTTTATTTGTGTGTGTTTATGTGTGTGTGTGCACGTGTGTGTATGTATGTCTAAGCATATGTGTAAGCATTGACTTACCCATGAGGAGAGAGGATTGAAAAGAAGAAAGATTGTACCCATCTAATATCCTTTACCTTATTGTCTTGAGGCAGAGTCTCTTTCTGAATCTGAAGCTTGCTGTTTTACATCTATGCCTGCAGTCTAGCAAGCCACTGAGATTATCCTATCTCTACAACCCTTGTTACTGAGGACAAGGTTATGAGTGGCCATATCTGGCTATATACATAAATGCAATTAAGGTACTTATACTTGCACAGAAAGCAGTTCTGCAAACAGACCCATCTCTCTAACCCAGCAGAAAGAGTTTCTGATGAATATTTGATTGGCTACATATGTAATATAATGAAGTAGTGGGAAGTGCTTTGATAATTTTTACTCATAGCAAAAGTGCACTAAAATATATCAAGTGATTCCCTGGCAGATTATTTGTGTTCTTTATACATTACTTGCTACCTTAATTCATTTCACAGCTGATCAATTTCATCCCACCCACATAGTAACTCAGTAACTCTTTCTACTGACTCTTCTGCTCTTGGCAACTTTTGCATAGATCTCACTACTCATTTGCCACTGGTTAATAAAAATGGAAATGTCCTTCTTTAAGTAAAACCACCTCTTTACTTTGGTAACTAGGCCCTACTCATATACAATGACTAAATTAATATAGAAAATGATGATAAACATACCTGAGTTGGGGACCCCTGTAGTTGAATTAGGGAAAGGCTGGAAGAAGCTGAGGAGGAGCACAACCCATAGGAAGACCAGCAGTCTCAACTAACCCAGACCCCTGAGATCTTTCAGACACTGAACCACCAGCGTACACTAGCTGTTCTGAGGCCCTTGACACATATACAACAGAGGACTGTGTGGTCTGTCCTCAGTGAGTTAAGATGCATCTAACCCTCTAGAGACTTGAGGCCACAGGGAGTGAGAGGCCTGGTTGTGGTATGGTGGAGAGGGGAGGTGGAGGGGACATCCTTTTGGAGACAGTGGGGAGGAGGAATGGGCTGAAGAACTGACAGAGGGTGGACCAGGAGAGGGACAATGCCTGGGCTGTAAAAAAATAAATGTAATTAAAAAAAGAAATATTTACAAATTTATTTTGCCTTCCCTATGTGTGTTCATATTCTACATATGAGCTACATATACAAATATGATAAGTATTGATTTTCTGAAAACTCATAGAAGTAAAGGGGTACAGAAAAAGGGGAGAAAAGGAAGAGTGGGAGTCAAATAATTAAGGAAGATGAGGGTGATGAGGAGAAATAGCAGTATTTCTCTACTTAAGACTTCAAGAACATCAGGATGCAGTAATCCAAGAAAACTGGTAGATTATGTGCTCAAGCACAGCCAGTGTCACCTCTTTTGTACTTGATGTGAATTCCTGAATGATTTTAAATTATATATGCTCATCAACCAATAAATTTAGTATTCTGTGTGCTGAGAATTGATGCTGTGAAGAAAGCGTGTTGTGGACTGAATGGGATCCTAACTTTTCAGGAAGAATGAGAAGTAAGATAATGTGCATCTTACTACGCATATATATGGCCTCCGTGTTGAATAATGTTATTTTGGGAGATAAACAAAAAAAATCTAACCATTGTCATGAAAATCAAATGTCTTAACTATTAATATTCATTTTGCATAAATCTATATGCTTACAACAAAGCAATTTGACTTTCTCAAATTAATTTCCCAAGCCACTGATTACATAACACATTCAATTCACATTTCTTCCTGTTAAATACTTACCCACAGAAAGCAAAGAAGTAACTTTTTCCAAATGAACATATGATAGGATAGTCATAATGAGGTATATTAACATTACATTTTAGCATGAATGGCATATCAAATCAAGACATCCATTAAAGCCATCTTTTTTTCCCTTCTTTTCTAGGTAATCATAAACACCAACAAGTACTCCACAATGGAAATTAAGAAAGAAGAATCCATTCAGAAGCAATCAATGAGATTTCATTGTGTTTTATAGATGTATTCTAAGTGTAATCTCACAAAGTGTTCACTTTGCATCTTAGTATGTATTCAAATCATGTATTTCTCACCACAGGAGATGTTGGGCAAGCTCGAAAGAATATGATCCTCTTCAGAAAAGACATGGACTCATTCAAGCTTTGGATACAATTTCTAAATTTAAATTAATGCATATGTACATGTATGTGCATGTGTTTGTATGTCTTAGTCAGGGTTTCTATTCCTACACGAACATCATGACCAAGAAGTGAGTTGGGGAGGAAAGTGTTTATTCAGCTTACACTTACACGTTGCTGTTCTTTCACAAAAGGAAGTCAGGACTGGAACTCAAGCAGGTCAGGAAGCAGGAGCTGATGCAGAGGCCAAGGAGGAATGTTACTTCCTGGCTTGTTTCCCCTGGCTTGCTCAGCTTTCTCTCTTATAGAACTCAAGACTACCAGCCCAGGGATGGCACCACCCACAGTGGGCCCTTCCTCCTTGATCACTAATTGAGAAAATGCCTTACAGCTGGATCTCATAGAGGCATTTCCTCAACTGAAGCTCCTTTCTCTGTGACAACTCCAGCTTGTATCAAGTTGACACACAAAACCAGCCAGTACAATTGACTCCTTGTCAATTTGACACACAAACACATCACTATGAAGCCTCAACCCTTACTTTCTTATTCATCCCCTAGATCTAAATAACTTTAAAAGTCCCACATTATTTACATATTGAAAGTTCAATCCCTTGAAAATATCTAATATCTTTTAAAATTCAAAGTCTTTTAAAAATTCTAAGTTTCTTAACTGTGGGCTCCACTAAAATACCTTCTTACTTCAAGAGGGAAAAATATCAGGGCACAAAATCAAACTCCAACCATCCAATGTCTGGGATCCACTCCCAATCTTCTAGGCTCCTCCAAGGGCTTGGGTCACTTCTCCAACTCTACCCTTTGTAGCACACACCTTGTCTTCTAGGCTCCAGAAGCCTGTGCTCCACTGCTGTTGCTGTCCTGGGAGCTCATCTCATGGTACTGGCATCTCCAAAACACTGTCTTCCTCTGTTACTAGGCTTTACCAATAGCCTCTCATAGGCCATCTTCATGATGCCAAGCCTCAACTCCTTTGCATGACCCCTTCAGTCCTGGCACATCAATTGCAACTGAGGCTGTACCTTCACCAATGGCTTTTTGTGGCCTCTCAGAGTGCTGAGCCTCAGCTGTTCTTCATGACTCCTTCATGCCTTCAAAACCAGTACCACCTGGGTAACACTTAAACCTTACCAAGTCCAGTCACAGCACAAGGCACAACCTTGGTTATCTCTGCAACACAGTCTTTTTGTGCTCTCAGAAAACACTTCCCAGAAGATTTCACCTGAATGATGCTGGTCTCTTCTTAATCACAGCTAATGTCTTAGCTCCAGCTAACCAGCATCAATAGTCCCAGTAATGCAAAGGTTTCACTTTAGTAGTTCTAGTATCTTGTTAATCACCACTGATTCTTCATCACCAGCTAACCAAAACCACAGAATCTTCACAATAAAATAGCAACAACCCTGATAAGTGTCTTTAATATTCCTTCTGAAGATTCACAAGCCAGGCCTACATCTTTTGCATTGTTCTCAACATTATCTTCCAAGCTGCTACATAACATCTCACAGAGCTTTTAATACCAAATAGCTCTTCTAGCCCAAAGTTCCAAAGTCCTTTCACAGTCCTCCCCAAAACATGGTCAGGTTGTCACAGGAATACCCAACTCCTGGTACCAATTTGTTTTAGTCAGGGTTTCTATTCCTGCACAAACATCATGACCAAGTTGGGGAGGAAAAGGTATGTTCAGCTTACACTTCCACGTTGCTGTTCTTCACAAAAGGAAGTCAGGACTGGAACTCAAGCAGGTCAGGAAGCAGGAGATGATGCAGAGGCCATGGAGGGATGTTATTTCCCTGGCTTGCTTCCCCTGGCTTGCTCAGCTTTCTCTCTTATAGAACTCAAGACTACCAGCCCAGTGATGGCACCACCCACAATGGGCCCTTGCTCCTTGATCACTAATTGAGAAAATGCCTTACAGCTGGATCTCATAGAGGCATTTCCTCAACTGAAGCTCCTTTCTCTGTGACAACTCCAGCTTGTGTCAAGTTGACAAACAAAACCAGCCAGTACATATAAAAGAATATAAAACATTTATTAGTCACATAATGAAGCTTACTTGAGAGACTAAAACCTGGATTGATAAAGAAGCAAAGTGGGAATGGTTAGTGTTTTTACAACAGCTAAATGATGGGGTCAGAGCTGGGTGATATGGTACATATCAAGATCCAGGTGATGGAAGTATAAGAGTTGCTGTGAATTTGTCACCATGCTGGTTTATATACTGAGTTATATACTAAAAGGCTTTTAGACCAAAACATGGTCTAAAAGACATAATCATAAAAAGATAGGGGTAGGATGAGAATTTTTGATGATATTAAATGTGCAAACATTTGGATTCTCTTTCTCATAAGTAGAACCCATAGAGAACAAGGAGGGATTTAGGAATGAAAATTAAATATTAATAGCACATGCTCACACATAATGGAGTCAGATCTTTGTTACATAAGTCTTGACAAGGAATCATGGCTGGTTGTCCTCTTGTCCTCTGTGGCTGGGTAGCTGAGTAGAATCTGTAAATGAGTCACTGATGAAATTTGTTGTAGCAGAATTCTCCTCCAATTAATTTAAATATTAATACAAGAAGAAACTTGTGATTGGTCAGTGGAAAAGGAAGGCAGGCTGAGAATTTTAGAGATGAGGAGAGAGAGAGAGAAGAAGGGAAGGAGCAGAAGAGGTAAGATGGAACCTATAGGAATGAAAGAGAAGCCATAACCACACAGTCACACAGTCCTGGGAGCCATAAGTATTGGGGATTTCTTAGATAGGTGATTAAGTATTAACTGGGGTGTATTTGCCCCATCTATCTGTGTAGCTTGTGTTTATTTCAATTGAGTTTTTAGTTCATTGTGCGGGCGTTTTGTGGGTTGAGAATTTGTTAATATAAATATGATTGATAAATTACAAGCTTCTATAGTTTTGATTTCACCAGGTTACTGGGATTTATGAACACTAGCCACAGGGAGTAGATGACTGGGAATGTGAGCAGAATCAGCAGCAAGAGAATCTCGAGATGGGCAGTCACTGCATCCGGTTAGCCATGGAGGAGACAAGATCTCTGGGGCAAGATAGTAGCAAGTGCCAGGGCGGGATGATGCATTATTTAATATTTCCTGAAACAATTTGTTTCTTGTGTTTGCCAATTAGATGGATGGCCTAGCTCAAAACCTTAAGAGCACACATTGTCATATTAATCACTCTCCTCTTGGGTCTTTCTATAAGTCCCACACATTGTCTTATTTTTATCATGGGTGATGTTAGTGACACAGAGTCTGCTGTGTTATGTACTTCTTATAGTAAATATAAATTCTATTATACTCTGAATCTTATAAAAATGTATATCTACGAACATTATTTAAAATTATTACCAGTATGTTTCATTGATAAAATGTGTTGTGATTTATATCTCCATACATGGAGTATAAAACTTCCGCATCTAAAACTGTCTGTGCGGCATTATGATGTGTGCCACATTTGGAAGTGTGAAAGGAAATGATTTGCCATTGATATGTGATATACAGTCTATGCAAATCACTTAATCACAAAAAGATGTAGGACTGTTAAGAGCCCAGAGTCATTAAGAAATTCTTTTCCAAGTCCTAGAGTAAATACGTTTTTATCAAGTCCTATAAATTTAGATTTTATAATTTATTCTGACTAATTTAATGTTATTATGATACAATATAGAAAAGGGTAACAAAATAGACTTAAATAAGAACTTAATATATATTATCATCCAGGCCACATAATTGCAAACTGCTTATGACCTTTTTGTATCACTCGGGGTATAAATAGCACATTAGTTAAATCAGAAGTTCAGTAACATACCAAAGGCTATATGAATTTTCCTGAGGAAGTATACAACATCAGATGCACCATTAGAGTTGAGATTATTAGTTAGTTGAGATCGAATAGAACACTATTACCAATGGGGAGGCATGAAATTTAATAGAAGCAAATGGAGAATCCAACTCTTGTGCATCTGTGACCTTAAGAGCAATAAGACCTGATAGTTCTTCTAAGGTAACATGAGTATTTTTTTTAAGTCATTATACTATTCCAATGGAAAGTTGTTTATTTCTGTTGAAACCAGAAGTTGTCCCAGAGACTTTAATTCTCTCTTACCCAGTAAATCATGTCCAAGCCTCCAGGTCAGTGAGACAGTCATGAACTCAGCCATTGACAATCTTCTCCTATCCTTTATCTATTAGCGGCCTGAAAAAAAGACCCCTACATTTTTGGGGCTTTCTGGGATTTAAACTACATCTATTCCTTGGCTTCTATATACTCTCATTATAGTCATGATGACTCTCTGAGACCTTTTATATCAATGCAAATTTGGCCATTGAATGGTCCTTAGAATGTTGTGGGTTATTCACTTTCCTGATTAGAGTCAGTTAAATAAATGACTGAAGTTCTGCTTGAGAAATAGTAAGGTCATCATTGTCATATGGGGTTGTCATATATTTTGAGAATACTTTTATCACTATGACTCAGTCAGTTAATGGGTTTCCCTATGGTCACTACAATAGAAATATACAATAGGTCTTGACATTACAGCCATTGAATTAGTCATTTCTTGTAAAATTTCTTTTACAGAGACTGAGTAATAATACCCTCCATTACTGTTTACTTGTCTTGATTCAAGAAATGAAGTGTCTACTTGTTTTCATTATTCCCTGTGAATTAACTTGGACCGTTTTACCACCACTGATACCTTGCTGTCTATTATAATTACAAGTTAAGATCTGTTATTTGGGCCCCATTGATTTCAGTTATTAAACATTGGAACTGCATTCAGACAGCTAACTTCCCTAACACTGTTTGTAATTGAATGATCCAGAGAGATTTCCCATCCCTGAAATTCTCAACAAATAATTCTAATAATCACTTTTTAGGTGTATGTCTTGTGAATTTGCTAAATAGAACTTGGATCTCCTGTCAAGTATAATTTTAGCTATGTATCATAAGCTCATTGTTGCCTAACCATGTTTTAATTTATTTAATACTTTCAGTTCCATATGCCCTGTCAGTTTCAACACTTCTTTACATAATATGGTCCATAATTTTGTACAAGCTTACAAATGCCAAAATAGTAATTTGATTTTATCCTGTTTGCTAATACATTAAATTCTATATCAGAGTAGAATATTATATATTTATAAACTCTTATTAATCTAATTGTATATTATCTCCACGAATATTTTTATGCTTTCTATCAATGATTTTGAAAAATGTTGACTAGATCCTTATAATGTAGACTACTATTAATTAATGAAATTCTTGACAGTCTAGCCATAATCATATTTTCTGTCTCTAGAATACCATTCCAATATCAGTGAAGTTTCAAAAATTTAGCATAAATGATCAAGAAATGCATCACTGACATTAGTGAAGTTTTCTACATTTTTACCTACTGGGCAAGTAGTACAACTTTAGAATGCTATTTAAAATTGTCTCTTGTGGTCATTTTTGATAAATGCTTTTTGTCAGTTTTTGGAATGTGGTTATTATAGAGGAATTTTAATTCAACAATCTCTCTGGGTGGAATGGAGACATGCCCTTAGAACGAACTTTTATTAGCAAACAATGTAGATAAGTAGTTGGTAAAAGGAGTAGTCTAATTGGAGGAGTGCAGTTCCGGGAGTACAGTTGAGTTGAGTGCAGGCAATGCAGTGGAGTTCAGTTGAGTTCAGTCCAGTACCAGCAGTACAGCTTAGTTCATGGATCAGTGATAGATTTTTCCAAGCAGAGCAATTAAGTGAAAAGCTGAGAGAAGCCAGTTTGTATATGTCATCTTGGAGAGGAGCTTTGAGCAAGAACAAAATAGTTGAACCAACTATTCAGATTTCAGAAATAACTAGAAAGCGTGAGCTTATTCTGCAGTAAGCTTCTGAGATGACAATTACATCTGGAGAATAAAGGTTATTTTTATAGGCTATTTAATTTATTTATATATTTAATTGTAGATATGGATGCTGTTGGAGAAGTTCTGCTAGGAACATAATTTCATTACTTAATTAAGCTGTGGTATAAGGAAGTGTATTGCACATGTATAAAAGAGGCCAGCAAAACTGTATTGAGTATTTCAGAAGCAGAACTATAGTCATTGTCCATGAATATTAAAGTATCTTCAGTTAAAAGGCATGTGTGTCACTGACATGCAGAGTGTTGTGTTTTCAAGAATGTTTTCCAGGTGTAAAGAGACTAGTGTGGCATTAGATATACTCTTATAAGCTATCACCATATCCTATTCTGAACACTTTTTTTTTTTGAACAAAGAGAAACAAAACAAGGATTTTGCTTCCTTTCTTCATACTGATCCCAGGTATTCCAGAAAAGACAAAAATTAAGCAATGTATTTTAGCACTTCGTTAACAGAGACACTCAGCTACAGCTTCTGTGCACTTGTCCCAATATGACCAATAGTTTCATTGAAATTGTACACTACCATATCATATGTGTAAATAACCTACGGACATTCAGTTACATAGAAAATATACTTGTTCATTAAAAATTTAACTTAGCTTCCACATGTTGTCTGTTTTGATGCCCATGCAAAAGTATATGGTAAATATGACAGTCTTTGTTTTTTGTAACCTAGAATGTAGTTAAACTCATGCTGTCCAAGTTTTTCACAATCGTGGAGTTTAGTAAAACTTGCTGCTATTTTCTTGTGGCTTATAAATAGCTACAACAGTTAAAATATGTTTTCTTCTTAATATCAAAAGTGTGTGTTTGTGTAGCAATTACTACAACAAAATTTCATCTCAGGGGAAGCTTTTAAGACTGAGGATATACTAAAGCCATGTGGAAACACCCTACTCTATGGAGAAGTTCATAGAAGCTCAACAGTTTTAGGAAGTCCTGAAAACTGACTAGATATACCAGACCTATCCTTCCCTAAGGTTATGATAAACAGTAAGGAATGAAAGAGAGGTGAAATATATTTGCATACATACCAAGGTAGTAGAAGAGGTATAGACTAGCCAAATAGCCTAGAAGAGACAGGATGCAGCCAAGTTGCTTACAAGAGCTAAATACTAGATAAACTGCCAAGAAGCACTGCTGAATATTCAATCTTCCTTGAGAAAGCTGAAACCAGCAGAGCAAGAGGAACACTCTCTGAACTATTCAGCATCATGAAAGCCATGCAATAACTTCAGGGGACATTCTGTGGCCCATGCACCATCATCAGTGATAGACTACTTAGTGATTTAGTTGTCATTGAGTTATTTATGCTCTTGTACTATCTCACTCATAAATAAGCCTGTAAATAAACATGATAAACTCGTTGGATCATCAGGTTGAACTTTCTTGATACCCTTACTTTGGTTTGACAATGATTTTATATCTGAAGCAATAGATATTTCTTCTCACTTCTCCAGAAATATTGTCATAGAACAGTAGGGCATCTATCTCAGTTACTAGAATTTACCAAGCATCAAATAAACAGCCATGTGATCACCAGCCAGTGAGAATGAATATTCAAGTCATCTGTGGGATAAAGAGAAGTCAGAGACTCCTTTTTACCAAATTCTAAGAGATGGTGACTTGGATCATTTAAACCAATAGCTACAGGCAATGACTCTGTGTTCCATTTGTCAGACTTGTATTGGGTCTAGGCTGCTAAATTATGACTTTGCTTATTTCAATACATTCCTTATGCCATAAACAGGTGACACATTTGACTTTTTGATTTTGGCCTTTGCCTCACACATGAGTGTATGAATTTTCTAGCATTCAGTTATAGTTCTATTCCTAATCATAGAAGAAGTCTAGAATGATACAGGTTAAGGTGTTCAATAAATTTACTTTTGAAAATCCTTTTAGGATATATATATATATATATATATATATATATATATATATATATATACACACACATATATATATACACACACACACGCATATATATATGCGTGTGTGTGTGTGTGTGTGTGTGTGTATGAAATACATATAGACTTCTAGTTGTGCCAATTTTTGTCACACACTTTAGATCTATAGCAGAGGATCTTTGGTAGTCCACTCCCCTTGTCATATCTCTTGGCAATTGATCATACCCTAGAAATCACAGAGTTTGTTTGGGAGAGTCAACAAAGCTGAGGATGTAACCATCTTTTCTACACCATGAGATACTTGGTATCATACTTTTTTAAATTTTTAATCTTTTTTTTTTTGTTTGTTTTGTTTTTCGAGACAGGGTTTCTCTGTGTAGCCCTGGCTGTCCTGGAACTCACTCTGTAGACCAGGTTAACCTTGAACTCGGAAATCCACCTGCCTCTGCCTCCCAAGTGCTGTTCTTTTTTAATCTTAAGTTATGATTTATGTGTATATGTACTGCAGCTTGAATCAGGTATGGTACAATCTACTCTACTACTTCCACAAGGGCAGAGTCTATCTACAAGCTGCTTCTATCAACTGAGCTTGAGAATCACTGGCTATATGCATTCTTGTACAAAAGTGAGCTGGGTCTATACTGGTACCCCATGGGGTCAGTAGCTTACTGAATGTAAAGGAGAGAGCCTTGGATCATTTGGATCTTAAAGATCTGAAAATGCAGGAGCTTCGCCTTCCCCTACATGTATATAGTTTCACTGTGTGTCATCTCTTGTGATGAATCTTACACATACCAGCATGCACACACACATGCATGCCTGTGAGATATATATATGGGGGGTGTCCCCCCATAGGTATAGATTTGTAAGATGTTTGGCAAACTAAAAATACATATATACTGATTGGGGTTATAGAAAAGTTAAACTTCATTGACTCTGAGTATGAATCAATTTTATTTGTGACAAAATTGAAGTGTAATTACTTACATAAGGAAACTGATTCATTGTATTACTTTCAATAGTCCCTGATCAAATTTACTTTCCTATCTCCATGTTTCAATTATGTGAGCTATGTTAGGACTGAAAAAAATCTACTTTCAACTAATACCACAAAATCAATGATCCTAGTACTCTTTTCTGTCTGCCTAACCTTACTCCATGTCATCCCTAAGCACTTTGTAATACTATAAAGATATGACAAATATTAAGATGGAAGGAAGATGGAAGGGTGGTGCTTGCCATATCAACAGTTTTATAATAAACACTGATATTTGAAAACATCACTGGGCATGATCATATTTTATCGGAATAATTTTTTCAATGATATATTTTTTTTAAAGTAAGTACTTCCTTTCTCTCCTTTCCATCTTGAAAAAAAAATGTCCTTGCAAAATGAGGCATAATTTCAGAAGCACGTAAACTTTATTCTTTGATGCAACTTGGTCAAATTCCATTTGAACAAATTGCTAGGTAAGAAACAGGGTGAATTGTGTAACCTCTCTGAGCTTCTTTTTCTTGAACTGTAAATGGCAGCAACATAAATATTTACACTACTTTATGGAATTTAGTATAAAATTTAATCTTAAATAAAGATTGATTCATTTTAAATGTTAATATGTCATAACCTAAAATAATTTGGAAACAACATATTTCTGAGGGAATACTTAGGGGAGATTGGCCCTGATTGCTAATTGATATAAGAAAATCCATCCCATTGTGGGCAGCACCATCCTCTAGGCAAGGGGAACTGAACACTCTAAGAGAGAAAAAGACTATGCAGGCAGACAGCAAGTGTGCAAGGATTCAGCAACTTGAGGAAAATTAACTGGCAGACAGGAATACAGTGCCCAAGATGTTTTTTTTTTTTTTTTTTTTTTTTTAGCTAATTTTAAGCTTTGCATGGTTTAGAACGGATGTCTCTTAAGACAGATTCTATCATTAACTTTAATCGTTGTCAGCCTCAGTGTTCCTTCTCATTTGTCTGGAGCTCTTTATGCCAAGGCCATTTGTGCTTCTTATTTTTGGATAGGTTGCAAGGTTGAAGATTTTCCTTGTTTTTTTCTTTTTGAAGGTCAGCTTAATTCTGGTTTCCTCTAGTTCCTTTAAGTAAATTAACATGATTGTTCAAAGAAGAAAGTTTTCCCTTCCAATTTGTAGCTGAGCATCCACAGATGACTGCTGTAAAGTTTTATAAGAAATTGTAAAACAAATCAAAGAAAACGTAGAAGCATGAAGAACACTGTCTTAGTCATTTTTCCACAACCAAGACAACTCTTATAAAAGAAGGTATGTATTTGGGGCTTGCTAAGGTTTCAGAGTGTTAGACCATTATAATCATGCCAGACCCTCATGACACTGAAGCAGTATCTGAGTACTACTTCCTAATCTGCAGGTTGAAAGAGAGAAACAGAGAGTCAAGAAAGAGACTGTGACTGAAATAGGCGTTTGAACTCTCAAACTCATTCTCAGTCACACACTTTCTCCAACATGACCACACTAATTCCAACAATGCCATCTCCCCTAATCCTGTTGATCCTATTAAACAGTTCAAAATGATTGGGTGACTAAAGCATTCAAATATACATTTCTATAGGGGCTACTTTTCATTTTTTGTGTGTTTATTTTTTGGTTTTTCAGTACAGGGTTTTTCTGTATAGCCCTGGCTGTCCTGGAACTCACTCTGTAGACCAGGCTGGCCTCGAACTCAGAAATCAGCCTGCCTCTGCCTCCCTAATGCTGGGATTAAAGGCGTGCGCCACCACTGCCCGGCTACTTTTAATCAAACCACAACATTCCACTCCTTATCCTTATACTAGGTTCAGTTTATTTCTTTTTAAATTTGACCAATGTCTGTCTTAGTCATTGTTCTATTGCTCTGCAGAGACACCATGACCAAGCAAACCATTACCAAATAACCCATTTAATTGTGGTATTTTAGGATATTGCATAAAATTTCAAAAATTTAATTAGGCTTTGTTGTTGTTGGTGGTGTTTTTGGTTTATTTGTTTGTTTTTTGATTGTTTGTTTGTTTCATCATCATGATGAGGGTATGACAGATCACGACTTTACTCATAGCATTATAGTAGTGGCTGAGAACTACATTCTGATTTGCATGGAGAGAAAGAGAGAGAGAGAGAGAGAGAGAGAGAGAGAGAGAGAGAGGGAGAGAGACAAAGACAGAGACAGAGACAGAGACAGTGAGAGACTGTGCCTGGTACGAACTATTGAAACCTGAAATCCCAACCCAGACTGAGACACTTTCTCTAACTCTGTCATACTTTATCCAACAAGTCCATACCTCTTAATACTTTAGTTCTTTCAAAAAGTTTCACTCCCTTATGAATAAGCATTCAAATATATGAGCCTATGAGGCCATTCTCATTCAAACGAAGTCAGTCTAAATAAAGAAAGCTAAAAGAAAGCAGGATATAAAAGACATAAGGAAGCAAGCCAGTACTCTGTATTCCTCCATGGCCTCTACATAAGTTCAAAAAAAAAAAAAAAAAAAAAAAAGACATTATAGAGGGGTTCCGTCACAGCTCAGTATTCTCACAGAGCTGAAGCTCATTATCATTCGATGCACCAATAAATACATCTGCTTATTTGACATACTGTCCTACCGTCTACTGTGCAAGTTGTCTGAGAATCAATGATGCTGATATCAAAGTGTAGATGGTTTTGAAGGCTGTCAAATGAAAATCAACAGATATTGCTGTTCTTGTTTCAAAAGACAGAAACAGAAAGTGTACATAGACAAACACAAAAGATAGAACTGTAATTTTATGCATTGACTTATTTCCTGTCAATTCTGTCTACCACATTAGCAGCATTCAGTGAAAGGTTATACCTCTGATATTTTACTTTTACTTATTGAAAACAGATGTTTTTTCTGAGTATAAATTCTGATTCTGGTTCAACTTCCCCTACATTCTTCCAGATTCTCCCCACCTTCCCATCTACCTAAATCAGTATCTGTTCTTGCTCTCTTTCACTATAAAATAAGCAGACATCTGAAAAATAAAATAAAAGCAAACAAAATGAATAACACAAAACAAATCAACCAAAAATAGAAAGAATCAGAGAAAAATCACAACAAATACATTCAGATATAGAGACACAAAGTGGCAAATACAGAAATTCCATAAAATCCCATGTCAACCAAACTATGTAAATATAAGACTTGCAATATAAGGAAACACAGAAAAAATAAAAATAAAAATCTCAAAGTATAATAAGACAAAAATCTTCCAAAGATGACACTGAGTTTGTTTTCTGTTGGCTATTTACAGCTGGGCATGGGGCAAGATGTCAAAAGACGTTTGTGTACCCAGTGAAACTCTCTTGGAAAAAACTAAGTTTTCATTTACAAGATGTTTTGCAGCAGAGATAGTTTCTGCTTCAGGATCTTGGCTTGAGTCCACTTTGGTTATCAGAATTGCAATCCCATCAGGTCCACATCTTTGAAGGTACTGCACATGCTGGCTTAGTCTCTAAGAGTTCATACAGGCATCCTGCTATGTTTAGAAAGGCATATTTCTGTTGTGTTTTCCATATTTTTTTGTTGTATAAACTACAATATTGTTTAAACTACAAAATTCAAAGTAGAAACCATTAGACAATCACAATACTGTGGACTAGAGAATTTCTTTTTTTTTTTTTTTTTTTGGATTTGAATGGAGAAAATTACAAATAACAAAAGAAAAAAAAAGAGGTGAAACATGCTAGCTCACTTTAAGAAAATTTTACACATCATGGAACAAGGGGGAATAATTTCAAGATATGTATCTGATAATAGTTAACAATAGTATACAAATACTAAGGAACTGAAGATATGGCTTAGCAGTAAAAATCATTCATTGCTCTTGTAGAAGACTAGGGTTTGGCTCTTAGCACTAACGTGGTCGTTTTCAGCTCACCTTAACTCATGTTGCAGGAAATATGGCACCCTCTTCTGTCCTTTGCAATAACTAGGCATCACATACAGTTTATCTACTTCACATAGGTAAACATTCATACATGGGAAAGAAATATACATTATAAATACATATCTATTATATGCATATTTTATGTATATAATGACCACTATAACTCAGAGTAAAAACTGAATTGAAAGTGAAGATGACTGTTTTCAAGACTGTTTCTTACTTTCTCTTGTAGTAGGTTCAGTGTGTCTGTTTTTATGCTGAGGTCTTTGATCAACTTGGACTTGAGTTTTGTGCAGGATGATAAAATCTGGATCGATTTATATTCTTCTATAGGCAGATATTCAGTGAGATAAAAACAATCAATTTTCAATAAAAACAAGACAAATAATTTAAAATCACCTATGACATGAAAAGACTGCTCTTCAGGGAAGCTGTATCAAGGGCCAGATTGTGTAATGAAGGATGCTCACTGTGAATAAACATCAGGGAAATGATAACTTGTGTAATGAAGGATGCTCACTGTGAATAAACATCAGGGAAATGATAACAGAGCCAGGATATACCACCTCACACCACATAAAAGGTCAAATATTGGCCAAGGAGTCTTCGCTTTCCCTATTAGGATGCTCACAGCTATCAGAGTGCTTAGCCAGCTTGTAAGAAGTCCTAGTGTGAATTCTAGTAGCACATCAGTGGGATACAGTGATGCAAAATGTTATCCTTCCACTCAGGGTGTGGGGACAAGAGGATCAGAAGCTAAAGATAATCCTCTGTTACATAACAAGATAGGAACTAGGCAGAACTACACAGGTTTCTAAAAAATGTATATAACCTTTTAAAAATCCTGTTCTTTAGTTAAGTGTTTATTACATATCACATCTCTGTGTGTGTGTGTGTGTGTGTGTGTGTGTGTGACATCTCTGTGTGTGTGTGTGTGTGTGTGACATCTCTGTGTGTGTATGTGTGTGTGTGTGTGACATCTCTGTGTGTGTGTGTGTGTGTGTGTGTGTGTGTGTGTGTTTTAATATGTGACTAAAGATATCTGAGGGCAGATTTTCTATGTTATTAACTAAGGACTATAAATAAGTTCTTGGGAAACAACTGAAGTAAAAACTAATATTTCAAGGCCATTAAAAACATAAAAAGTCATAAATATACTTTTGCTCTTTCAAATACAAAATACATGTTGGTGACCCAAAATACATACTGTTGCATATAGGAAGTTTTTATGAGTTAAGAGTGCTGCTAATCTGCATTTAGCATTTCTGTATCAGGAGAGCTTATATATTCTTTTTATACTACGTGGTAAAAATTATTTCAATGTAGGATATATAATATACATTGTAAGAAAATATACATAGCATAATAAAACAAAGAATTACGGCCTGTGAGTATAGTAAAGGAGAGAATAAATCACACAATCAATAATAGCAGGTAAAGTATCTGCTACCAACTATGGAATTGTTGCAGCTCTTTCCTTATATACAGGCAATACACAAATCCTTCCTCTATCACATCTGAAAAGTATTTCCAAATGTTTTGAATAAGAACTAATTATTAATAGAGCAAATTATTCTATAAACAGAGGATAGGGCCAAGTATATACAGGATGTAGTTTAATGCCTTTGCTACACTCATTTGCCAAGTTCCAGGGATGGACAGGTTAAAGCCTTGAAAGTACCTAAAGCAAAGACCTCTCTTTATATAGATGCATATTATCAAATCATAGTTTATTGTATAAAATGCCTGGACTCATGACATTTAGAAATAGTTAAAACCTTTTCAATAATACATTAATAAAACATTTTCAAGGCAATCCCCCCAGGAAGTGAGAACTGGGAGAGTGATGTTAAAAATCCTCCCCTAACATAGAACACTGTGTAATCAGAGATCTGTGGTGTCAGTAACTGTGTGATTCAAGTAATAATGCACAAGTTTTATGATATTTTATAAAAGAATACTTTTTATACTTATGAAAGAAGAATATTTTGTTTATGTTTATTGTGATATAATAATCTTATAATAAGTTGAAGTAGTATGATCAATACCTCAAGCCTGTTCACCTGCACATTTCTCCTATCAGGGCAACTGATCGTGTATCAATTCTAGAAGTATTTTTCCCAATATGAAGTATTTTTCTTGTTAACCAACTGTCTTCTGAGGAGCACTGACATTTTAAGGCTGCTTGAATCACCTTCATTTGCTGCATTGGTGCTGGTTCATCTAATTAGTCTGATAACACATGGAGTCTTGGCAGTCAGCACGTCTTAGAATCACTGAGTCCAAGGCCAACACTTAAGTGCTGCTGGTCTTCAAAATGATGATAAGCATAGCCTTCCCAATTATGGCTGCCCTTTTCAATTTTTATCTATGTCACACAATGTTCTGAACAGATTTGGGTCCTATAACTAGGAGCTGTTGTCCTTGCATATTAGAATTGCAAGCCAATTTCGCATATAATTTTTCCAATTTGACTTAGACTTTTAAAAAGCCTTAAGAATGTTATTTTGAAAAAAAATATTTTCACACTGCTAAATTTAATATTGTCGTTGGCAGTTTATTTGTAATCCACATAATTTCTTTGAAAAAAAATTAAATTTTTTTAATGAAATTTAATTTCTACAAAGTAACTGTATACTTTGTATAAATTGTATACTTTAATACATAGCCTATGTATCAGGGCAGACATTCTCTAATACATACCCCTAAATATCAGAGATAATGGATTCTTATACCTTTAACTGCAATATTATAATAGAATTTGTTGTAGTTGTAAATAATTAAATTTTGTTCTGAAATAAGTAATAAGATTTGTTCTAAAATGGTACAGCTCTTTTCATTTGTTATTTACCAGATTTAGTTATTTAATTATACATGGACATAATTATTTAGATTATGTTATACATGAAAACTCAGACTCAGTGGTTGGATGGACAAGAATGAGAAAGCTTGGGTCCACATCCCATTAAGCTTTCTCCACAGTAGCTGATTATTAACGTATTACTTCTCTCCCTTGTTGACGGGCTTTTGGCCTTTTGTAATTCTTCTTTACAATGCTATTAAAGGATGAGCAGAAGAGATGTTAAACCTAAATTAGTCTACTTGTTACTCAGTCAATGAGTCAGCAGGAACCTGCTGAGAGTCAATAGTGTACAAATTACTGCAATTTTCTCTGAGATAATCTCTTAGTCAGAGAAAAAAGTCTAATATTCCTTTACACAATTTGGTACTCATAATATTTTAGATTCTTATCATGTACATTCTCTCTGTTCCAGCACATATTAGTTATTAATATTTATTATAACTGATAATTTTATGTGCTAGAAAATGTCATCTATATAATTTCAAATATATTAATATAAGTCCTGCATAAAGATAGTGGTAGACTGGCCATGCTTTATAATAACCTTTGCTTGGTAATTTTCATTTCTTTGTGCCTTACTGTTTCAAAAGTCTGTTAGCCGAAGGGAGGAAGCACAAGTATAGCTTTTTAAAATAGCTTCACTCCTGCCAAGATGGCTACATTAAGACATCACTGAAGTTAAAAAATTTAAAAAAAGATCGTAAAAGTTTTAGTGGTATTTAAGAATTTTTGACAATTACTGTAACCATAGTCTTAACAGCATTAACAAAATGTTGTGAGATAAATAGAAAATGCCCTTTTTGTTCAAAACAAGCTTTAAAATGAAAAAAAAAAGTTTCAGTTTAGGACACTGTTTCTACAAGTCACTCCCTGAAACATGATAGAAAACACAGGAATGGCAAAGAAATAAAATAAAATGACAGCAATAAAGATTATTATCAAGGAGTCTACACATGGGTTAGTTCATGTTTTGCTTGGAGAAATAAATAATAAAGTAACTCTGGATGCTTAATTTAACAAATTATTTCCAATGTTTATTCTGAAATTTGCATGATCTGAGCATGGTATGTTATCTAGGATTACATTAGTAATAATCCCTCAGACATCAGTGCTAGGCATTTTGGAGAAGCATTCCTGGGGTGCCTATTTGGTTACATACTAGGACTTTTTTTTTTTTCATTTTGTAAGCATTTAAATATTTAAGGAAAGGAACAGAGTTTACAAGATAACCCAGATGTTCCCTCCACTGTGAAAAATAAGTGCTACTGGTGTACCTGTCTTGTCTGTCACATGGAGCTATTTGTGTGGCTTGACAGGCACTTCAGCCTACAGTTTTACAGCACTCAATGCTGTCCCCTAATCATGGCCTCGCTGTTGATACTTTTCCTTCAATACAGGACCATTATACTTTGTATTTACTTCCTTTGCTCTATTTTGCGGAACCTATTCTCATAACAAATATGTGAACATTAATTAAACATGTAGTTTTTATTGCTTCTTTCATATTGCCATGTATCTTCAATTTGTAAAACAAAATGGAGCAATAGGTTAAATAGTTGTGAACGCTAACTTTTCGAAGTCTATTTTTTCATCTGTTTATTCCTGGGTACATCGTTGTATGCACCTCTTTGTGTATCGGTGTTTCAGTGAGCCTCAAGGCCAAAGTGGAGTTCAGTCTCTTACAGCTGAGGTTAAGGCATTAAGGAGACTTTTGAAACATGGTTGCCCTTGGTCACTCATGATTTCACAGCAAGTATTCTCAACCATTAAGCCATGTCTCTAGTCCTGGTTAAATTCTTAAATTAGATCTGAACTATTAAGGAGTTTGGAGTTGTAGTTTTGTCTTAAATAAGAATTGGTAGAATTTTAATTTTGTGATATTTAAGCAGAATTTGAAACTACTTAGCATTGAAGCCATAAGTCTTTGTGAATTTTTAATTTATAAAAGCAAATAACATTCATGTGGTTAATTGTTATATTATGAACATTAAACTCCACTCTGTTCCCAGATTGAACATTGATCCACTTGAAATGTAAAACATTCCATAAATTAGCTTGCCACATTACTTTATTAAAAATTTGCTTTTGATTTGAAGGAGGGTTATATGTGATTTTAGTTAATTAGAACTTTCTTTACCTGCCCATTTTACAGGCGATGTGTGTGGGGGGGGTATGTGTGTGTGTAGGTGGGGATGGGGGTGGGGAGAGGTCCTCAGGGTGTGAATGAGTTTTTTAGCATAAAGTGAGCTTATTCAAGTTAAGATACCAAATGATCCTCCTGGACACACAAACTTATACCTAGCTCAAATCCTATTTTTCTTGTCTGTTGAATTACAAGACACAGTCAAAAGTTATCCATATATATTGGGCCCCATTTTGGCCCTATTGAGCCTTGAGGACAAACCGGAGCCTGGCTGAAGTTTTGAGACCTGTTTCAGTCACTTCCATATCAGGGTGACTCAGCAAGACCTGTTTGGCCCTGCTTCTGCACTGCGATTTCTGATGTGAAGCTTTGCCATTGGCCCTGTCAGTTACCCCTTACTCTCCATCACCCTTCCCTGCCTCCTACACCATCTCATCCCATACCTAAGTTCCTACCTCCTTGCCTTCTCTGTATAAGCAAGTACCTAGTTTAATAAAGTGAGTTCCTGCTTTAACAAGACCCCCAGCCTGGCATGATTCTTTTGGGTCTTTGACACTAGCCATCCCGCTCAGCATTCAGTCCTAGATAGATCTGGCTGGACCAATATATATATAATATATAAATTTTATATATATATATATATGTATATATATATATATATATTTTTTTTTTAGTGTGTGTGTGTGTGTGTGTGTGTGTGTGTGTGTGTGTGTGTGTGTATGTGTGTGTGTGTGTGTGTGTGTGTGTGTGTGTGTTTGGGTATGTGCCATAAATAAGAATCAAGTTGCTTGCTTTGAGATTCATGTCCCTGTTTGTTTGTCAGGTTTTTATTTCTTGTTCTCATTTGTCTTCCCTCCAAAGAGCTAACCCTAACAACCATAAGGGAATTGGGAACCAATTGTTTTTCTAGACAGAAAACTAGGAGAACCCAAACCAGAACACTATAGCATGTCCAAGTCAACCCCTTGATAATTTTACCAGTATGATTTTCTATGTGGAACTCATTGGGGTTCACTTTAGGTCCCTTTCTTCTCTTGTCTGTAAGGCTTGAATATAAAGTGATAAATCCAAGATTTGATTCTAAGCATTTTGATAGATATGGAGTGGTTAGAATCATAGTGTGAGGGCCTTCCTGGGTAGGCTCTAGATAGCATGAGTTGAGAAAGGCTTGACCATCAAATGATCTCCTGGTTGGAACAATAATATATTTCTCTCTCGGCTTCAAGTCTCACACAGACACACAGACACACAGACACACACACACACATACACACACACACACACACCTCACAGGCAAACAGACACACACCACAGAGAGACAAACACACATACATACCAGAGACAGACAGACACACAGACAGACACACAGACACAGACACAGACACAGACACAGACACACACACACACACACACACACACACACACATGCTGCAGTATAGAAACTGAGTCAAAGTCACAGTTGTCCGTATCTTGGTAGCATTTGCAGAAGAAAACCATTACTAAATATGTAAGAGATAGGAAGCAATCAGAGACTATGCATCGCAGGAGCAGGTAAGGTCCTCTAGAACAGCTATACTGGGGGCTATTGATGGCACTTATGACAGAAACTGGTGAGAAATGGAAAGGTGAGTTGGTCAGTCCAACTGGTCTTTCTGTGGGCTGTTCACACATCTTTCTGTCTGAGGAGTTGGACTTGGAATTCTCTTATAAACAGCAATTCTGGGCAGAAAATTTCTGGCATATCTGGAGTGTAGCCATGGCAAAATTAAAACCATGACATGAATCTTATTCTCTGGCCAACCTATTTCAGCATTCTGGAACAAATTCAAGAATTAGACCTTGGGTTTTCAAGGTTCTTGTTTCTATCTTCTGTTATTATCACAAATGCCAGCTTATTTATACAATTATAGGAAATACAGTCTTTAAAATACTATATATTAGAACATATCATGAATTGCTAAATCAATGTTACCCTCTCTGATGGTTTGAATATACTTGGTCCAGGGAGTGGCACAATTAGGAGGTGTGGCCTTGTTGAAGTAGGTGTGTGCTTGTTCAAGGAAGTGTATCACTGTTCGGTTGGGCTTTGAGACCCTCCTCCTAGATGCCTAAGAGGGAGTCTTCTGATTCCCTTCAGAACAAGATATAGAACTCTCAGCCCCTCCTGTACCATGTCTGTCTGGATGTTGCCACGCTTCCCACCTTGATGATAATGTTCTGAACCCCTGAACCTGTAAGCCAGCCTCAACTAAGTGTTTTCCTTTATAAAGAGTTGACTTGGTCATGATGTCTCTTCACAGTAGTGGAAATCCTAACAAAGACACCATCTCAAACTGGAACAGTGATTGATTCATCACTAATTTTTAAATGCTATTAAGTGTTTATTTATAACAAAACTACTTTCCATTCCTAAACGTGGTTAGTTTTGTCTTCTCTGTACGCCCCACAGGCTCGCTTGATGTTTGCTTTTTGTATGTATGAGGTTTTGAAATAGGAACCTGCTGTGCAGTCCAGACTAATGTGAACTTTACTATACAGCTCGTGTTAATTTTGAGCAGGATTTTTTTTTTAAAATTCTGCTTCCCACAAAATAGGATTATAGGCACATATCAACCCATTGAGCTCTTGAATCATCTACTCTGTGGGCTTTAGCTTAATATAATGTCTTTAAGATTTATTATAATGTAGCACATGCTAGTACTTCACATTATTTAAAAAATAAAATTCCATGCCATGAATATAAATTTTCCTTATATTTATTTATTAGCTCATGACCACTTGCATTGTTTCTATACACTTTGAACTTGTATATACTAGATTTGGGCATATATGTTCTTCATTATTTTTGTGTGTATATCTAGAAGTGGAATTGCTGAACTACTGTATAACTGTTTAATCTATGTAGGAATTCTCATAACTGCATTACAAAGCACCTTCACTATTTTGTAAACCATTAGCATTGTTTTTAAGGGTGTAAGTTCTTCAACATAGTTATTTTTGTTATTATTATTATTATTATTATTACCTAATAGCATTGTTCCATTGTGTCTTGTGGTTTTGTACTTTCTGTGAAGGTTACTTATTTATTTTCATGTACTGTTGGCCATTTGTGTATATTTGATTTCTTGAAATAATAGTGTTTTAATAGCTTTAAGAGCAGTGATTTAATATATTTGTTAAAAACTGTTGTGACATTTTTATAAATGATTCTTTCATAATAATTGCTCTTTTAATTTTATTTCCAAGTTGTATGTTGGTAGTATTTAAAATATACGTGATTGGTAAATGCTGATTGTATATTATATAACTTTTTGCAATTCGGCCCATGTATTATAGTTTTTTTTTTTTTTTTTTTTTTTTTTTTTTTTTACCAAGAAAAGTTAATTACATTTTTATTTGAAAAGAAGAAATAGCCATCCAATATGTAAGTATTTTTTAAGAAAGAAATTTCTGCGTGGTGTTTGCTGACCTGGGATGAACTTGGGGTTACAAAAATACTATAACCACTCATGTTTGTAAGTGATTAAGAATCTTATTCTGTTTTCCTCCTTAACTATGCTAATATAAAACTATATGCTCATCTAGTGAGGTTTGCAGTAACAGAGCCATTGTGTCTTGACACTCCATTTAATTTTCTTCTCCTGGAGTAGGACTTAAATCCATTCAGATTACTGGTTACTCCCAAGGCATTTGCTTCACTATTGAGCTATGGGTATGTCAGACCAGAACAATCATTTTTGTAACTTGCACAGTTCACAGCTAGGCAAGATTGATGACTCCTTTCCTCTTCCCATAGCATAGAAGTCCTTGCCAGCACTGTGAAAGCTGGTCTTTAGGGATGAAGTCTCCAGTTCAATACTACTTCAATTTCTCTATATTCTATCACTCAAGACACTATTGTTAAAGACACTATATATTTAAGCCCTAGAACAAGTGATTTGATTTACCTTGGACATTATGGGAGCATGATGCTGTGTTTAGGGACTATATTCTCTGGCCTCAGGAATGAGGTACAATATAAAAACTTTGAGGCCAGCCTTGGACATATAGTGACAATGCCTTGTCTAAAAAGAATAAGAAAAATTAACCTAAATGTTGTATTCTAATAATGATAATGCAAATAATAATATAATAAATTTAATTTACTAATACTAAAGATTAATAAACTGGAATAAATTCTTAAATTTTTATAAAAGAAATGTGTATTGCTTTTTATATGAATCAAATGCAAAATCTGTAACAGCTTTAAAATGCTATTAACTTTATTATTACTGAATATATGAAAATATTACTAAATATAAAAACTTCAAAGGTATATTGTAATATACCATAGATAATTCAAAACTTTGAAATTCATTTCTTTGTTAAAATCAGTCAATACTAAATACAAAGAAAAGATCTTCACCAACCTTACATCTGACAGAGGGTCAATATCTAAAATTTATAATGAACTCAATAACTTAGACACCAAAAACAAAACAAAAAAAAAACAAAAAAAAACAAAAACAAAAAATCAACTAACCCGACTAAAATATGGGATACAGAACTAAATAGAGAATTCCCAACAGAGGAATCTTAAGATGCCAAGAAGGACTTAAAGAAATGTTCAAAGTTCTCAATCATCAGTGAAATGCAAATCAAAACAACTCTGAGGTTCCATCTTTCATCCATCAGAATGGCTAAGATCAAACACTCAAGAGATAGCACATGCTGACAAGGACGTGGAGCAAGGGGAACAATCCTCCATTGCTTGTGTAAGCAAAAACATGTACAACCACTTTGGAAAAGAATTTGG
This sequence comes from Uromys caudimaculatus, assembly GCA_028551405.1. Lineage (NCBI taxonomy): Eukaryota > Metazoa > Chordata > Mammalia > Rodentia > Muridae > Uromys > Uromys caudimaculatus. The sequence goes on from CM052704.1 coordinate 52,875,059, forward strand.
AAGTTTCTCAGAAAACTGAAAATAGTTCTACCTGAAGACCCACCTATACCACCCCTAGGCATATACCCAATAGATGGTCTACCATACCCCAAGGACATGTGCTCCACTATGTTTATAGCTGCTTTATTCATAATAGCCAGAAACTGGAAACAATACAGATATCCCTCAACCAAAAAAAAAAAAAAAATACAGAATATGTGATACAATGACAAAATAGAATACTATTCAGCTATAAAATCGATGACATCATGAATTTCACAGGCAAATGGGTGGAGCTAGAAAAGAGCATCCTGAATGATGTAACCCAGGCCCAAAAGGACATGCATTGTATGTACTCACTGATAACTGGATATTAGCCAAAAGTTCAGAGTACCTGTAATATACCCCAAAGCTATCAAGATTTTTAAAAAGGAAGACCTGTGGGGGGGGGGGAGTGCTTGAATCCCATTTAGAAGGGGAAGAAAATAGCCATGGGAGGCAGAGGGAGGGAGGGACCTAGGTGAGAAAGGGGAAGTTGGAAATAGGGGGTAGGATCAGGTATGGGGGGAAACAGGAAGAAGTCCCAGAGGGCCAAGAGAATGAATGGAAATATGCAGCTGCTTTGGGTGGCCATGGGAGGATCTCTAGAAAGTGCCGGAGAACCAGGGTGAGGGAGATTCCCTGGGAGTAACTGCAGGTGACCTTAGCTGAAAGGCCCAATAGTTGGGATATGGAATCTGAAGAGACCAACTCCAAGCTAGTCAGGACCCCCAGTGGAAGCATAGGGACAACAGCCCACCTACAAAGTTGGTCCTGTCTACAATATATGCAGAGACAAATATGGAGCAGAGCCTGAAGAAATGGGCAATCAGACACTGGTCTATTTTGAGACCCATGGGGAGGCACCAGTTCCTCACACTATAATGATTCTATGTTGTGCTTGCAAACAGGAGCCTGACATAGCACGCCTTTGAGAAGCTCTATGCAGTAATTGACTGAGACAGATGAAGATACTTTCAGACAAACCTTGGATGGAAGTCAGGGACTCCTATGGAAGAGTTAGGGGAAGAATTCAAGGCCCTCAAGGAGATGGCATAGCCACAGGGAAAGCAACAGTGTCAACTAACCTGGACCTCTGGGAGCTCTCAAAGACAACTACCAACCAAAGACCATACACTGGCTGCTCCAAGGCCCCTGGCTGCCATGTCAAGTCTCAGTGAAAGTGGATGCATTTAATCCATCAGAAAGGATGCACCAGGATGGAGAGATAATTGGAGGGGCTGATGCCCTTTTCAGATATGAAAGTGAGAAAAGATGGAGGAAGGATCTCTGTAAGAGGAACCAGAGGCAGCAGCTTTTGTGATGTAAATTAATTAATTAATCAATTAAAAACACAATAAATATAATTTAAATGTTGTATAAACAATACTAGTAATAATAACAATGATACATGTAATTTACTAATACTAAAAGCTAACAAACTGCAATAAGAATACTTAAATTTACATGAGAAAACAAATATGTACTGTTTCTCTATGTAAATCAAATACAAACTCTTTAATAGACCTTTAAAGATTCTATTCACTTTATTTTTCCTGAATATAAGTAAATATTCCTAAATGCAGAGATGCTATGAAACTTCAAAGGTATCTTGTAATATACTATAGATAATTCAAAACTTGTATTTTGAAATTCATTAAAAATTTCCTTAAAATCAGTCAATACTAAATACAGATAAACAACCACCTGTAGAAAATCAGTTGTCATTCTACTCATTTACAAGGATATTCTATGTCCTTTTCAGTGCAAATAAAAGTATGTTAATGTAGCCACCTGCCAGGAAGAAAAACATGTCATCCTAGAGTAATACCTGTCAGGAAAAAAATGGGTTATATGTATCAGGACTTTAAAGATTTCATTAACTGTTTCTTGGCTATTCAAAGCTCCTCTATTGACAATTCTTTTAAGGTCCGTACTCCATTTTTTTATTGTGTTATTTGTGTTGTTAGTGGTTCATTTCTTGAGTTCTTTATACATTTTGGATATTAGCCTTTTGACAGATGTAGAGTTGGTGAACATCTTTTCCCAGTCTGTAGGCTGCTGTTTTGTCCTATTGGTAATGTCCTTTACCTTACAGAAACTTTTGCGTTTCATGAGGTGCCATTTATCACTTACTGATCTTAGAACCTGAGCCATTGGTGTTCTGTTCAGGAAATTGTCTCCTACACCAATGTGTTCAATAGTATTACCAACTTTCTCTTTATGAGATTAAGTGTATCCAGCTTTATGTTGAGATCCTTGATCCACTGGATTTGAGTTTTGTGCAGGATGATAAATATGGATTTTTTTCATTCTTCTGTAAGTAGATATTAATTAGACTACCACCATTCGTTGAAGATATTTTGGGTTTTCCACATTATGATTTGGGGATCTTTATCAAAAATCAAGTACCCATAGATGTGTAGATTTATTTCTGGGTCTTCAATCCATTCCCTTGATCAATGTGTCTCTTTATGTTCCAGTACAATGAAGCTTTTATCACTATTGCTCTGTAGTACAGTTTAAGGGCAGAAATGGTAATGGTGATTCCTCCTGGAAGTTCTTCTATTTTTTTTTTTTTTTTTTTTTTTGTTGTTGTTGGTTTGTTTGTTTGTTTGTTTTTCCATACAATGTTGAGAATTTCTCTTTCAATATCTATATAAAATTGTATTTGAATTTTCATGGGGATTGCACTGAATGTGTAGATTGCTTTTGATAAGATGACCATTTTCACTATGTTAATACTATCTATCAAAGTAATTGGGAGATCTTTCCATTTTATATCTTCTTCAATTTCTTTCTTCAGGGACTTGAAGTTCTTGTCATACAGACCTTTCATTTCCTTGGTTAGAGTAGCACCAAGATATTTTATTTCATTTGTGGCTACTGAAAGGGGTGTTGTTTCCCCAATCACTTTCTCATCCCATTTATTATCTGTATAAAGGAGAACTTCTGATTTCTTTGATATAATTTTTCATCCACCCACTTTGCTGAAGATGTTTATTAGCTGTAAGTGTTCTCTGGTTTTTGGGTTGCTTATATATACTATCATATCATCTGCAAATAGAAATATTTTTACTACTTCTCTTCCAATTTGTATTTGCTTGATCTCCTTCAGTGGTCTTATTGTTCTGGTTAGAACTTCAAGTACTATATCGAATAGATAAGGAGAGATTGGGCAGCCTTGTCTTGTCCTCGATTTTAGTAGAATTGCTTTATATTTCTCTATATTTAGATTGATGTTGGCTATTGTCTTGCTGCATATTGCTTTATTATGTTTGGGCATGTTCCCTCTAAACCTGATCTCTCTAAGACATTTAAAATGAAGAGGTGTTAGATATCAGCATCTAATATGATGATCATGTGATTTTTTTCTTTCAATTTGTTTATATGGTGGAATATGTTGATTGATTTTCTTATATTGAACCATCCCTCCATCCATGGAATAAAGCTTACTTGGTCATGGTAGATGATGTTTGTCATGTATTCCCGGATTTAGTTTGAGTACTGTTTTAGTATTTTGCAACAATGTTCATAAGAAAAATTGGTCTAAAATTCTCCTTCTTTGTTGAGTACGTGTATGGTTTAGGCATCAGGGTGACTGTGACTTCATAGAATGAGTTTGGCAGTGTTCCTTCTGCTCCTATTTTGTAGTATAGGTTGAATATTAGATTTGAAATCCTCATTGAATTCTAAACTAAAACCATCTGACTGTGGGCTTTTGTTTGATTTTTTGGTTGAGAAACTTTTAATGAGTGTTTCTATTTCTTTAGATGTTATAGGGATGTGTGTAAAGTTTATCTGATCTTAATTTAATGTTGATAATTGTTATCTGTCTAGAATATTGTCCATTTCCTTAAAATTTTCCAATTTTGAATACTAATTGATTCTTTGAACTTCCTTAGTGTCTCTTATTATGTCTCCCTTTCATTTCTTATTTTGTTTATTTTTTTAAATTAATTAATTTATTTATTTTTGATGCTTTATTTACAATTCCAATGTTTCCCCTTTTCTGGGTCTCCTCTTTGGAAACCCCCTATCCCCTCCCCCTCCCCGCCTCTGCGAGGGAATTCCTCCTCCCACCTACCCACAAGCCCATTCCCATATTCCCACCTTGACATTCCCCTTTACTGGGGCCTCTAGCACCCTAAGGCTCAAAGTCCTCTCCTTTCTCCCTGATGGCCGTCGAGGTGATTCCTCTGCCACATATGTAGTCCAAACCATGGGTCAATAGATGTGTATTCTTTGGTTGGTGGTCTGAACTCCAGGACGACCAGGGGGAGGGTCAGGCCCATTGACCCTCTTGCTCCCTCCATGGGGCTCCCAATTCCCTCTGCTCCTTCAGACCTTTCTCCAACCCCTCCATCTGGAACCTCACTCTCAGTCCAGCGGTTACTGTTAAATGAAACTTGGACATTCTGAACTTTTGGGCTAATATCCACTTATCAGTGAGTACATACCATGTTCGTACTTTTGTGACTGAGTTACCTCGCTCAGGATGATATTTTCAAGTTCCATCCATTTACCTGCAAATTTCATTAAGTCATTGTTTTTTATAGCTGAGTAGTACTCCATT
>CM052704.1:52880152-52918508 GCA_028551405.1 Uromys caudimaculatus
TAGATGTTATCTATGGTATCTTCTGCTCCTGAGATTCTCTCTTCTATTTCTTGTATTCTGTTGGTGATGCTTACATCAATGGTTCCTGATCTCTTTCCTAGGTTTTCTAGCTCCAAGGTTGTCTCCCTTTGTGATTTCTTTATTGTTTGTATTTCTATTATTATCTCCTGGATAGTTTTTTGCATTTCCTTTGTCTGTTTGATTGTGTTTTCTTGCACTTCTGCCTGTTTGTTTGTGTTTTCCTGTAATTCTTTAATGTATTTTTGCATTTCCTCTTGAAAGGCTTCTCGTTGTTTATCCCTGTTCTCTTGTATTTCTTTAAGGGTGTTATTCATTTCTTTCTTAAAATCTTCTATCATCCTCATGAGAAATGATTTTAAATCTGAGTCTTGCTTTTCTGGTGTGTTGGGGTATCCAGGGCTTGCTATGGTGGGAGAGCTGGGTTCTGATGGTGCAGAGTGCTCTTGGTTTCTGTTCTTTATGTTCTTGCTCTTGCCTTTTGCCATCTTGTTGATTCTGTTGTTAGCTGATCTTACTCTGACTGGTTGTGGCTTGCCCCTCCTGCAGGTCTCTGTGTCAGTACTCCTTGAAGAACAGCTCTCTCTGAGAGGTGTTTGGGTTTGGAGAGTTGTGGCACCGGGTCTGATCTCGGTCCCTGTGTCTCACAGGTTCAGGGCAGTTCCTGGTGAGCTGTGGGGTGTGTCTCTGGCCCTCTCCCGGCTTTTCCAAGCTCCTGAGAGGGATCTTTGTCCCGGCGCTAATTTGCTATGGGGCCCTGTGGCCCAAGCTGAGGTTCCCAGCTGCTGCCGGAAGTTGCTGTCCCTCAATTTCTGTGGCCTGCGGAAACCGGGCCGAATCAGTGAGTGCTGGGGCTCGTTTTGCCCCTGCTCAGGGCTTTTCCGCGTTCCTGGGAGAGAAAATTTTCTCCCGGAGCTGCTTGACTATGGAATCCTAGTGTCCCAGGCAAACATTTCCTGCCTCAGATGCCGGCTGTTGGGATCCAGGGGGGTTTCTAAGCCCGCCTACCTTGTTCCCTGTGTCTCGCGGGTTTGGGGCAGTTCCTGGTGAGCTGTGGTCATGTCTTTGGCCCTCTCCCGGCTTCTCTGAGCTCCTGAGAGGGATCTTTGTCCCGGCGCTAATTTGCTATGGAGCCCTGTGGCCCAAGCTGAGGTTCCTGGCTCTATTTTGTTTATTTTTAATACTGTCTTTCTGTGTTTTGGTTAGTTGGCTAAGAGTTTGTTTATCTTGTTGATTTTCTCAAAGAACCTGCTCTTGGTTTTGTTGATTCTCTGTGTTGTTTCTTTGCTTTTGTTTAATTTCACCCCTGATTTATATTATTTCCTGCCTTCTAGTCCACTTTTCTGTGCTCGTTTCTTTTCTTTCCTTAGAGTTTTCAAGTGTAATTTTAAATTGCTCACATGAGAAATTTCTAATTCCTTAAATGTTTGATTCCATGACTGACAGTTTGATTCTCACACATGCTTTAGTGTTTTATATAATGCTATGTCATACATTGTGACATTTTCCTCAGAAGAATATACCATTCTGTGTGCTAGGATGAGTAGAGATATATTTCACAATGTCTGAGTGATGATGGTGAGACTCTTTGACCTCTCTTAGTTCTATGATGGTTAATTTGACTCAAACAGCACCAAAGGCATTTTAGACACACTGGAATACATAGTTATATCCCAAACATTGTCGGAGGATTAACACTAACCCTAAATATAAAGTTTGGAGTCTTGTAATTTCAGCTCCAGAAATTATCCTAATCTGTATCCAGAGCAATACATGGTCATAAACATCCTAAAAATATCAGGTCATAAAAAATAAGGCAGAAGTTTTAGTGATAGACATTAGCAGGCAGAAGACTTGAAGATTTCGATGCACATTTGTGACTTCTGTGTAATATTCAGTGATATGCCATAGAGAACTGTTTACAAGCTTATGTAATAATAGAACTATTGTGGTTTGTGAGCATTTACTTAGTTCAAAATATAAACACAAATTGTAATATTAAGGAAAGAAAAGCAATTTAATGGGGCTGAACTTATTTAATATATATAAAAGTAATATAACCATTTATAAGATTACATGTGCAAAATTTTAATGTTTTGAGACCTGTAGGAAAATAAAGTCCTTGGTTAATTGATATTGCATGCATCTATAGATTTTTTGAAGTATTCAACCAGTTTATTAGTTTTGGAAAAATATATGATTTATCATGTATTTTTCAATATGAAACTCAATTAGTATTCTATACAAAATTTTACAAGACCAAAACCATTAGGCAAACTTACAATAGAAAATCAACCACTTTCTTGCTAGTACTTTGTTTTATTGATGTTCTTCTCAGATATTCATGCGTGAAACAATTTTGTAGAGTTGAATAATAGTCTTCATAAGTGGCAATATGAGTAGAGAAATGCATATTTTAAAGAAGAATTTGTAATTCTGGATGTGTTTTACTTCTGCTTTTCATTTTCCCTTTAGGTAGGATTTGGGATTTAGCACAATCCATCAACACTGATATTAAAATAGATTTATTTCTCTTCTGTTTAATTTTTCTGCAAAAAAGATTCCCTCAGAATGGCATCAGTTAATTGCTGAAAGCCAATATAGCATTTCATCATGCATTTTGATTTTGATATTCTCTTTGGTTTCGGATTCAAAGTTTACTTGAAAGAAGATAATTTATAACAGAGCCTTTATACTTTTAAAGAGGGCTAATACTTAAGGTATAAAATGCTAATATATAAACCTCTTTACAATTTCGAGTCTGGAGAGGAATATATACATAATATTTATAATATTTTAATTGGTTTATTTAATCAGAAAATTCCAGCCTATGTAACTTCAATATGAATTTATATTTTAAAAGCTGAAAAAAGGTAATTTTAAAAGCAAAAGTATTGAAATGATACTTTACAATAATCCCAATTCTAGACAAAGAACTAAAGAGAATTAATCACTACCGAGAGAAGCATTAGATATTTTCAGATATAATCTGCCTTTTTGGTTGTCGAATATAGTGTATTCAGTCTTGAAATCATATATGTTTATATGCATACATACATATACATACCACCAACAAAAGCAGACTCAGTAAGTTGTGTTTGCATACACAAAACAACATGTATATGCAACAATGTTAATAAAAGGAAAAGAGAGTATCAAGTTGAGAGGACCATGGAGTTGGTTTAGGGAAGAATGAGAAAGGAAAAAGTGAAAAAATAATTTTAAAACATGCATAATTTTAAATATGAATTTAGCCGAAATGCGCTGACAAGGGGAGACAGATCATGTAACGACCACCTCCAGTAGATAGGAATGGTCCCCGGTCGAGGGATTGGGTCACCCACTCATCTCAAAGTTTTTAACCCAGAAATGTTCCTGTCCAAAGGAAGAACAGGAACAAAGAATGGAGCAGAGACTGAAGGAAGGGCCATCTGGAGACTGCCCCTCCTGGGGATACAACCTGTCTTCTGACACCAAGCCCTGACACTGTTGATGTTGCCAAGGGGTGCATGCTGACAGGAACCTGGTGTGGCTATTTCTTTGGAGATCAGGCCAGAAAGAGATCAATGCAGATGTGGATGCTTGGAGCCAACCATCAGACTGAGCTCAGGGACCCTGGTGGAGGAGCTAGCAGAAGAATTGCAAAGCTAAAGGGAATTATAACCCCATAGGAAGAACAACATAAGCTGGCCGGACCACCTAGTGCTCCCAGGGACTAGACCACCAACCAAGAAATGTACAGGGAAGGATCCATGGCTCCAGATACATATGTAGCACCTTTGTCTGACATCAATGGGAGGGGAGGCCCTTGGTCCTGTGCACGTTTGAGGCCCCAGCATAGGGGGATGTTTGAGTGGTGGGGTAGACAAGGGTAGGTAGGTGGGGGAGCACTCTCATAGAGGCAAAGGGGAGGGAGGAGAGGGCAGATATTGGATGGAGGGAGGTTGTGGAGGGGTAACCAGGAAATGGAACATTATTTGAGATTTAAACGAATGGAAAGATTAATTTTAAAAGAGGGAAAAAAAGATGAGAAATTGAAAAATGAGAGAGTAAAGGGAGAAGGAGAGGAAGAAGGAGAGGGAGAGGGAGAGGGAGAGGGAGAGGGAGAGGGAGAGGGAGAGGGAGAGGGAGAGGGAGAGGGAGAGAGAAGAGTATTATGATGTTGGGTTGGGTAGGTAGCAAGTTGAGGTTGGATCTGGGAGAATAAGAATACATCAAATCAAACTATATTATTTAAACTGTTCAAAGAATAGATAAAAATACCACATACAACTTATAAAGAACTATTTTAACATTAAATATAGATAGATCCTATACATAGTATTGCAAGTGAATTATTCATCAAAATTATCACACTTGACACAAACTAGCACATAAAATAAGTAATGTGATACACATGCTTGGAGTGTCATGCAATTGAAGTGGATGTCAGACTATAAAGGGAAGCAAGCCAAATCCACATAAGATTAGGGCAACACCACTTTGGATGGGCTCACACTGAGTCAGTCAGATCCTTATCCGTCTCTTCACATTAGAGTAATAAACACTAGGGTCAGGAAGCTATACCAAAGCATGTAATATCAATGCTTGTGATAACATTTTAAAGAGCATAGAGAGTAAAACTAAATACACGAAGTATTTTCAACTGAATTATGATGCATTTACTTACAGCAGAATTTAATAGGAAATAGTAATATATTGCTACATTAGACTGAAAAAACATAACCTAATTACTAAGCTAAGTATTAAGAGAGAGGGGCAACTATAACATTCAGTGTTGAAGGAAAGCCTTACAAATCAACAACACCACAGTAAAAGGTGGAATTTTAACAAAAATAAGGGGGTGGCTAAGATAAAAGTAAGTTATAACATGATTCAAACTGGGACACACAAAGAACCTGAATTGTCATGCAGCATTTTTACATGTTTAAAAATATAGTTCAAGTGTATGTGCATTGTATTATGAAGTTAAGCATAAAAGCATTAAAAGAATTAAGTTTATAAGCACACAGATAAGCCTGTGAGTGTAAATACATTTGAATAATGTATTTCATTATGGAGAAGGCAGATTTTAGTGTAGGCATTCAATTTGATCAGGAAACAAATGTTAAACTTTCTTGCAATACGAAAGTAAAAACGTAGAAGCATTTATTGAATACCTACAGTGTTTTAGACAGCTAATTAATCATAACACTTATTTCATAAGCTCTTACTGATGAAACTGTAAAAAGTGCTGATTATGGATAAACTGTAATTTACTCAAAATATTTTTTCTTATTTACTTATGAAGAAGCTGAAGTCTAAATAAGACAAAATATTTTATTATTTTAATTACTATTTAGAATATAATTATTATTTAGAGTATACACAGCATCCTGAAAGCCACAGAAAAGTAATGATAGAACCACAGATGCAGGGTCTACTCATTCTCAGCAGAATCACTGTTGGCATTTTTTTTTCCCATTGCACTGCTGGGGCTGGACCAACATTGGGCTGTAATAAATATGAACAGGATATATAGGATGCAGCCTTTTTGACACAAAGTCGTTTTGCTTGGAAAGAGTTTTAAATAATATATTAGTTGTGAATAGAAAGGAAAGGCGTTTGAGGTATAGGGTCTGTACATTAATTGTTATAGTGATTGCCTTGCATGGACAGGGCTTTGGGGTCGTCTGTAGCACTCCATGCCCTAAGCATAGTGATATATGTTTATAACTCAGTGGCTTAGTAGGTGGAGACAGAAGGTTCAAAAGTTCAAAGTCATTCTAGGTAGTTCTTGGCAGCCTGAGGTACATGAGGAATCATCAACACACACACACACACACACACACACACACACACACACACACACACACACACACACACAAATAGAGACAGGAGGGGAGAGAGACAGAGACACACAGAGAGAGACAGAGAGAGACAGAGACAGGGAGACAGAGAAGATTGAGATTAAAATTTTAGAAAGCTAAACTGATATTTTTTTTGTATGTGTGCTTTCAATTTTATTTTGCCAGTTAATCAAACTTTCTGAAGTTTAAGGGTGAAACGTAACCAACATGATGGGATGATAACAATGGTCTGTAAAAGGGGACTATTAATCCTAACTTTTTAATGAGTTTATTTAATTTCAACACGAATTTCATTGCAAAAATTGTCCCATGCTAAGGTTTTATGACATCTTTACTCTTTGAAAATGAATGAGTAAGTTGTAATTTTTTGAAAGAGGCAGTAAATTTGAGAAAGAGCATGTAGAGGTCCATAAGAGGGATTGGAGCAGGAAAGGGGAAATTGACATAAATGTCTGTAGTGCATTGTCTTTAATAAAGAGCATTATCTCCATAAGAAATGTGATCATGTCAGTGACAGTTTGCTTCTGAACGTTTTATGTGTGTGCACAAATACCATTTAGCATTTAAAATAATAGTATGAAAATTTTCTTTGTAACACAACTCTATAACAAGATGAAAGCATACATATCAAAAAAAAAAAAATGTGGTCTTTCAGGATGAACAGACTGATACCCTTTTCCAGAATACAATACACACACACACACACACACACACACACACACACACACACACACACACATACACTGACAATCTGGGGTCTGAATGTGAAATGTTCAAAGATGTTCTTGTATTTATGTTTTATTACCCAGTCTCAATGGCAACACATCTGTTTCTCTATCCATGCCTCCAGTATCAGTGGAATGTACCCATTCAAATTTTAAGCCGGCGTAGACCTTTGTTTTCACTAATTCATTTTTATCAGAAATTTCATCACAACAAGAATCTGATATATATCTGAATGTGATATTTAAAAATCTTATAACATTATACTCATATGTAACAAATGCAAGTATTGGAATTTTAAGGAAGTCAAAATAGTTTTTAACAACAAAAAATGTAAAAAAAATGTAAAGTATTCGCATATAAATATTTAAAATACTCTGTAATTAGGTGGGGAGAACAATATTAGTACAATCTCTTGAGGGTATTGTTCTCAGGGTTCAAGAATTTTACTTAACTTTCCTAATTCTAGATGAGATAACAACTCCTCCACCCTTCCTGAAACCAGTAATGTTAATCTATATTCATTCCTGAGCTCTTTCAAGCTCAGACCAGCAAACTATTGAATGTATCCTATTTTTAAACTGTTGTTCTGGTTACAGAAGTCACATTTTTAATGAAAACAATACTGGCACAAGTACAGAGAGAAATGTTAGAGAAAGCCACAACATATACAGATAAGAGAAGTACTAATTTTAACATTATAACACAAAGAAAGTCAGTAGCAAGTTAGAGATAACCTTAGAATACAAACAGAATAGTTTTTCAAAATTTTTCAAACTAAATTTAGCACAATGAATCAGAAAAATCAATATAAAACTGTCCCTAATGATGCATTGTTGTTTAATGTCCTAACATAAAAATTGATCACCTGTGGTAAGGAATTAAATTCAACAGGTGATTTATTTTTTAATTAACACTATTGAAATTGTCTTTTAAATTGTTTTTGCTTAAATTACTGGTGAACAAATCATACTCTAGTATACATAACAGATTATGATTACAGAATAGTAACTGAATTTAAAAATTGTTAGGTTAGCACTAGGTGATGCAGCCACAAGAAAGGAATAGTTCTCACCAGAATATTGAGGTATGGAAGACATCTTTACTGTAGACAAGGTAAACAAATTTCAGAAGTCTTACATTCACAATTAGAAAACATTCTACATTAAACAACTATATTTCCAGCATTTTATAGTCTTTACATTTAATAAATGTAATGTGTAAATATTATTTGCAACTTTAAACCTAGGCATAATACACTGATAAGGATGACTAGGCAAAGTTACTTAAGAGTTCTGATATTGCTTTGCACATGAGAAACCGTCAACAACTATCACCCTTATTTGTTTTCTGGATTAAAAAGAAGCGATTCTATGATCAGGCAAATTCTCTGGGCATTTATTATTTTTTTTAAATGTGTAAAATATGACATGTAAATGATATAAGGACTCAGGATAAATTATGCCAAAATAACTATAAATTAGTAAATTCTGAATGTGGAAGTCTTGGTTGTTTTATATGAAGTACTCTCGCTGTGGCCTCTGCTTAAGCACACTTTTTTAGATACAGAAGCAAGAAGATTCCCTTTCAAAGTGAGCCAATGTATTCTCTCAGTCTTACCTTGACAATTAGATTATTATACTGATTAAAAAATGCTATTTTAATATAGTATTTCACCACATTATTTATTTTATGTGGAATTGCTATAAATAAAACATGGCAGTCTTTATAAATTCTATTTATAGCATTCTTCATTGTAAGTAAAATTTTGTTTTGAAAAGTAATATCTCTTAAAATATTCACTATGAAGGATATTCAGACCTGAAATAACTCTAGCACTAGCCCATGAAAGATTTCATGATCCATTGAAGACGATGAACAAATGCAGACACATAATAGTGATTTAGGATAAAACTATACAAGTTCATGAAAGTGCTCCAGCCAAATGGTTTTGCACATAGATGTGAGCAGACACTCAAAAAATAAGAACAGGTGTAGAATTAGCAGATCATAGAGAGATAAGACAGACAGAAAGAGATCTGGGTCAGAGTGATATTAAAAACTGCAGTAGTATAACTTAATGAAAACTAATGACAAAAAAAAAATAAAAAAGGAAGAAACAAAAGTTGCTCAGGTTATAGGCAAGCATCTTTCTATAAATGTCGCATTAGGAGTTGAAGAAGTGTATTGGATTAAAGAACAGATTCTCACAGATAGCACTTCCTTTGTATTCTGAAAAAAAAAAGCAAAAGCCTATATCGGGGACACAGAACCTTAGCGTAGAACACTACTTTTTTTTTTTATTGGATATTTTCTTTATTCACATTTCCTATGTTTTCCCCTTTCCAGGTCTCCTCCTCAGAAACCTTCTATCCCATTCCCCCTCCCCCTGCCTCTAAGAGGGTGCTACCCCACCCACCCATCCTTCCTGTCTTCCCACCCTGACATTTCGCTACACTGGGGCATCAAACACCCTCAGGCCCACGGCATCTCCTCCCACAGATGTCCGAGAAGACCATCCTCTGCCACATATGTGGAAATCTACATGTAAGTTAGAACCAATCAGCATTTAGACACACAAAATCACAGAGATAGTGGCTTTGATGTCTGAGCAAACATCTAGAACTCACTGAGTAGATTTGTGTAATAAATGCAACATTCTCCTGATTCTAATGTGTGAAATGAAACTTCACAAGAAGATAGATCCTGTGCAAGTTAATTTCCTCATTCTCTCTTGAAATCCTGTCACAAGAATGAAGGAAAAGCAGATTTGAAACTCCAGGTGTGAAGATATTACATCAAGAGTACAAGGGAGCTGGAGGCACTGCATCTCCTCTGCACTCAGAAAGCAGAGGGCACAGGTGCTGAAGTTTGGCTCTATTTCTCCATTTTTGCCTGGTTATTCTTAAGATCCCAGGCTATGGAGTCATGCCACCTGCACTCAGGGGACATGTCTAGATATGTGTCTCCCAGGTGATTTTAAATCTAGTCAATTGGCAATTCAGTGCAATCATCTTGGATGCCATTATGGAAAAAAATCTTAATATTTATTTCCTAAAATTATCTTTGTGTCTTCTCATCAATAAATTTTAAAAAGCTGCAAGTATGACAAAGCCCCTCTGAATTACCTCATTTTATTTCCAAAAAGACTTTATGAAGAAACATCATCACACTCTTCTTTAAAACAATGCAAGTTCTACAAGATATTCTACTAATAGGTAGGGGGTTTGAAAGAGAAATGTAATCTTTAATCTTGGGTATTTGAATACATAATCTCCAGTTGGTGGTGCTGTCTAGGGAGGCTTAGAAGCCATAATGTTGCTGGAAGAAGAATGCCACTAGGAACATGCTCGGGTGTTTAAGGCCTCACCATGATCCTATTTGGATCTCTCTGCTTCACGCATGCAGTTAAATATATGGGCTCTGTGTTGTTTCAAGCACTGTACTGCTGCTTGCTGCCATTCTTCCCTGCCATGATAACCTCTCATTTCTCTGAAAACCTTCCTTCTTTAAGTCACCTCGGCCATGATGTTTTAACACAGTAATGGAAAAATAAACTTATACAGAAAACCTCTAGATAAAGCATCCAAGGACAGAATCAGAACCTCTTAGGGATGACTATTACCAAGACTTACATTTTGAAATAATAGACTGGACCTTTCTTGGATTTGTTCATTGTTTTATTTATATTATGCTGGGAAAAAATTTTGCGAACTAATTTAAAAGTAAAGATTTCTTCCTTTTTTACTAATAAAAGGGTAATTTATTAAATTTGGTTGTTCAATACAAACCTATCTAGTGAGTTGATATGCCACCAACTGCAATTTTTTTCTGTATCCACTTATACCTCTACCACAGCTACAATGACATTTTCTTGAAGATATTGATTGTTGAAACAAAGACAAAATAAAATCAATGATACCCAGAATCAGTATGTCTGATATATTATTTCTAAAACCTGAGCACATGGCGAATAAAGCGAGCAGTTAGTATGTATTGTGAGTTTCTTAACACAAACAGATGGATAGTCATCTGTCAAAAGTAGTATATGAAGGATTCCATCACAGTGATGAATTGGACTATATAAAATCTAGGAATCTAGTGTTATTTCTATTCATTATATTTTATGAGCTCTATAAAAAATAAAGTGTTCTACAATAGAAGAAAATGTTAAAGGTTACAGAAAGTTTTTGTCAATGAACTGCATTCCTGCAGGATCTATGTGTTTGTTTTGTGTGTATACATCTATATGAATGGCAGTGAGTAAATTCCCACTTTTGATTTAAGGGTACCTGGCTGGCTCTTATCACCTTACTCATCCTAACTTGTGTTTTAACATCTATTGGCAAGAGAACACCAAGAGTCCCAGAAACATGGACAGACAGACTCTCAGGTCTGAGAATATATACCAGATTGGGAACTTGAGACACAGTAGCAAAATAATCCACTGAGGAAAATGTTCCTTACAGATATTTAAACAAATATTTAAAATTACTGTTGACCTCTGTGTAGTCTAGGTAGAACAAAAAGTGTTTTACTTTCCAGAGGTATTTAAAAATATAAAAAACTATGCTTCAAATGAAATTTAATTTTCATTTATTGTGCCTCAGAATAGAAAATTTACTTAAAGGCGCTTTAATATTTTATACTATATATTCTTGTTTGATACACAATGAGGAAACCTAAAGATCATATCACATTCCTTTGTGTGATGGCCCTTTATTTAATCCAAGGAGTAAACAAGCTACATGATGTAAAGACTACATGATTAATGATTAAACATCCCAATAATTACACCAGAAGCAGTTCTGTCTCTTTTTGCATAAAGAGGTATACAAATCTAAAAATGTGATCCTCAAATATACCTTTTCCACAGAAAAAGGTGTTTTGACCTAAGGATAATTGAGAAGTAGGAAATGAAGATCCTTCCTCTGTTCTCCTTTCTACCTAAAGATGGGGATATGAATTCAATTTCAGTTAAGACTGGTCCAGAGCCTCATCAACCCAGAGACAGTGGTTGAAAGTCTTGATGTCAGTATCACTCCACTTATTTATTTCCATATATTTGTCTTCCATGCTTCTCATCTGGGAACAGGAGAACAGCTCTCAATTGTCCCTTCACTGTTCTTTGCTGTCCATGTTACAGATGTTGTGTAAGCTGCTTTCCATTGTGGGTTCTCTCATGTGTTATTCACCACATTCATTAACAAGCTTGTTAGTATTCATGCTTAATACCATAGTACAAGAAAGCTTTATGCAAGCTGCTGAGAAAGAGATGGTCATCAATGATCTTACCTAGCTATCAAGTTCACACATTAATAACCTGTCTGATATGATTCCATATACACCATTGCAAATATGGCAAAACTTGTATATGAGTAGCCATTGGGTGTGAGCTCCGCTGCAGAGGAACATATTGTTTTATTCAGGGACCAGTGCCTCTCTTAACCTTCAGTTCATATATTTTTTTTTACATTGCAGTTAGCAGAAATTAATACAAGTAGCAGAGATTAATACTAATCAAAGGATAGAGGAGACACGACTGTGAAGTTCCTCATTCTTAAAGAGGACGTCTATATCAGACCCTTATACTAAAGCTCAGAAACCATTTCTGAAGAGAGGATACACAGCGTGTAAGAGTCAGAATTTGGTGAGGGTTCTGCAGACCATTGTCTTCTGGAGATGACAGAGCTTCTACTCTTGCATTTATGAACTCGTTGTACTTTCCATTGCATGTACAGTGAATACATGAGGCCTCAACCCTCACTGAGGATCTATGCGTAAAATGAAGGCATTGAGATAAATGGATTTTGTTGGTAATAAGAATTTCAAAGGAAATGTGAGTATGAGAGAAGGTAATTGGATGTTGAAATGCTATGACCTCAGTATATAAATATATAAAATTTAGTATTGCTGTTTTTTTATTTATTCTTTAATCTTTTTATACATTCCAGACTTTATCCCTTTCCCAGTTCATTCTCTGACTGTTCCGCATCCCACACCTCCTCTTCCGTCTCCAAGAGCGAACATGTCCCTGACCTACCCCCATTCCCCATCCCCACTCTAGACCTCCCAACTCCCTGGGACCCAAATCTCTTGAGGATTAGGTGCATCTTCTCTGACTGAGTCCAGACCCAGAAGTCCTCTGGTGTATATGTGTTGGGGGCTTCATATCAGCTGGTTTATGCTGCCTGGTTGGTGTCTCAATGTCTGAGAGATCCTGGGGGTTCAGGTTAGTTGATACTGATGGTCTTCCTATGGGGTTGTAAAACAATGGGGAACCTTAGCTTACCAGAGACCACCCTGAGTGAATACCACGGAGTCAGGGATCCATGGAAAAAGCAAGAGGAATTTTTTGTGCCAGCATGTCGGGGTCACCCTGCACACAAAGGAGGGAGAGAACAACCCCATGCAGCCTTTTCTGCAAGCTTTTATAGATTTTAGAACAGCAGCCATTAAGCATAATGTGATTGGCAGAACAGAATGACTGTTAAACTGATTGGTCTTTAGGGAATGAGGTTGTAGGGGCTTTTTCAGCACCTCCCTTCTAGCCTACATGCTCTCTAACATGTTTCTTGATGGAGGGGTGAGGTGGCTATGTGCTCGGGGTTCTGGTAGAATTTTCCAAAGTTCCTGAGCTGACTTCTTCAGGGTTGCCCTCCACCTCAGCTTCTTCCATCTTTTCCCTAGTTCAACAACAGGGTTCACCAGCTTCTGTCCATTGGTTGGGTGTAAACATCTGCATCTGACTGTTTCAGCTGCGTGTTTGGCCTTTGAGAGGGCAATCAAGATAGGCCTCTGTTTGTAAGCATACCATTGCATCAGTAATAGTGCCAGGTCTTGGATGTTGCCTCTGTGAGGCTCTTCAGAAGGGCTCACAGTGCTGAGCATATATATTGAGAAAATATTCACTTCTCCTTGGACTTTCAGCTCTGCCCTTAGATGCTCATAAAAATTTCCAATACACATGTTTATTTTAACATGGCACCTTGTTTCATAAAATATTTTCATATGAGTTCATATTGTGTGTTGAGCAAATTGCTTGGGCCTCACACGTTCATCCTCTCTCTCTCTTATTGGCCCTTTTGTTATCCACAAAAATCACATCAATTTTCATATAATGTATGCAGATATGATTTTATGTAGTTATTTCAAAGAATCATATTTGAGAAGAAAGATACATATTTATCTGTCTGAAACTAGCTTAATTTACTTAATAATATTATATCTTATTGTATTCATTGCTATCCATTTTACAAAATATCCATTGTATATAACTTTTTATATTTTCCTTGTCCAGTCCCCTGATACTGTGCTTCTAGGTTGGTTTTATTACTTAACAATTGTGCATATTTTTTGCCTTCTTTAGTATCTGGTGTTATTTTATAATAGCTGGCTGTCAGGCACTGTATTTTGTGATTTCTTTTAACTTAATGTTGGAACATGATCAAAAGACTGACCAATGGTAAAAAATGTCCTGGGGAACTGTGAGAAAGGCTCTAGAAAAAAAAAGGTAGAGTGCCTTTTACCTCTGGTGCACTTTGTTCCATGGATTGCTCTTGGATGTGGTTTTATGTCTCCTGTGACAAACATTTGCGCTCAGTGTGTAAGACATGGTTATTTTTGTTGGATGTCAGAACATAGCTGTATATTCTAATCTAGTCACTCTACCCTGAATCTGTATATGAACTTCTGCTTTGCTTTCATGCTTTCCTAGATATAATCTATAGTACTTGGAAAGAAATTGTGTTTAAATTGGACTGTCCTGGGAAAGGGTTATTCTGTTACTACGTAGCTTATGCTTATTGGCATTTATTTACATTTTTCCGATCATATTCTTCTGAAATCAAATAACTTTCTTTGGATCTGAAATCAAACAACTTTCCTTAGATAATTACTTTCTTCGTTACATCTGTGTGTATAAGAACACTGAAATTGAAGTAAGTTTTTCGAGAACATCAGATGGTACTTTGCCACATTCGTTCAGGTCTTTAAATCCCATGTCTAGCAGATAAGATCTGCACAGGTCGACTGAAAATTCAACACCTTATATTACATTATAAAAAACAAAATTCCCTCTTATAGATTTCCACAAGTCAGCGATTAACTATTATTTTTAATTTTCATTTTACTGTATTTATATCAATAGTTCATTTTCAGAAAATCAGCCATGAGTTAATATTTTCAAGTGTTTGTACTGCATTGGTATTTCTGTTGGTGCTCACAGCTAACCATTGGACCAAGCACAGGGTCCCCAATTGGAGAATTAGAAGAAGGACTGAAGGAGCTGAAGGGATTGCAACCCCATGGGAAGAACAACAATATCAACCAAGCAGATTCTGCAGACTTCCCAGGGACTAAGCCACCAACCAAAGAGTATACACTAGGGACCCTTGGCTCCAGCCATATATGTAGCAGAGGATGGCCTTGTTGGACATCAATGGGAGGAGAGACCCTTGGTCCTGTGAAAGCTTGATGCCCCAGACTAGGAAAATGCCAGGGCGGGGAGGCAGGGGTGGGTCGGTTGGTGGAGAAATACCCTCACAGAAGTAGAGGGAGGGAGGTACTAGATAGCGTGTTTCTGGAGGGGAAACTAGAAAAGGGATAACATTTGAACTGTAAATAAAGGAAATATTCAATAAAAAATTATTTCTGTTGGAAGGATGTGGAAGTAAAATTCCTTCTATACAAACAAGAGGGACTGCACTTGAGCTCCAGCACAACTGAAAATTTGGGCATTGCAGAAAACCACCTATAAACCCAATAGTGGCTAAAGAGGAGGGATAGGCATAATCCTTATCACCTAGACTAGCTAAATCTTTATTCTCAGAGCACAAGATACCTTGTCTTAAAAAAATAATGTGGAGGAATAGATCATGGAAGAAAACCAATGTTGACCACTGACTTCAATGCATATCCCACTTTCTTCTCTTTCTCTCTCTTTCTCTCTTTCTCTTTTATTCAGAGAGAGAGAGAGAGAGACGGAGAGAGAGAGAGAGAGAGAGAGAGAGAGAGAGAGAGAGAGAGATATGGAGAGAGAGAGAGATGGAGAGAGAGAGAGAGAGAGAGAGAGAGAGGGAGAGAGAGAGAGAGAAATATATGTGTAAACACAAAAATATACCCTCCCACCATATACACAATGGGTCTCTGTAGGAAAATAATAATGTAATTTAACAGTTTTCTTTGTTTATCTCTTCTATTTCATATCTTTATGCATGACTATTTGAAATCTATTTGAATTTTGGTGGTCCCATCAATTTTAGAAGTAAAACTCAATAAATACACTCAAATAGGACAAAATTTAACAAACCAAATCAATCTAAAATCAATCTATAACTTTGTACTTGATAGCTACCATAAGAGTCAGGAGAAAGGAAGGAATCAAGGAAGGTGATTCAGCTACAGGATGCTTGTCCCTTCCGCTGTATAGCTGATTTGTGTTTATTTAATAGTCATTTTCATAGCACTGTTAGGTTGATGACATGATACAAATATTAAATAACTTCCTACAAAAGATAAAAACCATGGGTATATAGCAAAATACACACAAAAACAATTTCAAATGTTTGTGGATATAGTGTGGTAGAGTTTAATAAATAGATCATATCATAAATAGATCAATAAGTAAATAATAAATAGATCAAGTAACAAAATACTATTCTTACTGCACAATCTGATTTTGCCTGTGTACATTCAATCTCAAACACCACTATAAAGCAGATGATTAAGCAGCAACTGTTTTCACTGCAGCAGTAATTCCTGGGTAGCAATTCTCAGCATGGTTCCCTGTCTCAGCAATCTCTGTGACCCAGTAGGAAATCACTTTAAATGCCTGCTCTCATCTCTGTTTTCCAGGATCTTAGATGCATCTTTTCTGCTTCTATCACTATTTTTTAACATATTCAAAGCAATAACTTTTAGAATGGGTATGTTTATTAACTTTCTTGAAAATAAAGTTGATCTGTTCCAATTTTCATATCCCATATAGACCTAGATGATCTTTCCAAATTCACTGACTTAGCACACACACATATATATATATATATATATATATATATATATATATATATATATATATATATATATGTGTGTGTGTGTGTGTGTGTGTGTGTGTAGGTGTATACAGAAGCTCTGAAAGGAGTAGCGGGAAGAGAAACAGTAATCAGGAAAAATAGTATGAGAAAAAATTTAGTTTTAATAAAAGGGAAAAAGCAAAACAAACATATTCTAAACTTTCATATATATGTATACATATATATGTATGTATGTATGTATATATATATTACTCAAAGAACTGTAGACAAGTGAGATAATCTGCAAATGGGAGAGACCGTCTTCTCCAGGGAAGATCACATCCATCAATTAGTTGTTCAATGACTATCATTTAGCTTTGAGAATATGCACAGAAGTAATAATATGTAAAATGAGTAGGTATATTTAGGCACATGTAAGTCTACACACGTACATACACGCATGTGATAATACTGAAAACATCACAACTTTGAAACAGAGTGCGCAGGCATGTCTGGGGGGTTGGGAGGGAAAAACGGAAAGGGAGAAATTATGAGAAAAATGCACTATAATGAATGTTTTATATTTAGTAAAAATGTAAAATAAGTTAACTTATGAAATAGTACTTATGCCACATTACCTAGAAAAATTCTGAAGTTCTAACAAAATAGAGTTTCATGCTAAGAAGCACCCAGTGAACTATTTCAGCATATCTTTGTGAGTAGTTGGTAAATGTTCGTGAACAAATATAAGCAGTAAGCAGAATATTTCAAATTATGTCATACAGTAATATATTTTATCTTTCTGCTTTATATTAAAAAACAAGGCCATTGTCACCACAAATGACTATGAGAATACTCTCTAGTAATATTTTATTCAATCTTTGAGAATTTCATAGAATATTTATTGATTATATTCACTTCCCACCCTACCTCCAAATTATCCCAGAGTCACTTTTTTTAAAAAATGTTTTTAATTGAAATAAGAATTAGATTATATTCTCTCCTTCCTTTCCTCCCTCTAGCTGTCCCAACTCCCTCCATTAACCTATCATATGGCACCTGACCTCTTAGGTTGATAAACACTTTTACTTTGATTTTTTTTATTGACACACACATATACATACATGCACACACATCTGTAAAATATTACAATTCTTTATGACTTTACAAACATCCTTAGTGTGATTTATTCCTTTTACTTACCTCTTCCTCTGTATTGCCCTCCTTAACTTTTTCTCAGGCAAGTCACCCCCAATTATTTTCCCATTCCCCCCTATCAGAACTGTGTACCACTGAGCCCCTATAACAGCTTATTCTAGCCTGACTTTTTTATTTTTATTTTTATTTTTTTATTTTAAGCTTCTTAGAGGACTTGTTCCCTTAAAAGATAATACTGGTTATTTTATTTATTTACATTTCAAATGTTATCCCCTTTCCCGATTTCCCCTCCAGAAACCCTCTATCCCATCCTCCCTTCCCCTATTCTGTGAGGGTGTCCCACACCCACCCACCCACATCCACCTCCCTACCCTTGCATTTTCCTAGACTGGGGCATCAAGCTTTCACAGGACCAAGGGCCTCTCCTCCCACTGATGTCCAACATGGCTATCTTCTCCTACATATGCAGCTGGAGCCATGGGTCCCTCCATGTGTACTCTTTGGTTGGTGGTTTAGTCCCTAGGAGCTCTAGGATCTGGTTGGTTGATGTTGTTCTTCCTATGGGGTTGCAAACTCCTTCAGTCTTTTTCCTAACTCCTCCTTTGGGGTTCCTGTGCTCAGTTCAATGGTTGGCTACAAGCATCCGCATCTGTATTAGTAAGGCTTTAGCAGAGCCTATCAGTAGACATTCAGATCAGGCTCCTGTCAGCAAGCACTTCTTGGCATCAGCAATAGTGTCTGGGTTTGGTGGCTGCATATGGGATGGATCCCCAGGTGGGGCAGTCTCTAGACAGCCTTTCTTCATACTCTGCTCCATACTTTGTCCCTGTATTTTTTTTTTTTTTTTTAATTTTCTTTTTAGTCTGTCAGTGCCTGGTCCCTTTCTTTTCTTTTCTTTTTTAAATTGGTATTTTCTTTATTTACATTTCAAATGCTATCCCCTTTCTTGCCCTCCCAAAACTCCTCTATCTCATCCTCCTTCCCCTTGCTTCTATGAGGGTGTTCCCCTACCCACCCACCTACCCACCAAATCCAGTCTCCCTGCCCTCAAATTCCCATACACTGGGGCATCCACTGAGCCTTCATAGGACCATGAGTCTCCCCTCCCATTGATGTCCAACAAGTCCATCCTCTGCTACATGTGCAGCTGGAGCCATGGGTCCCTCCATGTGTACTCCTTGGTTGGTGTTTTAGTCCCTGGAAACTCTGGGGGTTGGTGTTGGTGGATATTGTTGTTCTTCCTATGGGATGCAAACCCCTTCAGCTCCTTTATTCCTTTCTCTAATTCCTCCATTGAGAACCCCACGCTCATTCCAATGGTTGGCTGCGAGCATCTGCCTCTGTATTTATAAGGCTCTGGCAGAAACTCTCAGGAGACAGCTATATCAGGCTCCTTTCAGCAAGCACTTTTTGGCATCCACAATAGTATCTGGGTTTGGCGACTGTATATGGATGGATTCCCAGGTGGGGCAGTCTCTGTATGACCTTTCCTTCAGTTTCTGCTCCACACATTATCTCTGTCTTTGCTCCGGTGAGTACTTTGTTCCCCTTTCTAAGAAGGATCAAAGCACTCACACATTGGTCTTCCCTCTTCTTGAGGTTCATGTGATCTGTGAATTATATGTTGGGTATTCCCTGTATTTCTTTTAAACTGGAGAAATTCTGGTTTAAAATTTTGAGAAGGGGGGATGGCCCCATTCCTCAAGCAGAGTCCCTATCTAATCTCTGGATATGGTCTCTACAGGTTCTCTCTCCCCTTTTTTGGGTATTTCGGCTAATATCCTCCTGGTTGGGTCCTGGACGTCTCTTGCTTTCCTGGTGTCTGGAAATCTCTTTTGGTTACCCTCAGTTCTCCATCACCCACTACTACACAGCTCTGTTCGATTTCCTGACCCTCTGTACATCTTTCCCATCTTTTCTCAGACCTGATCCTGCCCCACCTTTTCTCTCTCTGCATCTTCACTTCCTTCCAAGTATCTCCCACTCTCTGTCTCCTGTGATTGTATTGATCCCCCTTCTAAGTAGGACTAAAGCATCCACACTTTCGTCTTTCTTCTTCTTGAGCTTCATATGGTCTGTGAGTTGCATCATGGGTATTCTGAGCTTTTTTCCTAATATTCACTTATCAGTGAGTACATACCACGTGTCTTCTTTTGTGACTGAGTTACCTCGATCAGGATGATATTTTCAAGTTCCATCCATTTGCCTGCAAATTTCATGAAGGCATTGTTTTTAATAGCTGAGTAGTACTCCATTGGGTAAATGTACCACATTTTCTGTATCCATTCCTCTGATGAGGGACAACTGGGTTGTTTCCAGCTTCTGGCTATTATAAATATGGCTGCTATGAACATATCATGTGTCCTTGTCATAAGTTGGAGCATACTTTGGGTGTATGTCCAGGAGTGGTATAGCTGGGTCATCAGGTAATACTATGTCCAGTGTTCTGAGGAACTGCCAGCCTCATTTAACAGAGTGGTTATACCTGCTAGCAATCCCACCAGCAATGGAGCAGTGTTCCTCTTTCGCTAGATTCTTGACATCATCTGCAGTCACCTGAGTTTTTCATCTTAACCATTCTGACTGGTGTCACTTTTATGGTCATTTTTATTTTTGAAAAATGCCTCAAAATCATTACAGACAGTGTTTGTTAAATCATATATTTTAGTTTAAACATCTCCATTTTGTTTTGTGTAACTAGATACAATTAAATAAAAATTACCATCAACATCATTTCTACAGGAAGGTATCTAGACAAAAAAAAAGTTTTGACATTCTCCTTCATTTATAATGACATTTGTGGAAATTATACAGTAGGCCTTTGTACATACATTGAATCTCATCTTACCTGTTATATTTGTATGATAGGTGTTAAAATGTTGGACTTCCTAGATGAAACAACAATAATAATTCTTTATTTTTTAATTTAATTGGAACTGCTGTTCATGAGAACTATATTTTTTCCAGAAATGATTCGTAGAAGTATAACTCTTTATTGGATTCATAACTTCAAAAATCTATTTTATTAAAAAAATTATTAAATTTTGCTATTATAAAGTTTTATTTCTCAGTTTTGAAAATAAAGAGCCATCATTATTGAACCATTATAACGATGCCGACTTCAGATTAAATTAGTTATAACTTTGAATATCTTTTTCAGAGTTACATTCGTTATTTAGAGATTTTTTTTCATTGCTTTATTATTTATTTTATTTATTGACATTTCAAGTGTTATCCCCAATCCTGCTTTCCTCTTTGAAAACCCCCATTCCAGCACCCTACCCCCTGTCTCCAGGAGGGTGCTCCCCCACCCACCTGTCCACTCTCACCCCACCACCCCACCGCCCTAGCATTCCCCTACCTTGGGTCATAGAGCTTCCACAGGACCAAGGGACAACCCTCCCAGTGGTCCTGATAAGGCAATCCTCTGCTACATATCAACCTGGAGCCATGGGTCCCCCCAAGTATACTCTTTGGTTGGTGGTTTAGTCCTTGGGAACTTTGGGGGTTGTGGTTGGTTGAAATTGTTGTTCTTCCTATGGGGTTGCAAACCCCTTCAGCTCCTTCAGTCCTTGCCCTAACTCCTCCATGGGGACCCTGTGCTCAGTCCCATGTTTGGCTGTGTGCATCTGCATTCAGAGTGACATTCTGTGGCAATGGTAAGACGTTAAAAATAAGAATGAATTCTTTGACACTTAGCAAATGAAAAATCAAACAAAATATAACCAACTTTGTACATACTTTAAATTTTTTTCTGATAAGTTAATTTGCTGTGTTAATATAATTTAATTAAATGTTAAATGATTAACACTAGCTTTTTGTTCCAAATAGTATATAGTTTACATTTTGAAAATATAAGTAAGCAATCTTCATTTTGGATGTTAATATTTTGACTCTTACTTTAGTGAGTCCGAGACTCACTATGGAGCCATTTTTTCTTGAACTTCTCAATCTTACTATCTTTAACTCCAAACTCTGGGATTTTGGCTTATTTCACTAAGTATTAACAATTTGTGGGAGAAAATTAGAAGTAGAGATTTGCAAAGATGGTACAATATGCAAAATACTTGATGAACGAATGTGAAGACTGTTTTTGAATCAGCAGAACCATGTAAACTTAAGAAAGGTAGCATACATTTATAATCCCATTGCTCTTACAGAACAGCAGTAGACTGAGACAGGGAAATCACCAGGAGTCAACAGGCCTGCTTGCCTGGTACATGCCATGGTGTGATAAGCAGCAAAACAAACAACAAAAGAAACTATGTCTCATAAAAGGTTAAAGGTAAGGACTAACCTCCATGGCTACCCTCTGTCTCCCATATACACACTATGACACAAACAGATACTCCCTCAACTCCCCACCATACACATATGCTGTCACAATACATACACAAGAACACACATGCACCCACACTCACACTCCTCTCCACATATACACACATGCACAAAGCACTCACATCCATACATTTTCACACACAAAAACACACACCCACATGCACACTCACATACACAAACATTCAATCACATACATACACCCACGTGTGTACATGCACACCCATGGGAATACATTCACAGAACATCACAAACACATACATGCATACATGACATACATATACAATCATACACATAACAGGCACACATATACACACAAACCCACACACAAAAACACACTTTCACATATATATATATACACTCACTTACACACACACAAACACACACACACACCAGAGCAGATACTCAAAATACACATTGTAATCAGGTGCCTTACACTGAGGTAGGGCCTCTAGCTCCTATACCATATTTTTGGTGAAGTATCTCTAGTTCCTAGAACTTTTATGGCTCCCCTCCTAGAGCTACCTTCTTGCTTTTGACTGAGAGCCTGTGCTAATTTGAGGATCAAGGTTGGTTATTTACTAGATAGTCAAACTCTTTTCTAAAACATGTTTAATCTGACTTCAGTTATTATTCAGTAACATATTTTGTTTTGGGTTCCATTGAACTCCAATTAAACTTAGAAAAGGCCCAACATGAAGGATCATGAACATGGTGAACAATATTTGAGTAGAAATGTAATGATATCGTGAAGGAGTGAAGAATATGTCAGAGCTGATCCTTGTGAAATACTTCATAAACAAAACAAAAATATGGCCATTGAAAATTAAGCCTATATTAACTAGCTAATACATAAGCAAGAGATTTATGTAAAATTAAGTGCTATATGCCAGTAAAAGCAGAGACTGCAATTTACCTATTCTATTTTATACCATAATTTATGTGCAAAAATTGCCTCTACATGGCAGGCAATCGTGGAATTTCTCAAGGATATTAGAATTATTTACCTTTGTGGACACATACATGTGTGCATGCTTGTGTATATGCACCCATGTGTATGTGTTTCTGTTTGTTTGTCTAGAGAAAATAACTCATTGACATAGTACTTACTGAAGTATAATGCCACAGGGAAAGAAAAGCTTTTTTTTTGTCAACTTTGGGGTAGCCTGTATATTTTTCTTAACAACTACTATAAGACCGGATAATGCAAAACATATAATATGATAACCTAATATATGAACCCTTGCAAGTGCCCAAGAATATCTCTTAATATTCCTGAATGTATGAATAGCAGTGTGTTATTTCTGGGTTATTATTGCAATGATATATTGAACCCACTGGGGTGGGAAATTTAAGGAAGTTGTTTCTATACAGATCCTGCTAACCTTAGGTATTTCAATCAGGACAATTAGAAAAACTAAAATCAGAAACTTAACATAATATTTATAATTTTTGAAAAGCACAATTAGCATCTGACAAGTCCAATTTTGTAAACATTATTTGTTCTGGATTCTAGAGCATATATTGTATACAGGCTTACAGTTTGACATAATTTGTAGGTACCAATTAGAAAGTAATTGTATTTTGAATTATTAAAAATATTTCTATAGTAGATTTTTTTGAAATTTGACTTTCATTAGACACATTAATCCTCAGGAATTGCTCTAGCTTGGATGGAGGTGCCTAGAATTTCGTGCCATTCTCTAGGCAGCTTATATTTAATGGCTGGCTACTAAGGATCTACAAGGGAAAGGCTGTGCTTCGTGTGTGTGTGTGTGTGTGTGTGTGTGTGTGTGTGTGTGTGTGTGTGTGTACTTGTGATTTTCACCTCCAAATCTCCCCACCCCCAAATCAATGAATCGTATAATAAAAGTACTTTTTTCAACATCCTTAGCCATCAGGAAAACGCAAATTAGAAGTACTTTGATATTTCAATTTTATATCAGCCAGAATGGCAAAATCTATAAAACAAACGATAGCTTATACTGGAGTGGATTTGCAGTAATAGGAACACATATGCATTGTTGGTAGGACTGCAACCCTGTACCAACACTGTGAAACTCAGTGTAGTAACTTCTCAAGAAACTGGCAATACATGTATCTCAAGATCTATTTATACTATTCTTGGGCATATAACAAATAGGACTTTACATGCTACAACAGAGGCACATGATCACATGTCCATTACAGATCTATCTACAAATCTATGCAGACTTATTTACATTTTGCTTTCTTAATAATTGCAGTATAACAGTTATGCATATATATTGCATCAAATTAGTTATTAAAACTAATATTACACAAGGGGCAAATGTTATAAGCTATAGTGTAATTTTATGTGAAAGAGAATGACATCTCCTAGAAGAAATCTGAGCTTCTATAGAAAGTCCTAGAATGAAGCTACTACAAATGCAAAGGCAGATTGCACTAAAGAACTATTTCAATTTCTTTAAGCAATCAGGTCCTTTGTTGGGTGAACATACTTCTAGGTATGCCCACACTTTTGATAATGTAACTTATCATTTCACAGCAAAGAAGCATGCTATCAAATTATAAGAATGCCACTAAATAATTTTAATATTTGTCATATGGCCACATTCGCACCTGTCCTTACCCATGTGCGTGTTCAGGGAAGGCACATTTACATCTCTCACCTCTTTTATTTCTAGAAATGGAGCCATTTCTCTTCTTTTCACACAAGTTGTGGATTCTGTATCATTGGAAGTTATAAAGTCACTCCCACTTTTTTTATTATTTGTTCTCCCTTTCTAGGAATCTTTAGATTTTAGATGTCAATGCCATATTAAGAAGTATCTTAGGGATGTGTGGAAAGATGTGTCAGCATTTAAAAGCACTGTATACTTTTTCCAGTGAACTTGGGTTCTATTCTCAACACCTAGATGGAAGCTCACAAGCTTCCATACCTCAGTTCTAGGGCATCAAACATTGTCTTTTGTCCTCTACAGGCAATGCACGCAATGGTGCACAAATGTATGCTGGCAAACCACCCATATACAAAAATAATTTTAAAAATAATAATTTTAAAAGGAAAAATTCTCTCTGGTGAGTGCTTTCCTCAGGGCTCAGGGAACTGTGAAAGCGGAGGTTGAAAACACATGTGCAGAGAAGATTGACTGCACCAAGGACACATGGCATTCTAGACACGGCGCAATCAAGGAACATATGAAGTCACAGAATCTGAAGCTGAATGCTCAGGACCTTCACGTTTCCTGGGGTCCAAAAGCTGAAAGAAGTGAACACAAGACCTCATGCTTAAGCTAGAAGCTACCCCAATTGATAACCACTTGCAAAAATAAATAAATAGATAAATTTTCGTCAAGGGACTATCACTAGGAAAGCAAACAACTCTTTTGTGGTGATTTTAAAAAATTTTCATTGCTTATTTTGTTTATTTAAATTTCAAATGTTATTTGAATTTCTCCCTTCCAAGTTTTCTCTCAGAAAATCCCCATCCCACCTTCCCTTCCCAAGGGAGGGAAGCCTCCACAAGGATGTTCCCCACCCACATGCCCACTCCCACCCCACCACTGTAGCATTCCCCTACCCTGGGTCATAGAGCCTTAACAGGACCAAGGGCCTCCTCTCCTTGTGATGTCAGACAAGGCTCTCCTCTGCTACATATGCACTGAAGCCATGGTTGGTGGTTTAGTCCCTGGGAGCTCTGGCGGGGGAGGGGGGGGAATCTGCTTGGTTGATATTGTTGTTCTTCCTATGGAGTTACAAACCTCTTCTTCTCCTTTAGTCCTTACCCTAACTCCACCTTTGGGGTCCCCCTGCTCAGTCCAATGGTTGCCTGCAATCATCTGTATCTGTATTAGTAATGTTCTGGCTGAGCTTCTCCAGAGACATCCATATCAGGCTCCTGTTAGCAAGCACTTCTTGGCATCAGCAATAGTAAATGGGTTTGGTGGCTGCATATGGGATGGATCCCCAGGTGGGGCAGTCTTTGGATGGAACAGAGATTGAAGGAAAGAGCATCCAGAGGAAAACAAACAACTCTTAAAGGCAGACCCCAGGCCCACCAGCAGATGGAAAACACAAAATGAAAAAAAACAAAAAAACAAAAAAGCAAAAAACAAAAAATAAACTTTATCTTTAGTGGCTCTTTGTCTCATAATGGTATATCAGAAAGTTTATTATTCTTAACATTGCATGTCATTTTCAGGGGTGAGAGAGATGGCTTAGTGGTTAAGAGCACTGACTACTCTTCCATGAGTTCAATTCCCAGCAACCATATGGTGGCTCACAACCATCTGTAATGGGAACTGATGCCCTCTTCTGGTGTGTCTGAAGACAGCTACGGAAGTCAAGAGGGGCAGAGGGAGGATTGGACCTGGTTGGGAGAGGAGACAAGGAGGGGAAAGGGGAACTTGAACAGGTATTGAGAGAAACAGGAGTGAAACCGTGAGGGCCAGAAGAAACAATGGAAATAGGCAACCTTGGGGAGTAGGGGCGGCTGTAGAATGTACCAGGGACCTGGGAGGTGAGAGACACTCAGGACTCGAAGGGAAGGACCTTAGGTGAAATGCCCAATAGTGGGAAGAGGGAACTTGTAGAGTCCACCTCGAGAAGAAAGACAGGGCTTCAAGTGGAGGGATAAGGTTGGCATCCCACAGTCAAAAACTCTGACCCAGAATTGTTCTTTTCTAAATGAACTGTAGGGACAAAAATGGAGAAGAGATTGAGGAAAAAGAGGTCCAGTGACTGGCTCAAACTGGGAACCATCTCAAGGAGAGGCTCCAAGGCCTGACACTGCTGATGCTATGGTGTGCTTACAGGCAGGAGCCTAGCATGGCTGTTCTCGGAGATGCCCAGCAAGCAGCTGAAAGTGTTGTACGCAGATATTTACACCCAACCCAGGGGCTAAAGTCAGGGACCCCATGGTTGTATTAGTGAAAGGCAGGAAGAAGCTGAGGAGGAGTGTGACCCCATAGGGAGGCCAGTAGTATCAACTAACCTGGATCCCAGGGATCTCTCAGCCACCAACCAGGCAGCATATGCCAGCAGATATGAGGCTCCTGATACATATACAGCAGAGAACTGCCTGGTCTGGCTTCATTGAGAGAAGATGTCCCTAACCCTTGAGAGACTTGAGACCCCAGGGAATAGGGAAGTCTGATGGGGTAGGGGTGGGGAAGTGAAGACAGGGGAAGAGGAACAGTTGGAGGGCAGACCAGGTGAGGGATATTGATAGGACTGTAAAAAAGAGATTAAAGAATAGTAATAGTAATAATAATAATAAATAAACAAAAACACCAAACAAATGTACCTTTAAATAAGAAAAAGAAACCATTCGCATTGCTTATGTAATTCTTATCGGATTCCTGAGTGTGGAAATGTGTGTGTCATTGTGTTCTGTGTCTATATTGTATTTATTGTTGTTTTTTATTGTTGTTTTCTTTCTTCTGATTGTATAATTCTCTTCTAATTTGTTTGTTTTATTTTGTTTTATTTTATTATTATCTCCTTAGATGTTTCTAAGGAGAGACAGAAATCGAGTGGATCTGGAAGAAAGGGAGGTGTGAAGGAACCAGGAGGATTAGGGAGAGTGAAAGCCATAATTAGTATATATTGTATGAAAAAAACTATTTAAAAGAAAAAAAAAACAAAACAAAACTGAGTCCACACCAGAGAACAAGGACAAGTAAAAGTCAAATGTTTTGTCTGTTTTTTTTCATAGACTAAAAACATAGTTGAGAAAATGTGTGAAAACCTGTTTCATAGTTTTAAAAAGTTTTATGAGTTTTATTAAAATAAAATTTAATTTTTACAATTATTTATAATATCTTTGGTAGCTCACAATGTTTATTATGCACAGTTGAACAGGAGGTGGGGCTATAAATAAAAAGGGAGACAAGTCTTGTGGAATACAGCTGGATCAAGGAGACAGGTTTAGCTAAGATCCATAGAACTAGTCTCTGTAGGGAAGCAATCTTCGGATGTAAACATCCATGAGAGAGAAAAATATGGTGGATATTTTCTGCATACTCTATCAACATCTGTATATGGATGGCTTTGTCATTCCTCTGAGCCTCTCAGCCTGGGACAGGGACAAAGCTTTGGCATTCTCCCATGAGTCTGAGACTATGGTTCTAGACATGGCCATATCAACAGCACACATTTAACCCAGGTCTCGACAGAGTCTTACTGCATAGTTCTAATGGCCAATGAAGAGCCATAACAGTCTGTATTGTTTGGGAGCCTCTGGGCCTTGCTGGGCAATAATTAACTGGATGGCATCTGAAAGAAAGGTCCACAATGGATAAGAAGATAGAAAAGAGCCTTGGTGGCTTGTCTGAGTTCCAAACAGCTGCTGACTTTATCTTTTTTTCTTCTTCTTTATTTTATTTTATTTTATTTTATTATTTTTGGCTACTTAGACTTATTTCTGTATTGTAGCAAAACAACAAAAACAAAAAAAAGTTTATGCTTTTTTTTTTTTTTTTTTTTTTTCTTTTCTTCTTTTTTCGAGACAGGGTTTCTCTGGGTAGCTCTGGCTGTCCTGGAACTCACTCTATAGACCAAGCTGGCCTCGAACTCAGAAATCCACCTGCCTCTGCCTCCTGAGTGCTGGGATTAAAGGTGTGCGCCACCACCGCCCAGCATGTTTATGCTTTTTAGTTGGTGGTCCAGTTCCCGGGAGTTCCAGGAGGTCTGGCCAGTTGACACTGTTGCTCATTCCATGAGGCTGCAAACTCCCTCAGCTCCCTCAGTTTGCGCCCTCAGTTCACCGATTGGCTGTGAGCATCCTCCTCTGCATTTGTCAGGCTCTGGCAGAGCCTTTCAGGAGACAGCCACATCAGGCTTCTGTCAGCAAGCAATTCCTGACATCTACAATAGATTCCTGGTATGGTGGCTGTATATGAGATGGATCCCCAGGTGGGGCAGTCCCAAGATGGCCTTTCCTCTGTTCCACACTTTGTCTCCATATTTCCTCCTGTGAGTATTTTGTTCACCCTTCTTTTTTTTTTTTTTTTTTTTTTTTTTTGGTTTTTCGTGACAGGGTTTCTCTGTGTAGCCCTGGAACTCACTCTGTAGACCAGGCTGGCCTCGAACTCAGAAATCCGCCTGCCTCTGCCTCTCGAGTGCGGGGATTAAAGGCGTGCGCCACCACTGCCCGGCTTTGTTCACCCTTCTAAGAAGCAATAAAGCATCCACATTTTGGTCTTCCTTCTTCCTGGGCTTCATATGGTCTGTGAATTGAGTCTTGGGTGTTCTGTGTTTTTTTTTGTTTGTTTGTTTTTCGAGACAGGGTTTCTGTATATATAGCCCTGGCTGTCCTAGAATTCACTGTAGACCAGGCTGGTCTCGAACTCAGAAATCTGCCTGCCTCTGCCTCCCAGGTGCTGGGATTAAAGGTGTGCGCCACCACTGAACTTTTGGGCTAATATCCACTTATCAGTGAGTACATACTATGTGTGTTCTTTTGTGACTGAGTTACCTCACCTAGGATGATATTTTCAAGTTCCATTCATTTGCCTGCAAATTTCATGAAGTCATTGTTTTTAAAAGCTGAGTAGTACTCCATTGTGTAAATGTACCACATTTTCTGTATCCACTCCTCTGTTGAGGGACATCTGAGTTGTTTCCAGCTTCTGGCTATTAAAAATATGGCAGCTATGAAAATAGTGGAGCATGTGTCTTTATTACATGTTGGAACATCTTCTGGGGATATGCCCAGGAGTGGTATAGCTGGGTCCTCAAGTAGTACTATGTCTAATTTTCTGAGGAACCGCCAGATTGATTTCCAGAGTGGTTTACCAGCTTGCAATCCCACCAACAATGGAGGAGTGTTCCTCTTTCTTCACATCCTCACCAGCATCTGCTGTCACCTGAGTTTTTGATCTTAGCCATTCTGACTGGAGTGAGGTGGAATCTCAGGGTTGTTTTGATTTGCATTTCCCTGATGACTAAGGATGTTGAACATTTCTTTAGGAAGAATTTTATTTCATTGATCATGAATTCTTCCATTAATTTATTTTGGGTTTCAGGAAGTGTCAGTAACACAGAGTAATTTATAAAGAAAGAATTTACTTTCTTGCAGTTACAAGATGATGGGCTCATACATTATTAAAAATTTCCCTGTGACATTTTCATTCAGGTATTATAATATATCAGAGTAATTTAATTATATTTACTCCGCCATTATTTTATTTCATGCCCACAGACTTGTTCCTCTTATCCATACTTTCCTTTTATATTTCACATCTTTTATTTTTCTATATTTCAAATATAAGAGAAAGACTGTGATATTTGCCTTTCTGGAGTTCATCTCAGTTGACTTAAAAGGAAGATGAACATTTTTCCTATATTTATTGGCACTTTGTGTTTCTTTTGAAAAGTGCCTTATGTTCATTTCCAAATTTACGTATATAACAAATCAACACATGATATTGAGCCTTCTCTCATAGTAACAACATGAGGCCTTCATGACAGAATAGTCCTAATGATCTAATCACCACTTAGAAAGTGAGATGTCTCAAGAACGTTGCAGTGGGAATTAAGTGTCTGTCTCAGCGGGGCGTATTGAAATTTCAGCAAGTCCCTAAATGACTACCAGAAAATGTGTTGATCAAATTGAACCAAATGAATTTAATAAAATATATCTAGAGGAACTAACTTGGTGCTTTCTCCTCATGGGCTACTCATATAAAGCCACTTTTAGAGTCTAGATTTCCAAACTCAGGGAACCTACTTAATTCAGAGTCTTGTAAGCAGAAGGCCATTGGGAATATTATATGGCATAAAGTCTCAGTGCTTTAGAAATGTGTAATTTTCAATGGAAATTTTCTCAGGTAATCTGTTAGTTTACTTGTTATTTACTCAGGTAAGCATCCTCAAGTTCTGATAGAAGAAATATTTGATCCAGCCAGAGACACATTTATCTGTTCATAATGGTTCTAATCAATTTTCTGAGGCAGAGAGAAAAGTAATTTCTATACTATAATATTTCTAAGGAAGGAAAATTTCTAAAAGGTATATAAGGGATTAATGTGTATAGTCAAAGGTTTTATTCTCAAATATTAGCTGTGTGAGTTATGGTGTTTAATTTCTAGGGTGCGCATATAGATTTTGTGTTCTAGTGCCCATTATTATACGGAATACATATTTAATTAAAATAACATTAAATGACTTTCCCCTCCTTTTTCTCTAGCCCATCCCATGAAGCTCCCTCCAACTTCACTTATGTACTCCTCTCAACTTGATAGCCTCTTCTTTCTTAGTTATAACTGTTACATATATATGTGCACATGTGTGCACAAACATAGCAACACAATGCATTAAGTCAATGTTTTATGTCCTTTGAAAATATACATGATTATTAAAATTGTTACCAGTGATTTATTAAATAAATAAGGTTATAATAGATGCTTCTATAGCAATGAAATATACACTAGAGAACTTTTATTCCTCACACTAAAGTATTTGATGGCTAATTCTTTATAGAAAAAAATTAATGTATACCTCTTTGATAAATTAATTAATAAAATTTAACTTTGAAATAGATGGGGTTGATTAAAATATATATATAAGTAAAGAGAACAGTAGTAATTATTAGGAAATAAGTATGACTTTTACTACATTTTTATTTTCAGTGTTATAATGTAATATAATTAAAATACATGCTTCATTTCTATTAATATCTTAAGGCAGAACAAGAGTTCTTGTGACTATAATGGCTGATGGACTGATTATATCTTCAATACTGTGAAAAGGTGGAAGAGTTGTAATTCCATAGCTATTATCTTAGGATATTTGTACCATTCCTCATCCCCTCCTACTATTCTCTTGATTAGCCATGTTTTGCCTACTTCTATATGTGACTTACCATTCCTGTGACAGGTGAAGCTTTTGAAATGTATAGGCACATGTGCATCTCCTACCAACTCAGAAACTGTTATTGTCATCAAAATGCATGTGAGGACTACTGGAACTGTTTATGCTTTGCTGTAATTTGAATCTTCCTCATATATCTACCAATGTACTTGAATGCATATTAATTTTAACTTCATTTTTCATGTTACTTTAAAATTTTAAATTGTTATCTAATTGGAACATTGTATTAGAACAACCTTAGTACAGACTATTTACTGTACATATTTCTTCTCTGAGGTGAGAGGTGTTTCATGTTAAGACTAGTTTCAATTTTTTTTTAGAGATTTATTTTATTTATATGAGTACACTGTTGCTCTTTCCAGACACACCAGAAGAGGGCATCAGATCCTTTTGGAGATGGTTGTGAGCCACCATGTGGTTGTTGGGAATTGAACTCAGGACCTCTGGAAGAGCAGTCAATGCTCTTAACCACTGAGCCATCTCTCCAGCCCTAGGGTCAAGATTTTTAATAATCCAAAGATCGTTTCTAACCTAGGTTGTATCACACACCTATAATCCCAGAAACTGGATCAATCTTAACTATATTAATTGATCGCCAGCATATGCTACATGATTAAAAGCATAAATAAATAAATAAAGTTGATAATTTCCAAGACTACAAAAAAATAAATTATTTGAAGATGTGGCTTGAAAAAAATTTTAATATTAAAAAAGTTTGTCTCCAAAGAATTATCTTCATACAACACTGTAGTGTTTTCTGTTATTCAAATATTATATAGAAAGAAGAGGACTTTTGCAATAAAATACTCATATGAGAAAAATGTGTTATTTAAATTAAGTATTTTTTCTTATGCAAATCTGTAGTCTATGAGGCCTAATGAAATTGCAAGACTAAGCCCCCAAAGATGTTAAATCAGCTCAGAAAATGTAGTGTTTGTCTAAGAATGCCTCACATGCATATTTCAGATTTGGAAGAAAGCTTCATGAGGTAATCACTTGTCATTCCCATAATATATCAGTAGGCTCTAACTAAAAAGGAAAAACATCCAAGGCAGCCCCAACCAACCATTTGAAGGCACATCTCGGGAAGCTCCAGGAATGTAGCGGTTGTTAAATCTTGTTTACATATTTATAAGCTGAATGTTTCTCATATGGCACAAATTACAAGATTCCACGTTTTTGCTATTCAGATATTCCATCTTTGGGGCATAAACACATCCAACCTAATAGGAAAATCAATTTAAAAACAAATCTGAACACCCTGGAATATTTTTCTAAGTAAATTCTGAATGTCACCATGGCACACTGCTTACTGTCCATAATGGGACTTATGGATAGCCACATTCAAGTAGTGTTATCAAAAATACATACAGAAGAAAGTTAGTAGAATATTAGGCTAGTAAACACTTTTGTAAAATAATGCCCAGCCTGCCATTTGTGAGAAATACTGTGAGTCTTACCTGCGTTTGGAGAGTATTTATAAACCTATATGTTTTTCTATTTCTTAATATTTTACACATCTCTGAATGAAATTCAAGACTAAATGGTTGAATCTCCCAATATTATCTCTTGTAATTTAACCCTCACTCTTATGTCAATATTGTTTGAATGTATTCCCTGCCAATTTAAAGCACTGGTAATATAATTGCAAAATTATTATACAGAGGATATTTGAAGGTAGATAGCTTTGTAAATAATTTGCTTTGTATTAGAACCTGATAATGAGGCCCAAGAGGTTTTAAGTGCCTATGTAAGAAAAGAAAGAGTGCTGGCTGCTTGGTCTCCTATTGAATTATGCTTGCTATAATATCAGAAGCCAAGAAGAAACTTCCCACTTGATACCAGCATCTTATTATTGGTTTCTCAGGAATAGAGCTGTACAAACTAATTGTATAAAATAAGTGTCCTTTGTCTGGTGTTCTGTTATAAAAAAGCAAACACTATACAGAGATGGTATTGGGAAATTTAGCATTTAGGAAGACAAATAGCCTAAAGGAATTCAATCTCTTATAGGAGGGCTTGTTGCCCTCTCTATACCCTGTTTTAATGTAGCAAATGTATGCAGTGAGAAACAAAAAAGTGCTTCACCAGAATATAACCATGCCATCTCTTAAGAGCTTATAATTTCATAGAAGAAGCAGTAAGTATTTCAGAGACATGGAACCATATCAAATGCATAGCATTCTTTGTATTCATTAACATATAATGACTGACATAAACGTCTCAAAATATACTGGCTTAATACAACAAAAATATTTCTTTTGCTCAAGAAGAGGCCTGCCTTATAGAGATAGTTGTTACAACTTTTCTTAAATGGCTTTGAGATGCATCTTCTAAAGGACATGGTTTCTTTCCTTCCGAATATTAGAAGAGAATGGTTGAACAGTCTTAAAGAACATTTTCATTAGCTGCAGGATAGAATGGATGCTCTTTTTTGTATGTTCATTTTTTGGTTTTCTCATATTCAATTGGCTAGAACTCACCACGATCCCATGCTTATCATCAAAGAAGCTTCAGCCTACATTCTTCTAGCTCAGGAAGAATATGATAACTTTGTCAGGGGCCACCTAGGAGAGGATAATAAGTAACTTTTCTGGAGATGACCCGTTTTTAGCATGGGTGTGATGAGTCATCTCTTAATTACAGGGCCTCCAGGGAACTTATCAAGGATTGATTTTTGATGTTGATATGCTTTCTGTGTCATTATTGGTGATCAGCCCGTTCTATTAATTATTCAACAAACAGATCATTGAAGAGGTACTCTCATGTAGCAATGCTCTGTAGATAAATTGATGATTTCATAATTCTTGATAACGATTCTATAGAATTCCTAAATGTATTCTCTTAACTTTCTGATCTCTGAAAAGCTGTAAATAGAGCTCTATATACCTTCACATGTCACAGGTTCATTGCACAGGATATGAAAACAGGCTTAGAACAAATTTACAATCAGGAAAAGCATTCCTTCTAGCCATGAGATCATTATCTGGCAACTAAAAGTTATAAACTTGAAATGGGTAATTTACTGTAGGTGCAAGGACATTAAATGAAATATTGATAGGCTTATCTATATAAAACTTCAAAACTAAAGAGACACAAGTCAGAAGATTTATCTCTTGGGAAAATCATGCTAACCTATGACATAAGAAATATAGTTTTAAACTTTTAATGAACTTATAGAGCTAGTAACAGATAATGAATATTTAATTAGGTACTAATCTTAATAGAAACACATGTAAACATTTCTTCTGTGACTCCTTATCATTTATGACTTCAATTAGCATCTTAAACTTGCTAGAACATGTGGGGGGGGATGCTTTGAAAACCATATGATATATTCTCCTAGAAAATATAAGAATAAAGAATGGCAATTAGAAGGGGGCTTTTTCTTACTTGAAACAATAAAAAGATAGATACTTTTTTCCCAATATTAATGGTTGGGGTTTTTTCTTACTTTCAGCAATAAAAAGGTAGAAGCTTTTTCTTTGAGCAGTAAAGGTATGAGCTTCTTCTTCTTTTTTTTTTTTTTTTTTTTTGGTTTTTTGTGACAGGGTTCCTCTGTGCAGCCCTGACTGTCCTGGAACTCACTCTATAGACCAGGATGGTTTCAAACTCAGAAATCTGTCTGCCTCTGCCCCCCAAGTGCTGGGATTAAAGGTGTGCGCCACCACTGCCCAGCTAGGTAGGAGCTTCTTTTGCATCCAGAATGACTAAATTATGTCTGAGTTGGAACTTTCCAGTTGGAGCTTTTGCTCCATCCACCAAATGTATATATGCATGTGTAAGTATAGGTGTTTGTATGTAAGTATTCATGTGTAGTAGAAATTACTTAAATCTCAGCCTAGGGCTTCTACCTTGCCTTGATCTTTGAGTTCCTGGATGAAATACAAACTCATAGCCTTTATATTTCCAATAAGCCTTAAGCAGTACAATAGTACAATAGCTGGACAGCTGCCTACACTATATGCTATTAGAATCTACTTTCTTACCAATAACCCTGAGCAATTATTTACTATTTCCTATGTTCTGTCTGAGCTGCTCTTAACACCAATTGGGTAGCCCTCAGGGCCACATTCTCTTGACCTTTAATCCATCACAGCTTCTCCTTTTTCCTCTACTTCATATTCTTCTTGTTCCTCTTCTATGATCCCAAGCACATGATACATAGACCCCCACTTATGTCTCTTCTGCCCTGCTATTGGCTGTTCACATGTTTATTAACTGGGAGCAGAGTCACTTAGCTATCATCATTATGCTTCATAAACTATCATATACTATGCGGTAACCAGTTTGGGGAGCCCAAATTAGCATTAGAATACAAGCAGCATCAGGCCAACCCACTACATTCATGAACAGTTGTGGAGCTGATGAGAGAGGTGTCTCATTGGGCCAGTCTGTGTGTTTCTGTGCAAGCTGCCTCTGTAAATGATTTAAATTCTTTTCTTTCTTGTTTTTCTGAGTTACCAAGGATTAATGAGTACCAAGCCTCTCGTGTGGCCATCAGGAGGTCATGAGCAAAAGAGAAAATATATCAGAGTTTATTAGCACAAAATAGTAAGAGAGGCTTACAGAGTAAGAAACTAGTGCTTATTAAAGCACAAATAGTAAGATTACAAGGCTAAGGATCATTAGTCTTTAACCTTTGTCTGATGCTGAGTTCCAATGAAGTCTGTTCCCCCTCTGTAGCAGGCTTCCAGCAATAAACTGTGTATTATTAGAGAATTGATATGTGGTTTAAACATTTGCCAACTATTGAGAAAGGAGAGATGTCCCAGAGGTTAACAGATCTAGTGTTTTGTCCATAGTATCTATATTAAATTTCCAATAGCCACACGGCAGATCATAACTTCATGTAGCACTGCATTCACATGTTATAGAGATTCATGTGAAAAGAAAACATCCACGTGCTTAAAATAAAAATAAATGAAACCTTTGAAAAAAGGTTTTTCCACATATTGGAAATAAGTACAAAGATCCATGGAGAAGATGAAGGTTATACCATGAAAACGCTTCTCCACCAGACACAACAGTAAAGGTCTTGACTTTAAAGCAAGAACATAAGTGAGCTTGGGATCACAAGATATTATTTTTTGATATCAAAAATTTTATCTTAAAATTAATAGTTTTTAGTGTCCCAGTGT
This sequence comes from Uromys caudimaculatus, assembly GCA_028551405.1. Taxonomy (NCBI): domain Eukaryota; kingdom Metazoa; phylum Chordata; class Mammalia; order Rodentia; family Muridae; genus Uromys; species Uromys caudimaculatus. The sequence continues at coordinate 52,917,248 of CM052704.1, forward strand.
GTGACTTATTGATACCTGATTCAGTATAAAAATATGGCTCTTTTTATTTAAATTCCCAGTGTGCGTAGTCTACCTTTTTTGAAAGCCTAGTTGAAGTATCACAGTTAAATAAAATAAAGAGGAAATTTAAGTGATTAACTAATCATTTTTATCTGTGAAGGTCCTACCTGGAGAATTTAGGAATCAGAATTCAAATGTGGCATATACATTTTCGTCTAGAATGAGTTTTAGGTAGCTTGTGAACTTTAGAGATGCAATTTCATTTTTATAATTGATCAATTTGTATAACAACAGCCTATAGGCATCCCCTCTTTAAACCAGGCTGATATTTCTGTATAAGTTCAGTTGTAGATTTCCAGTCTCTTATCCTAAATAAACATTCAAAACCCAACATTCTTTTTTTCTTTTCCTTATTGTTGCAAACATGCACACACGGTTTCACAATTCAAAACCTGAAATGATGCTTTCTATCATACGAAATATTTGTTTTAGAAAATAATGAGGAGTCACTGAGGACTCTCAATGCTTTTACCAAAAGAAATTTCTGAAATTCATGTCTAAAGATCATAAAACATGGAGGATAATCCTCATGAAACATTGTCACATCCTATCTTTAGCAGTGTGGAAAAATATAAACTGACTGTTTCTTTACTTGTGCCTCACTATCTGAGTCCATGATCACATTTAAAGTATATACAATTAACCTAAATTTTACTTCTCTTCAATTCCTTACTTTTTCATAAATACTTAAAATTTCTATTAGGATACAGATTTTTCTTTTATCTACTTTAAGTTCCAAGCTGCACCCCACATTATCCCCTTAAGTCACTATATACTTTGTATAGCACATTTTCTTGAAGCATTATCTTTGATCCTTTATCTCCTATAAGATAAGTCTCAACCTGACATCTTAACAACTACAAACACAAAAATGATCATTGGCGTGACAAAACTGAAATGGATCTTATTTAGCCTGCAATCTACCTTAGAAAACAGAAAAGCTCAAATCAAAATGGAACAATATTAGCATAAGAAAAACTTTTGCATGTTTAGTGTGTCTATACAGAGAAGTCTGTGCACAAAACAATATTTTTGAAACATTTATGAATGAAAGGTGGTAAATATTCATATTATTTAACATCACTCAGTTATAAATGTGCATATGTACAAATTATGTCTAAAGAAACGTACTACCATAAGTAAATAAGCATCTGAATTAAGATTGTATCTCACTAAATGTGAGAGCATGAAATACGTAAAT
>CM052704.1:52919008-52971851 GCA_028551405.1 Uromys caudimaculatus
ATCTCCCTTTTCATTTCTAATTTTGTTAATTTGGATTCTGTCTCTGTGCCCTCTGGTTAGTCTGGCTAGGGGTTTATCTATCTTGTTGATTTTCTCAAAGAACTAACTCTTGGTTTTGTTGATTCTTTGTATAGTTCTTTTTGACTCAGGGCTATCAATATTCTTATCCAGTTGTAAAGTCAATGCACTCAATTGTGATTAGCACAGGATGATATTCCTAAAAGCGCAGTAGTGTCATGTGTATCCTGGGCATAACCAAAAGGTACCTAATTGTACTTAAAGATTGCTCAGTGGGAGCACACTTCCTTGAATACAAAAATACATTCTTGCATAGTCAATTTACAGAACTACTTGTAATGTCAAGACCATGGAACTCAAAGCAATATCTAATTCTACTAATTTCCTAAACCAGTATAATCTTTAATTGCATTTAAATATTTGTCCTTATATCCACAGATGAGTTTAGCTCTGACACCTCATCAAAGAGACTTATTTTTATAACAGATGGAGATAATTACAAAAATCCACAACTGGTCAAAATGCAGACCATGGTGTTCCTGCCCCCAATTAATACTGTTACAACACAACCTCAAGACTTAACAGTGCGGACACATCACAGAAGAAGGGTCAAAAAAGCCAAAAAACAGCAATGCAGGTGCTGCAAGATAATTTCATTAAGAAAAAAAAAAATAAAAGACAGTCATGAAGTATGGGTTGTGGGTGGAACTCTGAGGTGTTGGGGGAAAGTGAAGGAGTATCCTCTCTGAAATTCTCTATCAGGGCATAGCTCCAATCTTCCAAGTTTCATACACTAAAATATAATAAACTAATGAAATATGTAAGGAGGACTTTCACAGCAAAGTTCATTTGGTCACTGAAAAGAGAAGTAAATATGATTTTTATATTCAATTTAATCCATTTAATATTTTGACATATTTCAGTGTCTCTAAGAGGCTCAGCACACTTTTCTGCCACTCAGCCCTAACAAGCTTGCTTTTAATCAGACTTAAATAGTTTGCCTTTTCAGGTTTCAGGTCTGAGTTCTAATGTAAACTTCTAGGACACTCTTACCCTGTGCCCCTTACTACTGTCACCATTATAGCTACTCACTCTTTTCTATGATTTTAACACAACGTTCATAAAAGCATTTAATATCTACCTTTGCCTCAGTTGCCAGTCACTGACGTTATACCATGGGAATAAGAAACCCTACTACATTTGTAGGACCTTTATTTTAACATGCAGTAGCTATCCAAGAAACATTAATGAATTAGTAAAAATGCCATGAAATGGGACTTTTTCTCTATGATAATATCTGTCTTTAATATTGAGTACCCCCAATCCATTTCTTCACTTCATTTAACTATGGGGTGCAAGACATTAAGTTCAAGCATGTTACATTATTGCTTGAGAGGCGAGGCAGGAGGAGTTCAGGAATACAAAGGTAGCGTAGGCTACAGGATGAGACCGGTTTTAAAACAGAACCAAGAAAAGTAAATATATATGTTTAAAAAGCATCTGATATAAAGTATTATATTAGTATGATATTTTACATTTTATATCAGTGTACACTATGAGCCTTACAAGACACTTATTTCTACATCTTTATCACTGCATTAATCTTTACTGACACTGCTAAAGAAACCACAAATGATCTTTCAATTGTTTCCATTACACTGTCTTGTTCATTTGTAAGTTTTACTACTCTCTGGCAGCTTATCTTGTTTCTCAAGGTTTCAATTATATTCTTTCAAAACTCTTTATTTGAAAGTGTTTGATAAATCGTATAGTTGTATATATAACAGTATTTTCAAATTTTGATTTTTATTCTAATAGGAAAAAAAAGTTTCACAGTAAAGATAATTAATTTTTTCCAATTTACAATTTCAACTCTCTGACATTTATACAGGAGATCACTGATGCTTAATATTAGTGAGTTGCCAACAAGAAGAAATTGTGCTCAAAATAAAGGACTGCTTTTTGGTGTTCATCCTATTAAAGTATTATATTATTGACTTGATTTGATAGGCAGAAATTATATTGTTTATTTATTAAAAATTTAAATATATATAGACTTTTCTTTGGAAAACTCAGCAATATGAAATATATATCACAAATATAAGGATATTTTTCAAGTATCAATGCAATGTAGCAAATTTCTTTTGAGGTAAGTTTAATAATCAACAAATTTTACATTTAAAAAAATAGGAAAAATATAAATATAATAAATTAATGATCAAGAAAAGGTAAATATTTCATTGTTATTGTGAGCTAGCACCTAAAGAAAATGTAAATGAAATGTTATCTTTTGTTTAATTTCCTCCTAAGATCAATAATGTCTGCTATGAACTGAAAGTAGGATTATGGTTTCTATTTTTAATGGAAGCAAATACTGTTGAATAAAAATTTATTTTAATGTTCAATTTTTTTTAAGAATGTCGAGTGACACTTCATTACACATTCCCAACTAGACTAACCTTCTCAGATTTTTGTAGGGTAGAAAATAAATTTTAAATGAACTTATTCAAAACTGGAGGAAAATTAACAGACACTGCACCTTAACCAAGAATCCAGAGTAAATTCAACATCCCCACCCCACCCTTGATTCCCATTCACTATATTTCTCCAAGTTTTAGCTAGAGCACTGAGACAAAGGAAATAAATTAGATGATCATAGAAAAATTAATTAAAATATCTATCTTTTCCTATGATAAGATTTTATACCTAAGAGACCATAGAGATACCAACATCTGTAAGAGCTAATAAATACTTTGGGCAAATAACAGGTTATAAAATTAACACACAAAAATCAATAACCTCTATATATCCATTGTGACCACAGAGAAATGGAAATAACTAAATTCATTATAGATACACAAACACCCTCCCCCCAACACAAAAGAGAAAAACAATGAGAACTAGAAAAACAGTACCAGGGAATTAACCTGTCCAATGAAAGGGAAGTACATTCCAATGAAAGTATTGTGTTGCTGTTTGTCTGTTTGTTTGTTTTTATCATTTATTTGTTATTTACTTATTTATTTACACTCCAGATTTTATTCCCCTCCTGATCCACCCTCTGTCTGTTCCACATCCCATACCTTCTCTTCTCCCTGCCCCTGTCTCCAAGAGGTTGTCCCCACAACCCATCTCACCAGACCTCTAAACTCCCTGGAGCCTCCAGTCTCTTGAGGGTTAGGTGCATCTTTACTGATTGAAACACGACCCGGCAGTCCTCTGCTGTATATGTGTTGGGGGCCTCATATCAGCTGGTGTATGCTGCCTGGTTGGTGGTCCAGTGTTTGAGAGATCTCAGGGGTCCAGGTTAAATGAGCTTGCTGGTCCTCCTAGGGTTATCTTCCACCTTAGCTTCTTCCAGCTTTTTCCTAATTCAACCATAGGGTCTGCAGCTTCTGTCCATTGGTTGGGTGCAAATATCTGCATCTGACTCTATTTTTTATTGAATTTTTATTTTTTGATGCTTTATTTACATTTCAAATGTTTCCCCCTTTCCAGGTCTCCACTTTGGAAACCCCTATCCCCTCCCACCTCCCGGTGCCTCTATGAGGGTATTCCCCCACCCACCCACCTACCCACCCACTCCCATCTTCCCACCTTGGCATTCCCCTATACTGGGGTCTCTAACACTCTCAGGCCCAAGGGCCTCTCCTCCCACTGATGGCCAACAAGGCTCTCCTCTGCCACATATGTGGTCTGAAACATGGGATCCCTCTTTGTATTCTTTGGTTGGTGGTCCAGTCTCCAGGAGTACCAGTGGGTCAGGCCAGTTGACACTATTGCTCCTTTCATGGAGCTGCAAACTCCCTCAGCTCCTTCAGTCCCTTCTCCAACTCCTCCACTGGAACCTTACACTCAGTCCAATGGTTACTGTGAAGTGAAACTTGGATATTCCGAACTTTTGGGCTAATATCCACTTATCAGTGAGTACATACCACGTTCATTCTTTTGTGACTGAGTTACCTCACTCAGGATGATAGTTTCAAGTTCCATCCATTTGCCTGCAAATTTCATTAAATCCTTGTTTTTAATAGCTGAGTAGTACTCCATTGTGTAAATGTACCACATTTTCTGTATCCATTCCTCTGGTGAGGGACGTCTGGGTTGTTTCCAGCTTCTGGCTATTATAAATATGGCTGCTATGAACATAATGGAGCATGTGTCTTTATTACATGTGGGAGCATCTTCTGGGTATATGCGCAGGAGTGGTATAGAGGGGTCGTCAGGTAGTACTATGTCCATTTTTCTGAGGGTGTGCCAAACTGATTTCCAGAGTGGTTGTACCAGCTTGCAATCCCACCAGCAATGGAGGAGTGTTCCTCTTTCTCCACATCCTCTCCAGTGTCTGCTGTCACCTGAGTTTTTGATCTTAGCCATTCTGACTGGTGCGAGGTGGAATCTCACACTTGTTTTGATTTGCATTTCCCTGATGACTAAGGATGTTGAATATTTCTTTAGGTGCTTCTCAGCCCTATGAAATTCCTCAGTTGAGAATTCTCTGCTTAGCTCTGTTCCCCACTTTTTGTAAAGGTTATTTGGTTCTCTGTAGTCTAACTTCTTGAGTTCTTTGTATATATTGGATATTAGCCCTCTATCGGGCATAGGATTGATAAAGATCTTTTCCCAATCTCGTTGGTTGCCGTTTTGTCCTATTGACAATGTCCTTTGCCTTACAGAAGCTTTGCAATTTCATGAGGTCCCATTTGTCGATTCTTGATCTTAGAGCATAAGTCACTGGTGTTCTATTCAGAAACTTTTCCCATGTACCCATGTGTTCAAGACTTTTCTGCACTTTCTCTTTTATTAGATTCAGTGTATCTGGTTTTATGTAGATGTCCTTGAGCCACTTGTACTTGAGCTTTGTACAGGGAGATAGGAATGGATCAATTTGCATTCTTCTACCTATAGACCAACAGTTGAACCAGCACCATTTGTTGAAAATGCTGTCTTTTTTCTACTGGATGGTTTTAGCTCTTTTGTTGAAAATCAAGTGTGTGGGTTCATTTGTTGAGTCTTTCAGAAGGCAGTCATGATAGGTTCCTTTGTGTGAGCAACCCATGACCTCTGTAATAGTGTTAGGCCTTAGGAACACCCCTTGAACTCGATTCCACCTTGGGCCAGTTGCTGGACCTTCTTTTCCTCAGGCTCCTCTCCATTTCCATCCCTGCAGTTCTTTCAGACAGGAACAATTATGGGTCAGAGTTTTGACTGTAGAATGGCAACACCCTCCCTCACCTGATACCCGGTTTTTCTGCTGGAGGTGGGTTCTATAAGTTCCCTCTCCCTATTGTTGGGAATATACCCAAAAGATGCCCCACCATGCCTCAGAGTCACATGTCCCTTTATGTTCATAGCAGCCTTATTTGTGATAAGCAGAAGCTGGAAACCACCCAGATGTCCCAGGACAGAAGAATGGATACAGAAAATGTGGTTGATTTACACAATGGAATACTACTCATCTATTAAGAATGTGGATATCCTGAGTTTTGCAGGCAAATGGATGGAACTAAAAAATAATATCCTGAGTGAAGCAACTCAGATCCAAAAGTAGACGCATGATATGTACTCACTAATAAATGGATATTAGCCAAAAAAATCAATAAAAGTACAGAATACCTTTGTGAGAAATGTAAACATGTGAATCTTTGCCATTCAAATGAAAATTTAGAAAGCATTATGTGTGTGATATGTTCCTCCAGTACTTTTCCTTTCCTTTTTGTTTGTTTGCTTGTTTGTTTGTTTTGTTTTTTTAATTTTTTGGATATTTACTTTATATACATTTCAAATGTTTTCCCATTTGGAAACCCCCTATTCCATTCCCCCTACCCCTGCCTCTATGAGGGTGCTCTCCCACTCACCCACCCACCCTCCTCTTCCTTCCCTAGCATTCCCCTACACTGGGGCATCTAACATATTTCATTTCTTGATTAGTCTGCCTAGTATGATGCCAGTGAATGAGAAAGTGCAATCTCAGGACTCAGGAAGTAGAGAAAGGAAAATCAAAATTTCAAAGCCAATCTCAGCTGGATAACAAATATGAGGCCAGCCTTTGCTATAGGAAGTACTGTCACAATTAATTAATTATTTAATTCTCTTTTCCAAATGCCTACTTAAAGGAATAAAAGTTCTTTTATAACAGGAATTAAGGCATAATGATCAAGAAACTCAAATTTTGACACGATTAGAAAATAAACAACTTAATTCTGACTCTAAGCTTCCTGGTTACAGATTTGTTTTCAAATGTCATTCTTGAGACACAGAATACTTCAGAACAAAAGTTTAGACTATTTTTCTTTAAATTATAATAAAATTATAAAATTTCTTGAAAGCTAATGGAACACTGATGAGATGACAAGACAGAAGCACATTGTAATTGCTGAATATATTTATAGTGTATTATTACCTTGTGAATTATAGTAATTATCAAGTTTCCTATAAAAACTTTCATGTGTAGCCCCTGTTATTTTTGCTAATTAAAATTATAACTAAGTTATAAAGAAACAATGCATATTTTCACAAAATTTTAATTAGTGTAAAGAAACTAGAATGTGTTTGCTATGGTATTATTTAAAATTACTCTTGCGGCTGGTTAAAATGTATAAATTATTATAGTAATTCTATGATTATTTTTAGTATTAATTTTATTTGAAGACAGGGTTATTATAAAAATTTGCATTTGTATTTGCTGCCTCTTTGTGCTACATTTCCTGTTCACATGGAAACTTTAAATTATTTAATGATTTAATTTTTAAAATTTATTTCTTTATTAAAAACAAACTTTTTGGTTTCATATTGTATTTTGGTCTTTCACTTATTGTTTGAGTCTTTTATACATGCATATAGTGTATTCTGATGAGGCTTTCTATTCTTTACTATCAACTTCTTTTATATCTCACTCGCTAATCTTTTTCCAAGTTCATATCCTCTTTTTCAAATCCATTAAGTCCACACAAGGCTTCCAGAATGTATGTGGTTGTAGTATCACCTATGCAAAGATACATGTTGGGTCAGAGCTCATATCCGTAATGATATAAATAAAGTATCAAACAAAAAAGACAAAAAAAAGAATTTAAAATACATATGCCTTTATAATAAGAAAGAAAGAAAGAAAGAAAGAAAGAAAGAAAGAAAGAAAGAAAGAAAGAAAGAAAGAAAGCTGACACTGTTCTTCCAAAAACTGCCAACTGTCAAAAGCTCCTCAGTTAGGGTTGAGATTTTATGAGCCCCTTCCTCATTGCAAATTTGGCTACATTTGTTTTGGGTGATTTTTATGATGTAGCCATAGCCACTGGAAAGTCATATGTGCACTGTCCCTGTCATGTCTTCAAAAAAATTCACAGCAGTCTTTGATCTACCTCTATAAACTTTCCAGTCACTCTTCTGTAATATAGCTGAGTCTTGAGAATGTGATCATAATGTAGATGCCCCAGGTAGGATTTATTACACCATTTTCCCCTATTAGCTACAATTTGATCAGTTGTACTAACTGATACAATTGATACTATTTGATGAGTCTGTATTAACCACCATCTGCTCATAAAAGATATTTCTCTGTTGAAGTTTGAGAATGTCACTAATTTCTAGGTAAAAATATAAGTATTTAGGAAGCATTTTAATACTCTGTGCTTGTGCAAGTTAATTTTATGTATATGGGACACATGCACTAGTCATTTGAGGAAATAGAGTACTGATTAAGAAAATGCCCTTGGTGAATAATCGTTTTGATGTGTTCTAGGATTCGGTTTGAAAGAATTTTATTGAGTATTTTTGCAGCAATATTCATAAGGGAAATTGGTCTGAAGTTCTCTTTCTTTGTTGGGTCTTTGTGAGGTTTTGGTATCAGTGTAAGTTTGGTTTCATAGAACGAATTGAGTAGTGTTTCTTATGTTTCTATTTTGTGGAATAGTTTGAATAGTATTGGTATTAGGTCTCCTTTGAAGGTCCGATAGAATTCTGCATTAAACCCATCTGCTTCTGGGCTTTTTTTTTGGTTGGTAAACATTTAATGATTGCTTCAATTTCTTTAGGAGTTATGGGGGTGTTTAGATGTTTTATCTGAGACTGACTTAACTTTGGTATTTGGTATTTTTCTAGAATATTGTCCATTTCATCCATATTTTCCAATTTTGTTGAGTATAGGCTTTTGTAGTACAATCTGATGAGTTTTTGAATTTCCTCAGTTTCTTTTGTTATATCTCCCTTCTCATTCTTTATTTTGTTAATTTGGATACTTTTTCTGTGCCCTCTGGTTAGTCTGGCTAGGGTTTATCTATCTTGTTGATTTTCTCAAAGAACCAGCTGCTGGTTTTGTTGATTCTTTTTGTTTCTACTTAGTTGCTTTCAGCCCTGGGTTTGATTATTTCTTGCCATCTACTCCACTTGGCTGTATTAGCTTCTTTTAGTTCTAGAACTTTCAGGTGTGCTGTTAAGCTACTAGTGTATGCTCTCTCCAATTTCATTTTGGAGGCACTCAGAGCTATGTGTTTTCCTCTTAACACTGCTTTCATTGTATCCCATAAGTTTGGTTATGTTGTACTTTCATTCTCATTAAATTCTAAAACGTCTTTAATTTCTTTCTTTATTTCATCCTTGTCCAAGTTATCATTGAGTAGAGTGCTGTTCAGCTTTCATGTGTATGTGTGCTTTCTGGTGTTTTTGTTGGTATTTAAGACCAGCCTTAGTCTGTAGTTATCTGATAAGGTGCATGGGATTATTTCAATCTTCTTTTATGTGTTGAGATCTGTTTTGGGACCGATTATATGGTCAATTTTTGAAAGGGTACCATGAGGTGGTAAGAAGAACATATATTCTTTGGATTTAGGGTGAAATTATCTATAGATATCTGTTAAATTCATTTGTTCCATAACTTCTCTTAGTTGCATTGTATCATTGCTTAGTTTTTGTTTCCATGATCTGTCCATTAATGAGAGTGAGGTGTTGAAGTCTCCCACTATTATTGTGTGAGGTGCAATGTGTGCTTTGAGCTTTTGTAAAGAAACTCAGGTGACAGCAGATGCTGGCAAGGATATGGAGAAAGAGGAACACTCCTCCATTGCTGGTGGGATTGCAAGTTGGTATAACCACTCTGGAAATCAGTCTGGCAGTTCCTCAGAAAATTAGACATAGTACTACCTGAAGACCCATTTATACCACTCCTGGGCGTATACCCAGAAGATGCTCCAACTTATAACAAGGACACATGCTCCACTATATTTATAGCAGCCACATTTATTAATAGCCAGAAGCTGAAAACAACCCAGATGTCCCTCAACAGAGGAATAGATAGAGAAAATGTGGTACATTTACACAATGGAATGCTACACAGCTATTAAAAACAATGACTTCATGAAATTTGCAGACAAATGGATGGAACTTGAAAATATCATCCTAAGTGAGGTAACTCAGTCACAAAAGAACGATCATGGTATGTACTCACTGATAAGTGCATATTAGCCCAAAAGTTCGGAATATCCAAGATTCAATTCACAGATGATATGAAGCCCAGGAAAGAAGGAAGACCAAACTGTGGATGCTTCAGTGTTTCTTAGAAGTATTCACAGGAGGAAAAATAGAGACAAAATGTGGAGCAGAGACTGAAGGAAAGGCCATCCAGAGACTGCCCCACCTAGGAATTCATCCCATATACAGCTACCAAACCTGGACATTATTGTGGATGTTGGGATGTGCTTGCTGATGGAAGCATGATAAGCTGTTTCCTGAGAGGCTCAGGCAGAGGCTGACAAATATAGAGGAAGATGCTCACAGTCAACCATTGGACTGAGCATGGGGTCCATGATGGAGAAGTTGGTGAAGGGACTGAAAGAGTTGAGGGGGGTTGCAGCCCCATGAAGGGAGCAAGAGTGTAAACTGGTCAAATCCCCTGAAGCTCCTGGAGACTGGACTACCAATCAAAGAATGCACATGGAGGGACCCATGGTGCTAGCTACATATGTGGCAGAGGAGGGCCTTGTTGGACATCAGTGGGAGGAGAGGCCCTTGGACCTGACTGTGTTCGATGCCCCAGTGTAGGGGTTGCCAGGCAGGGAAGGCTGAAGTGGATGGGTGGTTGTGGGAGCACCCTCATAGAGGTGGGGGGGGAGGGGAGATGGGATAAGGGGGTTTCTGAAGGGGGGACCTGGAAATGTAAATAAAGTAAATATCCAATAATAAAAAAAAAAAAACTAAGAATAAAAAAATAAAAGAAAGAAAAGAAAACGTCCTCACCATTTTGAGCTGTACTCAAGATTGTAGAGCATTTTCTTGATTAGGAGTTGATATGAAAGGGTCCAGCACACTGGAAGAGTTGCTGCCTTGGACTGGTGATAGTCTTTAAAATCCTTTTAGAAATCATTTGTTACTTGTATAACACTGTGACCACTATTACAATAATAAATAAATCTCGTCAAGTGGGCCATTATTGTAATTATTAGGGTTTACTGATGAGTAAGACTGGTGGTTAATTTTCTCCCCTATTACCGTGAATTCTAGTTTGGACTTTCTCTAGTATAGCTATGACTTTATTGACTTCTATTTCCATTTCCTGAATTTCTTTTTCCTAGTCTATTCAATGGTGTTTTTTATCTTTACTCTAGAATTTATTCATGTTGTCTCTGAGTATTGAACACACACACACACACACACAAACACACACACACAGAGAATCACATACATACATACATACATACATAATACATACATACATACGTACATGCATACATACATATCAGCTATTTTGAATGTATTGCCTTATGTGTCATCTAAGTTGTTTTCCTCAGTGAACATACTACCATTGGAGTACTCATTATTCCAGGAGAAATATTGTCTTAGATTTAGACTGTGAGGTGATGTGTGTGTATGTGTGTATGTGTGTATGTGTGTGTGTGTGTGTGTGTGTGTGTGTGTGTGTGTGTGTGTGTGTATTTGTAGTGTTTAATTTTTTCTGTTCTACATTTTGTGATAGGACCCATATCTGAAGTTAGGCCATTAGTGAAATCCTTTGTTCTGTCTACATGTCCTATCTTTGTGGATAGAGTTTTGGATTCTATATTTGTTTTTACCCCAATTTGGCAAGTCTTGGAGGAGTTAAACGGTGTTTAAAGTTCAGTCTTGGGTTACTCAGTGAAGAAATGTTATTATATCATCAGAGGTGATTTTAGCAAGGGGGAGGGTGCAGCTTCTGACCACAAGGGTAAATCCCTTATGACAACCTAGTATTTTCTGTGTATGTACTTTTTCCAAACTCAGGTCCTTGAATGGATGCTTGTGTCTGTGGAATTGAAGAGATGCAACCTGTCGTGGATAGACATGAATGTTAAAGCAGTTCTTAGATGATGATTTTGTAACATCATAATGTGGCATTTTCAAGAAATATTTGGTGATTCCCCTCCTTTTTTCCTCTTCCTCTATTTACTTCCATTGTAGCTTTCTTTCTTCTTTAGTGTTAAATGTGTCCTTTGCCCATTGAACCATTCTTTAATAGGAAATTATATGAAGGCAGAAAAAAATCAACTTAAGACAATAACTTGTTGTAGTGTGGAGAGATGGCTCAGCAATTAAGGTATGTTGTGCTCTTCCAAAGGAACCATGTTTCCATTAAGTTATTTAATAATTCATTGTATATCCCAATCTCAATCTCTTACTCCTTCCATCTCCCTCTTGTATAGTCCTACCTATCCCCCATCTCCTTCTCGTCTGAGAGGGTGATCCCCCCAACCTGGTTATCCCCCTACCATGTCATGGCTAGACACATCCTCTCCCACTAAATCCAGATAAGGCATGCCAATTAAAGGAATGGTTTTGCAAGAAAGGCAACTGCTTTAGGGACAGTCCATGCTCCAGTAGTTGGGTGACCCACATAAGGACTCAGCTGGAACTAAGTGTCAAGCTGGAAACAAGTTTAATTACTAGCACCCAAATGACTGTTTACAACTATTTGTAGTCGCAGTTAAAGAATATCTGAGGTGATCAGGCACCAAATATACATTTAGTGCACAGACATGTATGTAGGTAAAACACTTATAGTTACACATTAATAAAAATAGAATAAAATATCTATCTGAAGATTATTCTAGAGATTTACTTCTGAATTTTGCTAACATTCATAGAAAATTCATCTTAATCCATCCAGTATTTTCACTACAGATGCAAATGTTTCAAATAGGGTTGGATATACAAATATTTAAACCTTGATGATTTGCCATTCTATGTTTAGAAACAGTGGCTCAACTACTCATTAACAAATTACTTTAGAGAATTAAAAAATTTGTGTAGTATAAAACCATATTCAGTTAAAACATTGGAAATCTTTCAAAAAGTCAAAACATTAAAGGTCAAGTTAAGTGGAAGAAAGCTTTCTTTAGCCTAAGTCATGTTATGAACTTCAGTCTACATTTGAATTCTTTGCAGCAACACATAGTTAACTCTATCAGATCACTTATAATTCTTTATTTTTTTAATATCTTTAATCTTTTTTACACTCCAGGCATTGTCCCCTTCCTGTTCTATCCTCTGACAGTTCCTCATCCTATTCCTCCTCCCATGTCTCCAGGCAGATGTCCCCACAATTCCCCAAACCCTACCAGGAGTTCCTATTCCCTGGGGCCTCAAGTCTCTCAAGGGTTAGGTGCACCTTTTCTCATTGAGGCCGGACCAGGCAGTCCTCTGTTGTATATGTGTTGGAGGCCTCATATCAGCTGCTATATGCTGCCTGGTTGGTGGGTCAGCATTTGAGTCATCTCAGTGGTCCAGGTCAGTTGAGACTGCTGGTCATTCTATGGGGTTACCCTTGTCCTCCTTGGCTTCTTCCAGCTCTTCCCTAATTCAACCATAGGGATCCCCTGCTTCTGTCCATTGGTTGGGTCTAAGTATCTGCATCTGTTACTTTCAGCAGTTTGTTTTGCCTCTATTAGGGCATCGATGCTAAGCTCCTGTTTAAAAGCATACCATAGCATCCTTAATTGTGTCAGGCCTTAGAGCCTTCCCTTGAGATGGATCCCGAGTTGGGCCAGTCACTGAACCAACTTTCCCTCAGTCTCTTCTCCATTTTTGGCCCTGCAATTCTCTTAGACAGGAACAGAGATGGGTCAGAGTTTTTGACTGTGGGATGACAACCCCATCCCTTACTTGGTGCCCTGTCTTTATGCTAGGGATGGACTCTACAACTTTCCTTTCCTAACAGTTGGACATTTAATCTAAGATCATTCCATTTGAATCCTAAGAGTCTCTTACCTCCCAGGTCTCTGGTACATTCTAGAGAGTCCTTCATATCCTACCTCCTGAGGTTGCCTATTGCATTATTTCTGCTGGCTTTCAGGGATTCACTACTGCTCCCTCCCAATACCTGATCATGTTCCCCTTTCCCCTCTCCCACCTATGCCCCTCCTTCCCCCTGCCCTCTGTGATTTCTTTCTTCCCCCTCCCAAGTGGGACTGAGGCATGCTCACTTGAGCCATTTGGATTGTGAAATTTCTTGAGTTCTGCAGATTGTATCCCGGGTTTTCTGAACTTTTTTGACTAGTATCCACTTATTTGTGAGTATATATCATGCATGTCCTTTTGGATCTGAGATGGCTCACTCAGGGTGATATTTTCTAGTTCCGTTCATTTGCCTGCAAAACCCAGGATGTTCTTGTTAGTATTTCATTGTGTAAATGAACCACATTTTCTGTATCCATACTTCCATTGTGGGACATCCGGGTTTTTTCCAGCTTCTGCTTATTACAAATAAGGCCACTATGAACACAGTGGAGTATGTGCCCTGTGGCATAGGGGGAAACAACTGGGTGTATGTGCAGGAGTGGTATAGATGGGTCGTCAGGTAGATCTATTTCCAGTTTTCTGAAGAACCTCCATATTGAGTTCCAGAGTGGATGTATCAGTTTGCAATCCCACCAGCAATGGAAGAGTGTTGCCCTTTCTCCACATCCTTGCCAACATATGTTGTCACCTGAATTTTTGATCTTAGCCATTCTGATTGGTGTAAGGTGGATTCTCAAGGTCGTTTTGATTTGTAATTCCCTGATAACTAAGGACTTTGACCATTTCTTTAAGTGCTTTTCGGCCTTTGGGGATTCCTCTGTTGTAAATTCTCAGTTTAGTTCTCTACCCCATTTTTTGATTGGGTTGTTTTTGCTTTTTGTTTTTTGTTTTTTAAACAAGTCAGTATCCTTCCTTTATGCAAATGATAAACAGGCTGAGAAAGAAATAAGGAAAAAACACCCTTCATAATATTCACTTATAATTCTTATGTTTTCATTAATGTAACTTTAAATATTTTCTTATTTCCTTGCCATTTCCTCATTGATGAGTGGGTTTCTAGAAATGATTTATTTCTAGATATTTTTGTTCTCACAATTTCTGCCTCCCCCCCGTCTCTTTCTCTCTTTGTCTTTCACACTCTTTGTGTGGGTGTCTGTGTGGTGTGTGTCTGTTCTCTCTCTCTTGCTTTCTCTCTCTCTTCTCTCTCTCTCATACATTCACACATGCACACACAGAGATACCTCATTTTGGATAGCTTGTTATGGCTCTCGTTCCAATTCAATGGCTTCTAGTATGTAGTCATGCTCTGTATAATGTAAATCATTTGGCAATATTTAGAAATTCCTTTAGGTTTTATGACTCAGAACATTGTATACCATGTGAATTTGAAAAGGATGTGTATTTCACAGCTGTGCTCTGAAGTTTGTCGGTAAAGGTGGTTGACAGCAATATTTAGAAAAACTAAAGTGATGGATTTTTCTGCTCTATTTTAATCACCTGCTGAGGGATACATTTAACCTTATGAAGTTTTTGTCACTTTACATGGTTGCATCCATGACAATTATTTATGCCATGGAATTGGTTAAGTGAAGATCAAGAAATGCAACATAGAGCAATATCAAGGCTAACAAACACAGTATTCATAATCTGTTCCTGTAAGTTGAAGAAAAGATTATACTGTAACTCATCATTAGGGAGTTACATGTAGAATAAATAACATTTTCATTATTTATGCTTTTCCTATAGAAAATTATATATTATAATGTATACATTAATATGTATGCATAATTAATATATATGTGTTACATATATTATGTATATGTATGTATTTGTAATTTTGAGTTAAAGACTGATAAACTCTTTTATAACATGGTGAACACATGCCATGATAGTTTGTAATGTTATCTATGCTAAAATTTTGAAATTATTACTTAAGACCAGGGCAGGGTAGTAGATGAATAATGAAATAAAGAGGACTGATAACACTAAATGTCTTTTACAAGTGGCTTGTAAATTACAGTCCTATGTGTGTGTGTGTGTGTGTGTGTGTGTGTGTGTGTGTGTGTGTGTGTGTGTGAGAGAGAGAGAGAGAGAGAGAGAGAGAGAGAGAGATTGATTTGGAGGGAGGAAGTGAAAGAAATAATCAAATTTTGTTGGCAGTATTTAATGCATCACAATCAAGTCGCTAAGAATTTTTTCCCATATGTCCTTACAGTCCACTGACCATGACCACTGTATTCTTCTTTCTTGGTGGCCATGATGTGTATGATAAGCACAACTGTATTGCTATCTCTGTTTTTTTGTTTCATGTAAGACACAGTAGTTGGAAATATTTCTGTGATGACATCATGGCCAAAATTGTTTCCTCTGAAGATCTTCAGAAGATATTTGTGGTATGTCATCTCCAGCAATGGATTGGCAATTTAGAAGACAGATAACATGTACAGCTTTATATATGCATTCTATTTTATGGAAGTGTATAATTTTTTAGTATTTCCTTCTTGTGCTTTTGCATCTTTGATCTTGGTTTAGTTTTTGAGAAAGAAAGGGTTTCCTTCTGCAATCAGAGCACCACCACAGGGAAAATAATTCCCAGATATTTTTTAGTAAAATGCCAAAAATGAAACATAAAATTTCTGTTTCAATACTATTAAAATTATACAGAATAGCACTAATTAACTGTCTTCACTCATTGTTTTCAAATATGAAGCAATAATAGTATGAAATATTCAACAATTTTGTTAATTTAAAGAAAAATAACTATAGAATGACAATTTCTGGCACCCTTTTTTATTAAAAATATTTATTTATTTAAAATTTATTTATTTATTTATTTATTTATTTATTTATTTATTTATTTATTTATTTATTTATTGTGTGCATGTGAGTTAGAGAGAGACAGAAGGAGAAACTCATATCTCTACTTATACCATGCTGGAGATTGAATTCACCTCTTCCTGCTTAGCAGCAATCTGCTTTTATCCACTGAGCAATATCCCTGACCCAGATACCATCTTACTAAGACAGTACATACACAATATATATATTGTCAGAGTTCACTTTTTTTATATATATGTATATATATATATATGTAAAAAAAGTGAACTCTGACTGTATATTTTGTTTTTATTCATAGCCATTCTATAAAGATGTGTTTTGAAATCCAGCTTTAAAACTGTCATTTTGCATCATACAAAATGTAAGCTCCTTAAAGGAATAAAACAAATAGAAAAAAAGTTTGCGATCACAAAAAAAGTTTGACTTCTTTATTGGAAAAAATATTGCCTTATTCAGTTTTCTGTGGACTCATTTTTGAGCCTCATGGTTCCAACTACTGAATGGAATAGTGGTATCATTATTATCTTCTACTTTCTACATAACCATTGAAATTTTATGGTATTAACTTTTTCATTTATCATGTTCGAATATTTTTTCAAATCATTTTTTGACTAATTTAATTATTCATTCACCTTACATCCAGCCTTCAACTCCTCCCATTGCCCCCTCACACAGTCCCTCCCCCATGACCCCTTCCTGTCTCCTCTGAGAAGGTGGGCCCCCATATGCATTTGCCCCCACCCTGGCACATCAAGTCCCTGCAGATCCTAGTGCATCCTCTCCCACTGAGGCCAGAAGAGGCAGCCCAGTTAGGGGAAGGGGATCCATAGACAGCCAACAGTTTAGGAAAGTCAGAATAACTGTATGAATGTTCAGGTGAATTTTCTAATGAGAACACTGACTGATCTCTGTAGCATTTCTAATGGCAGAATCTACAATATTCTGCAATGAGAAACTCAATAGATAATTATTGAATATATGTATCCCTTCTGCGATGTATAAATCAGTTAAAATATATTAATCTTGTCAAACATTTGATGTTTCTTCTTGTGGAAAACTGACAATCCTTTCATCTAGATTTTGCTACCTATAATTAAACAACTGTAAAACTGCACCCCAAGACTCTGTGTCTTTTTTTACTTTGATTGGTTCCTTAGTTTGTTTCTTCAAATCTCTACTCAGACCTAGACTTTGATTATCATTATTTCACTCTCAATTTTTAAAAGAGAAATATTTTTTAGATTCTATGTATGAAAGACAACGTGATTTTTTCTGCACCTAGACCATTTCATTTTATGTAATGAACTCCACCTCTGCCAACTTTTGTTGTAAATAACACGGAGGAATTCAATTGAAATAGGTTCCTAGTATGAACGCAAAAAACATATTTTATGTATCCATCGATAGATATGTACTTGTGTTATTTCTATTACTTTATTATTGTGATTATGCTGAGATCAAGGTGGAATGTAGCCATATGTTTGACCTTGTGACTTTCAGTTGGATATATAAGAGCAATGTAATTATAATTTTAATTTTTGAATGAATCTCCACCCAAATTTCTATAATATATTTACTAATTCCCATTTCCACAGTGCTAAAGTGCCTCCCTTCCTCCACATCCTCACAGCATTCTCCTGCAGACTTTTTAATACTTGTTACTCTTGTGGAATCAAGTGATACATTATTGTGATTTCAATTTGTATATTAATGGTTATTTGCAATGCTCAGGTTAATTGTTTTTAAACATATTTGTTGGTTGCATGTACATCTCCTTTTGAGGAATGTTTGTATTTATTGGGTATATTTCTTTTGGTTAATATAGTACTTCTGCTACTGAGATTTTGGGGTTTCTTATAAATTTTAAAAAATCAAGCCAATATCACATACAGTTAATAAATGCTTTCTCCTATAGGT
Organism: Uromys caudimaculatus; assembly: GCA_028551405.1. Classification (NCBI taxonomy): domain Eukaryota; kingdom Metazoa; phylum Chordata; class Mammalia; order Rodentia; family Muridae; genus Uromys; species Uromys caudimaculatus. The sequence continues at coordinate 52,937,039 of CM052704.1, forward strand.
TGTATCTTATCTCTGTAGGTTACTGCATTTAAGGCTTGGGTGTTTTATAGTTTAATACATTCTCATTTAATTGCCTTGACTTGTGTATCTTAGGTTGTTCAAATATTTGAAAAATATCCTCAAACACTCCACTATGATAAGGAATTTCTGGTATTTCTTTTCATGGTTTCATATTTTTAAAGATTTAAGTATTTACTCTACTTTCAGTTTATAATGTTTATTGGTGATAGGAAGGGTGAATTTTCATTTCAGTTTTTTTTCTAATATGTATTCAATTTTCCCACTGCATTTATTGCAAAGGATGTCATTTCTTTACCCAAAATTCTGAGTACCTTTGCTATGAAGTCAGTTGTCTGTATAGGCAGGAATTTATATCCAGACTTCCTATTTATCACTGTATTTGTCTCATACCATGAGGTTCTTCACATTACAACTTTTGAAACAGGTAGGGTTTCCTCCTACTTTGCTCTCTTTTCTCATGAAAGCTTTGGCTGCTTGAAGTTCTGATGAGTACATGTACCTTTTAGCCTTGTTATTTGTAGTTTCTTGAAGAACATCATGGTTCTTCAGGGAGAGATGCAGCAGACTCTGATGATTTCTTTAAATAATATGCATATTTAAAACACATTGTTTTTTTTCCAAATCTTGAACATTATATGTTGTTCCAAAGGATTGTGTCTACTTTGCTTTCTTCCATTAATTGCATCTCATTTTCATTATAATAACTTCTCAAATGTCATTGATATTCACAAGTTACAATATGCATGTTCTGGAAGCTCCTGTTTCCACAATTACTCAATCACTGTAAGAGTGGTTGTAAATTAACATATGTTGATATTGTGATTAATCAACAACATGGAAAGGTAGATATTCACAGTTTAGTGACCACAGCGAATTCCTGCCTCATGTTGTTTGTTGCCAGGGTACAAGCTAATCCCCTTAGGGAGTTTCTCATGTGAAAAAGATTACCCTGCATATTTCTTGATGCTCTGCACTTAGGTCAATACCTACCTTTACCATATTTTTTACAAATCCTGGAAAGCTAAAGTCTTCTAGAGAAATCTCTAGGAACACCCTGTCTGCAATCATATTTCAATTGACCTTGTCTCCCACAGTAAAAACAACAGCCATTTTGATAGCTAGGATTATTGGCCATTGCTTGCCTGATTACATAGTTATTAGGGTCAGAGTCAGCAGTAGTTCTAATCCATTCATCCATGGGTGCTGATCAAGCTTTTAAAGATTTAAGAACTTCTTTTTGTTACACTCTGCCTTTGCATTTTTGAAAGTTAAGTTTCAATTAACACCTATCTCCCATTTGGATCTGATATTGCCCTGTTTATAGCAGACATTTATTTACATAAGAAAATAGAAAAAGTCTCTCTGGGGATTATCTTTATGAATGACATAGTCGTTTTTCCATGTTCCACCACTATAGCTCAGACTCCTAAAGCTACTAAAATACATTGCATAATAATAGAATTATCCAATTGTAGCTGCTGTCTTAAATCAGCAAATTAACCTTTATCTAATAATTGATCTTTCACAATATTAACACATTTATACCTATTACAATTTTCTACAATTATAGCTTCCTCTCCTCAATGGGTTAGCCAGTGTGAATGAGAACCAGCTTCCAGTACAGTTGCTGCCAAATTTTTTTCAGTGTTGAAAGATAATACTATTTTGCATATCTCAGATATTTAACATCTGTCTCACATAGGGTGAGTGCATTCTGTAGGTTACTTTTGATTCTTTAAAATGTTTGAGATTTGTATTTTAACAGGATTCCAGGCTAGTTGTTCATTTTGTGAATTTTCACCACTTTTTGCATTTGTTTCATGGTTAGTGGGAAAGCTGATTGGGGTGGTTGCTTTTCCTCAATTTCATTAAAAGGTTATGCCGTAAGTTCAATAGGTTGTCAATTCTGATGGTTAGTTTCATTAGGTACCATGGGTTCACAGTTAGCGACTTCCTTTTCTCTTATTTCCTTTGTTTCTTGTCTCCCAAAACTTTGTTCTATGATAGATTATTTTTCATGTTGTACAGCTACCTATCCTTGTTGGACAACTATTTTTGCCATTGTGTATCTATTTTTTCAAGCTTTTCTTGATAAGGACTATATAAAGATTGTAAGTGAATGTAGAGAATATTTTCCTCAGGCTGTCACAGTTTTACTAAGTAATGCAATGAGGAGAATTTTCCTCCTGTTGGGTTCCTTCATCCAAGCTTGACATGAGGGTTTATTTCCAGTTTTACAATATTTTCTTTGGTCTTATTTGGTAGCTATCCTGGGAGACGTGTCCTTTTTTTTAGGTGGTTCAGTCACTCTGAGCCTCCGTGTGCCCAGGTTAGTTGACTCTGTAGGTGTTCTTGTGGTGTCCTTATCCCCTCTGGTTTGCACAATTCTATTCCCCACTCTTCTAGAAGACTCCCTGAGCTCTGTCTGCTCTCTGACTGTGGGTCTCTGCATCTGTTTCCATCTGCTGCTGGATGAAGACTCTCAGGAGGCAGTTATACTAAGCTCATGTCTACAATCATAGCAGGGTATCATATATAGTGTCAGGGAGGGGTTGGCTCTCTCATATAGGATGGGTCTCCAGTTGAGCCAGTCATTGCATGGCCTTTCCCTCAGTCTCTACTCCATCTTTATCACTGTACATCTTGTAGGCAGGAAAAATTTTGAGGTAGAAGGTTTTTGGGTGGGTTGATGTCCCCCTGCCTTCACAGGATGTCTTGCCTGGCTACAGGACGTGACCATTTCAGGTACCATATCCCCTGTAGTAGGCATCTCTGCTAGTATCACCCTCATAGACTCCCTGGTGCCTCCCCTGACTGAGGTCTCCAGCTACTCACAAATATGCCCCCACTGATTACCATTCTCACTCCCAGTCAACTTGTGCCCCCATTTCCCCACATCTGATCCCTGTTGTCATTCACCTTGTCAGTCCCTCTCCCATACAGTTTCATACCTCCAACTACCTCAAATGTCTATTTTGTTTCTCCTTCTGAGTGAGAATCAAACATCCTCCCTTGAGCCTTCCTTTTTATTTAGTTTTTTTTAACTCTCTGGATAGTAGCATGTTTATCCTGTATTTTATGACTATTACCCACTTCTTAGTGAGTACATACCATGTATGGGTTTCTGTGTCGGGGTTACCACAGTCAGGATGATATTGTCTAGTTCCATCCATTTGCCTGCAAAATTTCATGCCTCTGTTTTTAGAAAGCTGAATAATATTCCAGTTTGTACATGCACCACATTTTCTTTATCTATTCTTCAGACATCTGTATTATTTCAAGTTTCTGGCTGGCAATTTTAAATATCGCTGCTATGAACAGAGTTGAACAAGTGTCATTGTCATGTAGTGGGGCATTTTGAGGTATGAGCCCAGGAGTACAGATGAATATTAGGGTAGAACTATTCCCAATCTTCTGAAAAATCACTAAATTGGTTTCTAGGGTAGTTGAGCAAGTTTGCATTCCAACCAACAATGGAGGAGTGCTCCCCTTCTCAACAACTTGTGCTGTCATCTGAGCTTTTGATCTTTTCCGTTGTGACAGTTGTGAGATGGAGTCATTTTGATTTTCAATACCCTGCTGAGTAAGAACATTGAACTTTTCTTTAGTTCAGGAATTTGTCTCATGTTCCAAAATGTTCCCCAATTTCTCTTCTACTAGATTTTGAGGTCTTTGATCCACTTGGATTGAGATTTGTGCAGGGTGATAAAAAATAGGTTTATTTGTACTTTTCCACATTTAGTAATCTAATTAGACAAACAACATTTGCTGAAGAATCTTTCTTTGTCCCATTGTATGGTTTTTGTTTCCATGTCAAAAATCAAGTTTCCATATGTGAGTGATTTCTGGAACTTGGATTCTAATCAATTTGTCAATCTGTTTTGTTTTGTTTTGTTTTTGTCAATATCATTTGATTTTTACTACTACTGTTCTGTAGTACAGCTTGAAATCATTGACAGTTATACCTCCAGAAGTTCTTCCATTATACAGAATTTTTTTAAGCTTTCATGTTTTTTTTTTTCTATATGAATTTGAGAATTGTTCTTTTAATGTATGTAAAAAATTGTGTTGGGATTTTGATGAGAATTTCATTGACTATGTAGACTGCTTTTGGTAAGACAGCCATTTTTACTATGTTAATCCTACTGATTCATGATATTCGGAGATCTTTCCAGTTTCTGATATCTTCTTCAATTTTTTTCTTCAGAGACTTGAAGTTCTTGTCATATAGATCTTTCACTTGCATAGTTAGAGTTAATCCAAGTTATTTTACATTATTCATGGTTATTTTAAAGGGTGTTGTTACCTAAGTTCTTTCTCAGTTCAGTTATCATTTGTGTAAAGTGGGACTACTGATTATTTTCAGTTAGGTTTGTATCCAGCCACTTTTCTGAAGGTGTTTATCAGCTGGAGAAGTTCTCTGGTAGAATTTTGGGGTTCACTTATGTATACTACTATATCATATGCAAATAGTGATACTATGAATTCTTCCTTTACAAATCGTATCCCTTTGATATTATTTAGTTGTCTTATTGCTCTAGATAGAACTTTAAGTACTATGTTGAAGAGATTGGAAGAGAGTGGGCAGTCTTGTTTTGTTCCTGATTTTAGTGGAATCTCTTATGTTTCTCTCTTTTTAATTGGATGTTGGCTACTGGCCTGCTGTATTTTGCTTTTATTATATTCAGGTATGCACTTTGTGTTCCTGATGTCACCAAAATTTTTAACATGAAAAAGTATGTTTTTCAAATACTATTTCAGCATTTAATGAGTTGATCGTGAGATATTTTTCTTTTAGTTTATTTATGTGTTGGATTACATTGATGGATTTTCTTATGTTTAAGCATACCTGTACCGGGCAGTGGTGGCACACACCTTTAATCCCATCACTTGGGAGGCAGAGGCAGATGGATTTCTGAGTTCGAGGCCAGCCTGGTCTACAGAGTGAGTTCCAAGACAGCCAGGGCTACACAGAGAAATCCTGTCTCCACCACCCTCCCCAAATTAAACATATCTGCGTCTTCTATTTGATCAAGGGGGATGATATTTTTGATGTGTTCTTGTTTCAGTTAGGAGTATTTTATTGAATATTTTTGCATCAATGTTCATAAGAGAAATTGGTCTGAAATTATCTCTTTTATTGTTGAGCCTTTGTGTGGTTTAGGTATCACAGTGACTGTGACCTCCAAGAATAAGTTTGGCAATGTTCCTTCTGTTTCATTTTTTTTTTTTTTTTTTTTTTTTGGAATACACTCAGGAGTAATGATATAATCTCTTTGAAAGTGTGGTAGAATTATGTGCTAAATCCAGCTGGCACTGGGCTTTTTTTTTTTTTTTTTTTGGTTGGGAGACTTAATGACTGCTTCTATATACTTAGTGGTAATAGGACTGTATAAATAGTTGACTTGATGCTGGTTTAACTTTCATTAAGTTACATATGTTTAGAAAATTATCTGTTTGGTTAGATATCCCAATTTTGTGAAGTACAAGCTTTTGAAAACAGATCTAATCCTTTTCTGAATTTCCTCAGTGTCTGTTGTTGTCTTCCTCTTCATTTCTGCTTTGTTAATTTGGATACTGACTCTCTGCCTTTTAGTTAATTTGGCTATACGATTGTCTATAATGTTAATTTTCTCAAAGCTCTTGGCTTTATTATTTTATAAAATTTTTTCTCTTTGTTTCTAATTTATTTATTTCAAAACTAAGTTTGATCATTTCTTGCCATTTATTTATTTATTTATTTTTGGGTGTGTTTGCTTCTTTTTTTTTGCCTGAGCTTTCTGATATTTTGTTAAGTGGCTCATATAAAATCTCTCCAATTTCTTTAAAAAGGCACTTAGTGCTATAAACTTTTCTTTTAGCACTGTGCTCTCATTATATCCCACGAATTTAGGTATGTTTTGCCTTCATTTTCATTGAATTCCAGAAAGTTCTTAATTTCTTTCATTATTTCTTCCCTGATCGAGTGATCATTGAGAAGAGTTCTTCAGTTTCCATGAGTTTGTAGACTTTCTGTTGTTGTTGAAATCCATCTTAAATTGATGGTGGTCTGATAAAATTAATGGAGTTATTTTAATTTTCTTGTATCTGTTTAGGCTTGCTTTGTGATTGACTCTATGGTAAATTTTTCGGAAGGTTCCTTGAGGTGCATAGAATAAGTTCTATTCTTTTGTGTTTGGGGGAAATGTTCTGTAGATATATGTTAGGTCTATGTCATTCATAACACCTTTTAGTTTCATTTTTTTCTCTTCTTAGTCTCTGTCTTGATGACCTGTCCATTAATGAGAGTCAGGTCTCATTAATGTGTGAGGAAAAATGTGTGATTTAAGCTTTAGTAATGTTTCTATTTTTAATATAGGTATCTTAGCATTTTGGACATAAATGTTCACAATTGAGACGTAATTTTTGTGGATTTCTCCTTTTATGAGTATGAAGTGTCCTTCTATACGTCTTTTTAATAATTTTGTCTTACAGTCTATTTTATTACAAATTATAATGACTAATCCAGATAATTTCTTCTGTTTATTTGGTTGGAAAAGTTTTTCTATCCCTTTACTTTAAGGTACTGTCTATCTTTGTTGCCAAGGTATAGTTCTGATATGTAGCAGAATGCTGGATTCTGTTTGCTTATCTAAACTGTTAACCTGTGTCTTTTTAATGGAAAATTGAATCCTTTGATATTGATGGATATTAATGATTAGAAAATTTTAATTCCTTTTATTTTGATGTTGGTGGTGTATATCTCTGTGTTAGTTTGTGTGTGTGTGTGTGTGTGTGTGTGTAGGAGTGTTTCATTTATTTTGTTTTCCCTGGTGTGCAATTATGTATTTCATGTGGGTTTTGGGGGTGGATTTAACCTCCTTGGTTTAGGTTTTTCCTACTAGTGTTTTCTTTAGGGCTGGATGTGCAGACAAATATTGTTTAAATTTGGTTTTGTCTTAGAACATCTTGTTTTTTTCATCTGGGTTGATTGTTTTTCTGAGTATCGTAGGAATCTATGGCTCCTTAGAGGATGCAATACAGCTTTCCAGTTACTTCTAACTTTGAGAGTCTCTGTTATGAATTTAAGTGTAATTATGATAGATCTGCTTTTGCAGGTTACTTGGCCTTTGTCCCTTGCAGCTTTCAATATTCTTTCTTTATTCTGTACATGTCGTGTTTTGATTAACGTTGTCTAGTGGATTTTCTTCTCTGGTCCAATCTAATTGTTGTTCTATAAACTTTTTCTTTGCTTATAGTCTTCTCTTACTTTTGTTTGAAGAATTTTTCTTCTGTGACTTTGTTTAAAATATATTCTGGTCCTGGGAACTGAGATTCTTCACCTTCTTCTATTCCTATTCCTCTTAAGTCTTTCATAGTATACTAGAATTATCTGGATTCTTTTTATCAGGAATTCATTTTTTTTTCTATTGAGTCTTCTAGGCCTGAGATTCTCTCTTCCACCTCTTATATTCTCTTTTGGATGCTTGAGTCTGTTATTCTTGTTCTCTTCCCTATGTTCCCATCTCCACCTCAGTTTGTGTTTTCTTTATTTCTTCTATTTCCATTTTCATGTCTTGAACAGTTTTATTAATTTCCTTTATCTGTTTAATTGCATTTTCCTGTATTACTTTCAGAAATTTATTCATTTCCTCTTTAAAGGCTTCTATAAATATTTTCCTTTATAAGAGTTGCTTAGTCAGGGTGTCTCTCCACACAACATTATAATCCTAACTAAGACATTATCCTTTTCTAGTTTTCATGGAACATTTATAAGACAGAACACATAGAGGGGCAATTCTCAGCACATTTCAAATTATTGAACTCATATAGAACGTGTTCCATGTAGAGAATGAACTGAAATTCTTCAATCATAATCTAGAGAGTCATTACACATTGAGATTAAGTAACAGGTGTTTAATAAAGCTACAGAACAGAGGTGTATGTGTGTGTGTGTGTGTGTGTGTGTGTGTGTGTGTGTGTGTGTGTGTGTGTCTGTTGTCTGAGTTCTAAGTATGTGAAACACATGTACCCCTAGTACCTGCTGTGGCCAATGAAGTACTTCAGATACCCTGGAAGTAGAATAGCCATGTGGGTACTGGGTACTGAATTTAGGTCCTCAGGATGAGCAGCAAGTGTTCTTGACTCTCCCTTCATTTCTGGTGGCATTGGTGATGTTTGATGTTCCTTCGTTTAAAAGCGTATCTCAATTCCATTATCTGAATTTTAGTATGTGTTCCTAATGTCATATTTTTATTATTATACAAATTATCATACATTTTATTGAGGACTATCCTAATGATTTCATTTAAACTTAATTCTGTCATGATTCCATCTTTAAATAAGCTCACATTTTAAGTTGGGATTTAGAACTTTCACATATACATTAAACTCACAGTAAAGCCCATCACTGTTATCTTCTTGAGTGAGCTTTATGAGAAATGCATAGTCTTAGCAGCCTTTGTGACTACTGACTGCTTGATTTCATATGTCAAACATTTACAGAATCCAAAAGCAGAATATGCAATACTGAGAAATAAGTTATGACTCTCTATTCAGCACATAGAGCATTATGTACTGAACAACAACAACAAAATAGTGCAAACAATATAAACACAAAACTAAATAGTACTAATATAATATATACTTCAGTTTTCTGTTAGTTCAGAAATGTTTGAATCACCTCCCTATGTCTCTCAGAGGAGAAAGTACATTGTTTGTTCTCTGACCTCATTTTTATCTCTATTCCTTTCTCTCATTTATTCTGTGGATTTTTGTAATCCAGTTTCTGGCTTACTCAATTTTGGCTCCATGGAACAGGAGCATTGTGGGTATTTGCATCAGACCATCTGCTTGGTTAAACTTCCAATCTTCCTGTCTGTATGCTCCTCTTGTCTGTTTCATTTACAGTTTCCACAAAGTCCACAGATTCTTATGTAAATTCTAGGGGCTTTAAACTTGGAATTCTCCTTTTTTCCTATTTTGCTCTTACTACATGGGGTTTTCTTTGGTAGAAAACACACCTTATTTCAATGAGTTGAACATCTTTCGGAAACTGACTGCTAAAACATTGCTGTTATTTCAGATTTTCTCTTACTAGAGAGAGGATTTTGTAACTAGTAGAAACTACTTGATATATTCTCATTACTCTGAGACTTCAAATAAATGTCATTGAAGACTGTGCATTCCAAGTTACCATCTCTGGATGGGTAACTTGTTCTGAAGTAAACAGTCATCACATCTACACTGTCCTCTACAATGTATGAAACAGATGTTTTAGAAAAATCTTTAGGAAAACCCTAAATTAGGGCTTTCCTGAGTACTACCAGCTCCCAAATAATGACATGAAGACATTTATTTATGAATGCAGAGGTCTTATTGCTATATTTGTTGCCAATTAGCTCATAAATCAATTAATTTGTTTATGGTACTCAAAGTTCTGCTATGTGTCTCCTTAGTTATGATCTCCTTCAGTCATGGCCTGCTTTTTCCTCATGTCTCCTGACAAATTCACAAGTTCTCCTCTTTCTGCCCAGAATTCCTGCCTATTTTTTCTTCTTTTGATATAGGCCATCAGATTCTTATTAAAACCAGTCAAAGGGTGATAAAGAGAGTGTTGACAAACTATGATATGGCCATATGTATAACAATACCAACTCCAGTCTGTAAGCAAGTTTCTGCGAGCATAGAAATCAGTATGTGAATGATTTTTCCACAGTGCAAAATAATATTTTCCCAACAAACTGAGCCAGGGGACTTTAAAACTGTAGCATAGATCTATCTTGAACTGGAGTCATTAGTATTCTTTGGAGTCTTCCAGTTGTCCTTAGAATGCATGGTTTTCACTATAACAAGGTTTGTGGAATTGTTCAGACACCAATTTCAAAACTAGAAACAATAACTAACTAAAATATATTCTGGTAGACTACTTATAGACACCCAACACTATGCCATACATTTAGATATAAAATAAGACATATACAAATAATATCTAGATATAACATAAGTTTTAAGTATTACCTGAAAACACAGAAGTCATAAAATATTTTTCTTCATATTATATCACTGTATACCTTGTACATGTATATATGAACAACAGTCTACTTTTCAACTAAAGAAGATGCCTAATAAATGAATCTTCTTTGTGGAAAAATAAATGACACATTTTTTGTGTGTTTATATGTCTTGGTGAAGGTACAGAAATCCAATTAACAAAAAAGCTTCTAGAATTCTTTAAAGAACCCACCTGTACTTCTGCCAAGCCAAATATCACCATCTTAGTTAGTTTTCTAACACATTGTATGTTTATATGTGTGCATATACATGTGTGTGAGTGCATGCAAGTGTGTGTGTGTGTGTGTGTGTGTGTATATGTGAGTAAGATATTGGAGGAATGTAACAATCATGACCATTCTACAATTTTTGATAAAATTGTAGAAGCAAAATTAATAATAATAAATATATGTGTATTACTTTATTTTCTTAATGGAAGAAATTTCTAAATCATTATCAATATTAGCACATTATTCAACTTGTTTACCACTATGTTATAATAAACATGAAATGGTAAGAGTGAATAAAATTAAAATCTAACTTGATATTTACATACTATGTTTTGATAGCTCATTATCTAAATAACCATGCTAAGAGAAAACTGTGGACATATAAAAGTCTATAGGATACTGTCTTCCAAGTTCTCCTCGTTATTTTATAATGATATAAAAAATCAGTGATGTATTTTTTTATTTTAGGTTTTATTTTTTGTCTTTGTGGATCTTATTCTTTTTAAAAGCATTTGTTTTATTTATTATATGATCTTATACTTAAATTTAAATGTATTTGATCTTATTCTTCTCCTCCCCCAAGATCTTCCACATACACTCGCCCTTCCTATCTATTCAATTTTATTTTTCAAAAAGCAAACAAAAGTCCAGTACGAAGTTATGAGGAAAACTTAATAAAGGAAAGCCCATGAGGCCTCAACACTACCCAAAGAAACTGAGGAGAGCTGGGAGCGGGGAGGTGGTGTTCCATATGGAAGAGCACAGCAATGATTTTGTTAGTGTCATATTATCAGCCTTGAAAACATATATACAAGTAACATTAAATGAATTTAACAGATCATATTGAAGATTGTATATTTATATAATATATGTATTCATTAACAATTAGTGAAAAAAAGAAGTCATAAATTTGAAAAAAATCAGAAAGGGTAAATGGGAGAACTGGAAAGATACAAGGGAAAAAACAAATGTAATTAAACTACAATCTCCAATAAAATCAGAACCTGTGACCATCCCTTTAATGTAATTAACGTCCCTCCAATGCTATGTAAAGATATCCCTCAATTAAACAGAACATGTGAGGTAGGCTCTCCAGACTCAAGAGAACTAAGTTTTCACGGTCTAGCAGATACATGAAACTATGGTCAGAACCCAACCCCAAACACTATGTTTTTCCTTGCATAGCCTATTGTGTTTGAATCTCAAATGATCCCCAAAGGCTCATGGGTCAAATGACTGTTCCCAGATCTTGGCATTATATTTCAGGGATGTGGAACCCTTAAACCATCTGACCTGACAAGGTGAGTTATTCATTGTTTCTAAGGGTTTAACTGACCCCTGGTTTTAGTAGAGTTCTGTGCTTATTGTTACTGCTACAGGGACAATTTTATACCAAATTGTACACATGATTTTCTGGTCAAAATTGTTTAAAAATTTTGAAACCTGAGAGAAAAAAACCCTTTATGTCTGAAATTGTTTCTGTCACTTGCTTTGGTCAAAACAATGAGAAAAATAGCATTTATGCATAGATTTATAAAAGTCAAAATTCCAAATAAGTGAATAAATACAATAAGGATATTATATTGTAATAACATATCTTTTACACTATTAAAATACAGTTTAAAACATTGCTTTTTTTGAATTTTCTTTGTTATGAATTCACGTATATGTATATAGGTAAGATTTGTTTTATTTTATATTTCTTTGCTATTTTAGTTGAAAAAATGATTTGTGAACCAACATCTTACCATACAACTGAGATTGTCATAATAAGCATTATATAACACAGGGTGAGTTATAATATCCTGACTGCATGTTTCAGCTTCTGGAGTGCTGGCACTACAATCAAGCATCATTGCAACAAGATACCTTGAAAATATTGAAACCTGAGAGAAAACAAACCATTTATCTCTCAAATTATTTCTGTCATATGCTGTCATATGATACCATAGATTGCAAAATTATGAAGGAAGGCCAACTATTAAACTCCAAGATACAATTTTCAACATGATTTTATTATTGTAACTCAAATATTTTTTAACTTCTAATATTGTGAATTTATGAACTTAAATTTAACTTTTATTTTCTTCTACTTGCTGATATCAGCATAACTTTTTGAAATACTACACAAAAATTAGAAGCTTCTACATAAAAAATGAGCAGTTTTCTATACAAGTAAGATTATGTAGCAACATAATTTATAGCAAACATAAAATCTTATTACATAGATATTTCTATCTGGTCCTATATTTATACAAATTTATAAGGAATTGAGAATAAAGTCAAATCTGAAGCCAAAAAAAAATTAATTTTTTAACTTTCTAATATAAATAGTTAACTTTGTACCTGAATTCTTAGATACCTTGTCTAACTTAAAACAGCCTTCTAGTGAGTTTTCATTAAATTAGAACAGGTGCTACACAATAAAAAGCCTTTTCTCATTCACCCTCGTCTATTTTGATATTCATGACTATTTCCAACCTGCCCATATGTTTGTATTTCAGTGTACTTTGTGTCTCCCTCGGGCTTCATCAATCATCCATTCCATCCTTGTGTGGATGTTGTGTTGTGCAACATTTCTTTAGAGCCTCTAGGTCTCTCCCAAGGTGAGTGTGTTTAGTTCCTCCAGGGAAAACTCAAATGTATTTTACTTGTTCTGTGACTGATTTTTATTTTACCCCTGTGTACAGATGTAGCCCAGACTTCAAATTTTACCTCCTTTGTTGAATTACATTTAAAAATGTGGTTAGAATGAAATGAAATCAGTAAGAAGAACCAACTCAATAAAAATTTTACTATCTCTGACTGTTGTACATGTATAGAAGGACTTTGATCTTTGATATTCTTTGTCTTACTCTCATGGAAAAAGATTTTACATTTCAAATAAAATACTGCATTATAAATCTACTTAAAAGTAAATTATATGTGAGTTATTCATACTTTCTAAATTTGTTTGTTTTTTATATTCTCCAAATTTAGCTGATGTTGACCTCTGATTCATTTATACATAATTATATTTGGTTTGGCTATTCAAACAACACATTAAATTATAAGGGCAGTTCCAAAAACTAATATGATTTCTAAATGCAAATTTTGTGCATCCTACAATTACTTTTCTACAGTGGATTGAATGGAGAGTAATTATACTTATACTAATTTCATGAGCATTTTTCTATTGCTATTGCTATTATTTACATCTATTCTTTTTCAAGCATGTGATAAATGTTTTTTATATCAAATTTGACAAAATACCAGATTTTATTGTACTTTTATGAGGTAGGGATATGGGTTCAAACTATTATAAAAACAATTTCCCAGTATTCGTAATACAATTCCAGATACTAGATTGGGGGAAGATATAAGTCGCATGCAGTTTGCTTTTAACCAACTTGTGATATCTTTACTATGGTGTTGTAAACATGAGAGTTTGGGGAAGCAAAATTTGACATTTTACCATTAAAATGCCTAAAAAATAATTCCCATCTTTTCCCCTTCTTAAGGAAGGAGTGGTTTTATTTTTAATATTGGTATATTCTATGGCAAATATTTATTAAATATGATAAATATTTAGTTATGTGTAAAATTTTTCCAGGGAAAGTTGAACAATTTTGGTGTTCTTTGGTAATGTGATTTTACTGAGAGAAATATAAGAGAGTATTAAGTTTCTATCAGCACAAAAAAAAATCAGTGGGAATTACTTTTTCTACCTTGCATTTGTTTATTATTAGAATTCAAGATTCATTCTTACAAATACCCATTTTTTTTTTAAACTGGATTTTTTTTTTAAATTTACATTTCAAATGTTATCCCATTTCCCTGTTTCCCCCCTCCTGGAAACCCCTTCTCCCATTCCCCTTCTCCCTGCATCTATGAGGAGTTCTTCCACCCACCTACGCACTCCTGCATCCCTGCCCTTAATTCTCCTACACTGGGCCAACTATCGATCTTTCATAGGACCAAGGACCTCTCCTCCCATTGATGCTTGACAAGGTCATCCTCTGCTACATATGCAGCTGGAGTCATGTGTACTCCTTGGTTGGTGGCTTAGTCCCTGGGAGCTCTTGGGATTATGGTTGGTTGATATTGTTCTTCTTACTCTGGGGTTGCAAACCCCTTCAGCTCCTTTAGTCCTTTCTCTAACTCCTCCATTGGGGACCCCATGATCAGGCCAATGGCTAGCTGGAAGCACCCACCTCTGTATTTGTAAGACTCTGGCAGGGCCTCTCAGGAGACAGCTATATCAAACTCCTGTCAATAAGTACTTCTTGGTATCTGCAATAATATCTGCATTTGGTGACTATATATGGGTTGGATCCCTAGGTGGGGCAATCTCTGGATGACCTTTCCTTCAGTCTCTGCTCTACATTTTGTCTCTGTATTTGCTCTAGTGAGTATTTTGTTCCCTTTTCTTAGAAGGACTGAAGCACCCACGCTTTGGTTTGCCTTCTTCTTGAGCTTCATGTGGTCAATGAATTGTATCTTGAGTACCAATTTTTTTTAAAAAATTATGCCTGACTGAGTGTGAATGCTATTTATTTATCTCTGTATTTCTCACACATAATCCATCTGTCTATCTATCTATCTGCCATATGTTTTTGTGTTTTTATGTGCAAATGCTAGTATATTAATCAAAGGACATCCTGAAAGATTAAATTATAACCTGTCTGTCACGTAACTGCCAAAGATCACTTCAAGTCATCAGGCTTGGACAAGAACACCTTTGCCAGTTCAGTCTTAAAGTCAGCATTAATTGCAGTTTTCATTATTATATTTTTAGATAAAATGTGTAGAAGAATTTTCTTTATGTCTGTTTGAAAGATTTACCTGTCAAATAAAGCTGATTGCCTGTAGCTAAAGCAAAAAATAAAATGTTGGAGTTTTGGTTGGAAGCAAGGATTCTGGGACAGAGACAGGTATAGGGGTCAGTGGGAGAGGATTTTTCTGGGAACAAAGAGGAGAATAGAAACATAAGAACTGACCAGAGGTAACTAGCCACATGGCAGAACTAAGAACAGAATAATAGATGATTAATATATGAGCTAGTCAGGAAAAGTCAAAATTTAAGGTATTTTTAAATATAATTTGAGTCTCAGAGATATTATTCCAGAATATTAAAGATGGGAGGGAAACCCATAGTTTTACAAAGATGTCATAATAGCCCAAATTTTGTCATAAATTTAGAGCATGCATTTAGAACTGCCTCAGTCAATTTTCAACAGGATACCATGGGACAGTGTCCTCCTCTATAACTCAGGAAAAACTATTTCCTATAAAATTAATAATAATAATAATAATAATATAGTCTCTTAGCTGACATTTCTTAGTATAAAAAGAATTACAAGGCCCATGAGGTGGTTCAGAAAGTAAAAATGCCTGATGAAAAGTCCCATGACCCAAGTTCTTGAGTTCTGAAATAAGCGTGTTAAAGCTAGTAGTCATACTAACTCCACGTGTGCAGTGTGGTATGTATACGACTTCCAAATAAATAAATAAATAAATAAATAAATAAATAAATAAATAAATAAATGTATAAAAAGCACAGCATAATAATAACCCTCAAATTTATAAATAAATAAATGTTTAAATATTATAACCTAATGATTATCCCAAATAGACTAATTTCATGAGAAATTGAATATAATGCCTGCACTTGTAGGCTTACCTTTGGATATACATTTGACTTGAATCTGTTAAAGAAAAATTTTTCTCTATTACACAATGATTCAGAACAAAAACATTTTAAGCAAATTCCATAAACATTTCTAAGAAATGATAGCTAAGAGTTTTATTTCAATTATGATAAGAATGATCTCTTGACTAATAGAAATCTCAAGAGTTTAAGGAATTCTTATACTCTGTACATTTTACCCTATAATTTTAGTGATATTTAACAATTCCAATGTTTATTAGTTCTATCAGTATAAGATACAAAGAGAAAAAATGAGGCCCTGAAATCATCAGTTTTTATTTTTCTTTAAAAGAATTTTAACAAGGGATCACTCTGTAATGCAGAGTTACCACACGTCTTTAATCCCTTTGGCTGGAATACACACCTTTAATCCTTCTGTTTTGAGTACAGACAATCCTCAGTACATACCTTTGATTCCTCTAGCTGGACTACAGATGCACCTTTAGTACACACCTTTAATCTCAAACGATGACCTCTAATTCAGGGGCAGACAAAGTGACAAATCAGAGAAAGATTTGACAGAATAAGTCAAAGATAGAATATGCCTAACTCTCATGAGAAAAGATGAGAAAGACAGGCTAAATACAGAGCAGTGAGGGAAAGAGAGTCAATTTACTTCAATTTATTTCAATTCAATTCAGTTCAGCTCAGTTTGGAGCAGTTAGTTTAGTTGAGTGCAGTTGAATCAGTTCATTTCTGAGCAGAGCAGTTGAGTTTAGAACAGTTCAGGGACAGTCTTTCCAAGCAGAGCAGTTCAGTAAGAAGTCAAGAGGAGCCAGTTTGAATTAGTCAGTTTGAAGAGGAATCTGAGCCAGCACAGTGGATTTGAACTAGCCAGCCAGAGTTTTTAAAAAAAAATCTAGGAAGAGTGACTTTATTCAGCAGTAAATCTCAAGAGTCTGAAACATTGTGTGGCCTAGGTTAGTAGACAGAGGATGGAAGGTGAAGTCTTCAAGGTCTGGACTTGTAGAAGCTCAGGCTGTATGAAAGTTAGAAGTTTCTAAGCATAGTCTTTGAATACAGTAATAGAAACACTATAGGGTCAGTCCAAGCCATGTGCTCACACACTTGTGTATGACTTTCATTTCATCCCTTACTCTGAGGAAATAAAAATGACTTTTACATTTATATTTACTCTTTTCAAATTTTCTTAATAGGCCTAGGTGATTGGAATCTACAGTGCTATTTTGGAGTATGTAACAATACAGAAGAATTATCTCAGGATGCAAAGAAAGAACAGTAACTCTACAAATAAAGATTTGCAATAGACATTGTTAGAATGAATACAATTAAAAAACAAGTGTACGTGTTGCTGGGTTATTTACAGTAAAAAAGAAGGTTAAATACCAAAGTTTTATCACTGCCAAATACAGAAACAAAAATCTCACTAGGAAGAATCAATGAATCTGTATTTAACAGTGTCAAAGACTGGGAATACATTTATGTGAATTTAGTTGAGAAGTTCATAAAGTCATCATATATAGTTTCCTTTCCCCAAATTGCTCTCAGTAGTTAAAGAATGAAGGGAATGTCTTTGAATACATTTTGATTAAAACTTTTACTTAAATACTATGCCCTCCAGATTGCACTGAAAACAAAGTAGACAATAAAACTACTACAATGTGCATGGATCTTGACTAAAATTTCAATGAATTCTAACATTATCCTATTTTCCAGGAGAAGCTACAGTCATTATTCCTAGGATTATGAGATCAAAATCTTTCTTTATCCCATAGCTTGTAACCAGAAATAAAATGTTTTACTCCAAATGGGAGCAACAAAATGAGAAGATAGTAAAAGTAAAATGCAGATAGAAATGGGTACACTCTTTTTTGCATTCTGTTTTAAGTATTGCCACTATTGTTGGAAAGTACACAAGTAAGGAAATAACTATTCGTTTGCCATTATAAACATTGTTTTCTAAATAAAGTGTTACCTAATTGCCTGGCATTATTGTTTGCTTCCTTTTATTGTGCTTATGCTCACATGCATGTTTATTATGCTCATGTATATGAACTGATTTTATGTTTGTTTTGAGTAATCTTATATGTGAGTCTAAATGGTGTAAAAATGGTATTTTAAAATAAAAATCTAACAAAATTTCAGCTGCAAATCCCACACATCTATTTTATAGGCAAGTAAAGAAAATTCTGTGAAGGTTACCACATTTCAATGCCATATGGCATGAAAGGGCATTCAATCTAAAGACATCAGGTTCTAGAAAAAGTAACTTCAGCCGACCATGGCAAATCCTTAGAGACATAGAGTAGGCAGCCTGTGATGATTTGAATAAGTATGACCCTCAAAGGCTATGTATCTGAATGCTTGGTTACAAGGGACTGGAGCTGTTTGGAAGAATTAAAGAAATAGAAGCTATGTTGCAGTGGGTATGGCTTTGTTGGAGGAAGTTAGTCTCTGAGAATGAGCTTTGAGATTTTAAAGGCCTGCATGTCAGAATATAACTCTCAGCTACTTCTATAAAACCACACCCACTTGCCCCTATATTCGCTACCATGATGATAATGGACTAATTCTCTGAAACTGTGAAAAAACTTTCAAATGCTTTGCTTTAGATGAGTTGCCTTCTTCACAACAATAGAACAGTGACTAAGACACAGTCCTAGCCTTGATCTACTCATCGAAAGACTGAAACTGAGGAGGAAGTTGCTGCAATATTGTGGCTGCCACAGTGAGGCCTGACATCTCTGCATTAGTCAGAAATTGTTTACCATAAAGACTCTCTACAAGCTAGAGGATGGTGCATTTAGTGTTAATATTTGAACGTTGGAATGCTTGGCCAGACTGGATGAAAAAACAACTAAGCATAAAGGAAAGCTGATGTGTTTTACTGTACAGTTGAAGAGACATATATTCATCTATTCACCAATACCCTAAAATAAGAGATGCATTTCATGGGCTAGCATTTTTTATTTCTAATGCAGACATGATCAACAGTTGTAATTTATTTTATGACAAAGTAATGATGTAATGGGAAGTTTTATGAAAATTTATTATTTCTTAATATATCTGTATTGACATTCTGGATGTATAAAGTCACCTTACAAGATCTTGCAAAATCCCTGATTTTCCTAAAGCTAAATAAAATGTAATGCAGCAGTAGTAAATAACATGGGGCTTTGGGAGTATCTTAGAGAAAAATACAATTAAAAATGATGCAACACTGTCAATTTTGAAGTATTAGATATGTTTACATTGCATAGCATTTTACAAGACACAAATATTTTAATATTTGAGTGAAATAGTATCTCCAAAGTGGCTATTTAAATTCATAGTGGGTTCATCTTTTAGTAAATCTAATTAAATTTAAGCAAACACTTGATCATTCTTCTTTTAAGGTAAATAAAATGCATCATGCAGTATATTCACTAGAAAAGCATAAGACAAAATTATCATGTAAGAGACTTTCTAGCTGGAAAATCAAGTAATTGTGCATTTTTTCATTGATTATCAAAATTGACTACTAGTTCTTAATTATTCATAAATAGATGTGTCAATGGATGATTTTTTAATATCAATCTGACATATAATTTCTAAATAATAATTGTCATGAGTGTGCTAAATAAGGATTAACAGTGATTTTTAAGGTAGTAAAGAAGATAAATTGATCATGCAACAGATTTTGGCCTTGGAATTAGTGTGAAATATTTTATGTATGGAAAAATCAGTATCATTTTAATTTCTATCTACTTTTAGTTTTCTCTTTCCTAATTTCAACCTCTTTTTTTGATACTTTATTTATATTTCAAATGTTTTCTCCTTTCTAGGTCTCCCCTTTGGAAACCCCCTAACCCATTCCACCTCTACCTGCCTCTATGAGGGTATTCCACCTCCCACCCACCCGCTCACCTACTCCCATTTTCCCTCCCTGGCATTCCCCTATACTGAGGCGTCTAATACCCTCAGGCTCAAGGGCCTCTCCTCCCACTTATGACAAACAAGGCCCTCTTCTGCCACATATGTGGCCAATATCATGGGTCCCTCCATCTGTATTCTTTGGTTGGTGGTCCAGTCTCCTGGAACACCTGGGAGTCAGGCCAGTTGACACTGTTGCTCCCTCCATGGGGCTGCAAACTTCCTCAGCTCTTTCAGTGCCTTCTACAACTCCTCCATCTGGGACCTCACACTCAGTCTAACAGATACTGTGAATTGAATCTTGGATATTCCGAACTATTGGGCTAATATCCACTCATTAGTGAGTTCATACCGTGTTCAACCTCTTACAGTGACAGTGATAAAGTTCATTTTATCGGTTTGTTATTTGGCTTTTCCAGTCTTCTTCATTATCCTTAATCATTCGGTCTTACTTTCTTATATATAAAAAAAAGGAACTTCACTTGTGTGCAGAAAAAGTTCTACTAGTATTAGTTTTGCTATATAATAAAGGTAGGAGAAAAATCCTAGATATGCAAACCTGTAGTAGAAGAATGTGTGTATTGCTAGTACACTTTAAATTGTGCATACAACATCACTTGATTAGTACGAAATCAAGATAAATAATAGTAGTTAAACTTCTTAGTGGAGCCAGAGACATCTACAAAACTTTCATTGGTGAACAAAAGCTGACATGGTGCTGTGCTTTGACTTGAAATGAGAGAAATATTTTTTTTTAAGTTAGATGAATGTCCTTCTCTTCAAGTCTCCTACTTTTAGCTCACCCTAGAAATGGTTTATTATTCATTTATAATCCTGTCTTCATCTGATTTATGTTATTACTTCCCAGAAAATTGCACTTTAGGAGAAATGAAGAATAGAAATGTGTTTTATTGAAAAAGGCAGATGAATATGCATGGCTGGAATACATACATACAGCAACGAATATCACTCTCGTGTTAGAAAAAATGTTAATTCTCTTAAGGTGGTTGCAGTTATGGCATATTTCATACTTAGATGGACAACTGACATGAATTGCAGTAGTGATTCCTTCACAAGATAAAAGATTGATGATATGGTTTCAGAACTGAAACTAGATTATTGATTAAGAAATTCAGTAGAAAAGATAGTGTCTCCTACGACTTTTGAAAAGCTGGGAAGAATTCTAAGCATTCTCTGAAGTGCGAATCACCAGATCGTATACACCTACCTTATCAAATTATGTGCCAATATACAATAATCCTATTTATCAAACATTATGAATGCTTATATTTTCTCAAATAATTAACCTGTCCATATCCAGACTTAATCCCTTAATTTCATTGTATGTATACTTCTCTTTGCACTCACATTTCAAATTTACTAAATGCGTATGTTTCTGCTGTGAATTCTGAAGAATTGGAAATAATTCCCTCATAAGATGTGTGTGTGTGTGTGTGTGTGTGTGTGTGTGTGTGTGTGTGTGTGTGTGTGTGTTCTTGTAAGATATTTATGTCTCATAAAGAAATGTCTGTTTTGATCCCTTAAGAAATCTTTCTGTACAGAATTCTGATGCACATTGAGCTCATTCAGAGCACAATATGTTCCTTTCAAAGATTTTTTGAGGCAGCTGATACAAGTTGAACACTTTGATTAATACTCTTGTGGAAGCCAAAATATTTGTAGTTCATTTTTTGTAAGGAAATTACAAAATGTGAACCACCATGCTACTGAATGGAAAAAATTAGGTATCTACTGAGAAACCTGATTTAATCATATGCTTATGTCATTTGCTTTTCATAAAAATACAGGAAAAGTATATGAGTTTTCACCTAGTACTATAACAAACAACCATTAGTAAGAGTACATTTCCAGGACAGCCAGGGCTACACAGAGAAACCCTGTCTCAAAAAACCAAAAAGAAAAAAAAAAAAAAAAAAGAGTACATTGACTCATACACAATACATTGGTAGTTCTGTTGACCAGATTTTCAATACATTTGATCCTCACAGGACAAAATCCAAGACTGTATCACATTCTCATGCTTCATTATCAAAATTTCCAATATACCCTTGCTTTATACCTCCAATTTCTATTTCCATTATCATAAACTTCGTTTTTAAGTCTCTGATACTGAATCTATCTTTAACAAATCTGGTGATGAAATCTAACCAACAATGTGATATTTCCATTCAATATCCTGGATTTAGATACATCTCTAATAATAATTTTTACTCTTGCAGTGGCAAAATTCATAGTTTTCCAGGCTTAGGATTCCTAGCATATAACTAGACAGTTTTGCTGGAGCAGTTTGGGATTTACTGATGCTCACAAAGGGTACCCATAAAAGTGTATATGCCTACTCCTTTCTTGGTGCACCATTATCAGGCCACAGTTTTACTTGCATTCCTGGGGGCCTGCTGGCATCAGGGATCAACAGGTGAGACTCTCATCCCTATTCCTTGCCTGCAGACCCCTTTTGGCACACTCACTATCAACAAGTTTGGCCTCATTTCCTCTGCTCACCATTTCCTGGCCCAGAGGTCTTCCAGCATCCATAGAGACCTTCTGCCTCCCAGAACAAAAAGCTCTACCTGTACTCTCAGAGGCCTTCTGCCATCAGAAACTACCAGGCCTGGCAACATCAGGGGCAACCAGATGGCTAAAATCCAGTGTAAGAACACAATCAACAAAACCCAGGGCATTCTGGCACCACCAGAACTGTTATCCTACTACAACTAAGCCTGGACATCCTATCACACCTGAAGCACAAGAAAATTACCTTTAATTTAATCTTAGAGAGATGATAGAGTCCTTTACAGAAGAAATTTAAAAAAAAAAAATATAAAGAAATACAGGAAACACCAATCAAATAGGTAAAGGAAATGAATAAATCTATTCAAAACCTGAAGATGTAAACAGAAGCAATAAAGTTAACACAAACTGAGGCAATCCTCCAAATGGAAAATTTATAAAAGAAAACAGGAACTACAGACACAATTATCAACAACAGACTATAAAAGAGATAAAAGAGAGAATCTTAAATTAGAAGACACAGTAGAAGAAATTGACACATCAGTCAAAGAAAATGCTAACCTAAAAACTTTTTAACAAAAAAAAACACCCAGGAAATTCAGGTCATTGGGAAAAGACCAAATGTAAAAGTACTAAGAATAGAAGAACGGAAGTTTCAAAGCTTAAAGGCCCAATATATATTTTCAACATCATAGAAGAAAATTTCCCTAACCTTAAGAAAGAGGTGCCTATAAACATACAAAACACTTACAACAGCAGTTAGATTTGCACAGAAAAGAAAAATCTTCCTGATATGCAGTGATAAAAACACTAAATGTACAGGGGAAAAAAAAAAGAATATTAAAGCTGCAAGGGGAAAAGGCCAAGTAACATACAAAGGCAGAACTATCAGAATTTTACTTGACCTCTTAACTAAGACTCTAAAAGCCATAAAGGCCTGTCCAGATGTCTTGCATACCCTAAGAGACCACATATGCCAGCCCAGATGACTATATCTAGCAAAACCTTCAATCACTATGATGGAGAAAACAAGACATTCTATGACAATATCAAATGTAAACAATATCTTTCTACAAATCTAGCCCTACAGAAGATACTAGAAAGAAAACTGCAAAACAGGGATGATAACTACAACCAAAAAAACACACAAGAAATAAATGATTTCACACCAATAAATCCAAATGAAGAGAAACACGCACACACACACCACCACCACCAGCAGCAGCAGCAGCAGCAACAACAACAACAACAACAACAGCAATCACAAAATAATAGGAACTAACAATCATTGCTCATTAATATCTCTCATGGGGGACGATTGTGGGATGGGGTGACTGGGAGGGTGGGTGGGTGGGAGGGGGCATTGAGAAGATGAAAATTTGAATAAGTAAAAATAAAATTAAATTAAAAAATACATCTCAGCATCAATGGGCTTAATTCCCCAATAAAAAGACACAAGCTAAAAGAATTGATATATAAACAAGATCCGTTATTCTGCATACAAGAAGCACAACTTGTTTCTGAGCAACAAAGATAGATACTACTGTAGGGCTGGTTCTGAGGCTAAGGTCCTGTTCCCTAATTGGTTCTTCATCTGTCAGTAAAGAAGCCAGGGGGAAATTGCTGGGTGGAAGGAATAGGCAGAACTTCTGGATCCCTGGAGGAAAAGAGACAGATGCAAAGGAGGAAGAGAGATTTTGCCATGCTTCAAATGGAGAAAAGTTGACAACCATGGGAGATCTCTATGTGGAGTGGCCACAAAGGCCGCTCCTACAGACTGGTAGTCAGGAGAGTTTAGCAACTAAAGTTTAGGGCAGGTAGGAGGTACAGAGCTCAGAGTATTGATAAGGGTATGCTTTTTTAGGCAGGAGATAGAAATGCCCAGCAATTGTGCCAAGAAGGCAAGTTAAAAATAAACAATGGTGTATGTGTATTTTATCAGTGGATTCAAGGGAAGCTGGGTAGGGGCTGGTCTCATGGTCTGTCCCCAGAGCTTAGGCAGGGTAGCAAAAGTTACATGTAACACACTAACTCATAATAAAGGTTTTCCAAAAAGGTTTTCCAAGCAAATGGACCCAATGAACATGCTGGCATAGCCATTCCAATATCTAAAAAAACAATGTTTGGACTAAAATTAATCAAAAGAGATGGGGAAGGACACTTCATACTCATCAAAGAAAAAGTCCATCAAGATGATATCTCAGTTCTGAACATCTATGCCCCCAAATGCAAGGGCACCCATATTAGTAAAAGAAGCATTACTAAATTTTAAATCACACATTGAACCTCACACATTAATTTTGGGAGAATTCAGCACTCCACTCTCACCAATTGGCATGTCATCGAAACAGAAACAAAACAGAGAAATAACTACAAAGAAACTACAGAGAAAAATCTAACAAAGGTTTTGAACCAAATGAACCTAATAGATATCTCCACAAAAGAATGTATCTTCTTCTCAGCATCTCAAGGAATCTTCTCCAAAATTGAATATATACTTTTTCACAAAGCAAGTCTCTCTCTCCATATATATATATATGAAATTAGCACCCTGCATCTTATCAGATCTCCATGGACTAAAGATGGACTTTAACAACAACAGAAACGATGGAAAGCTTACAAACTCATGGAAACTGAACCCTGCTCTATTCCATGACAATTGTGTCAAGGACGAAATAAGTACATTAAAAACATTCTAGAATTCAATGACAAGGAAGGATAGCCATACTCAAATTTATGGGACACAATGAAAGCAGTGCTTGGGAGCCGGGCAGTGGTGGTGCACGCCTTTAATCCTAGCACTTGGGAGGCAGAGGCAGGTGGATTTCTGAGTTCGAGGCCAGCCTGGTCTACAGAGTGAGTTCCAGGACAGCGAGGGCTACACAGAGAAACCCTGTCTTGAAAGACCAAAAAAAAAAAAAAAAAAAAAAGCAGTGCTTAGAGGAAAGATCAATGTACTAACTGCCTTTATAAAGAAAGTGTAGAGATCTCACACTATCAACTTAGCACAAGTGAAATCTCTACAGGGAAAGGAAGTCTAGAGTGATAGTGCTTGTTAATTCCATAAAAAATGACAACGTGGGCTAAAGGTGCCAATTACAGATAGTTGGTGAGAAAGAAATGATAATACGCAAAACTGCTTTTATAGTCAGACTTTCAGACTATATGACTGTTTAAAAATAATTCTGTTTTTCATATAATTTCTACATGAATTTCTAATTGCTGCTTATTATACCAACAGATAATAACTGATGACCTGTTATTATTGAAGAAATTATTTCTGTTCTAATTGTTCTAATTATGCATCACTTAACTCTTTTTTTTAATTGAATAGTCTCTTTATTTACATGTCAAATGTTATTCCCTTTCCCAGTTTCACCACTGGAACCCCCCTACTTCTTCTCTCTCACCCTGCTTCTATGAGGGTGTTTCCCCAACCACCCACTCTCACCTCCCCTTCTTCACATTCCCCTACACTGTGGCATCAAGCCTTCACAGGACCGAGGGCCTCTCCTTCCACTGATGCCTGACAAGGCCATCTTCTACTACATATGCTGCTGGAGCCATGGGTCCCACCATATGTACAAGATGCTTGGTGGTTTAGCTCCTAGGAGCTCTGGTAGGGGTCTGGTTGATGGATATTATTGCTCTTCCTATGGGATTGAAAACCCCTTCAGCTCCTTAAGTCCTTTTTCTAACTCCTCCACTGGGGACCCCTTGCTCAGTCAGTTGGTTGTTTGCAAGCATCTTCCTCTGTGTTTGTCAGGCTTTGGCAGAGCACCTCAGGAGACAGCTATATCAGACTCCTATCAGCATGTCAGTGAGTGCATACAATGTGTGTTATTTTGTGATTGGGTTTCCTCACTCAGAATGATATTTTCGATTTCCATTCAATTGCCTAAGAACTTCATGAATTCATTGTTTTTTAATAGCTGAGTAGTACACCATTGTGTAAATGTATCACATTTTCTGTACCCATTCCTCTGTTAAAGGACATCTGGGTTCATTCCAGGTTCTGGCTATTATAAATAAGACTGCTAAGAAAATAGTGGAGCATGTGTCCCTATTATATTTTGGCAAAGGAGCTAAAACCATCCAGTCGAAAAACGACAGCATTTTCAACAAATTTGCTGGTTTAACTGGTGGTCAGCATGTAGAGAAATGCAAGTCGATCCATTCTTATCTCCTTGTAAAAAGCTCAAGTCCAAGTGGATCAACCTCCACATAAAACCAGATACACTGAAACTAATAGAAGAGAAAGTAGGGAAGAGACTCAAACACATGGGCACAGGGAAAAATTTCCTGAACAGGACACCAATGGCTTATGTTCTAAGATCAACAACCAGCAAATGGGACCTCATAGAATTGCAAAGCTTCTGTAAGGTAAAGGACATTGTCAATAGGACAAAATATAACCAACACATTTGGAAAAGATCTTTACCAGTCCTACATCCAATAGAGGGCTAATGTCCAATATATACAAAGAACTTAAGAAATTAGAATCCAGAGAATCAAATAACCCTGTTTAAAATGGAGTACAGAGCTAAACAGAGAATTTTCAACTGAGGACTATCGAATGGCCAAGAAGCACCTAAAGAAATGTTCAACATCCTTAGTCATCAGGGAAATGCAAATCAAAACAATCCTGAGATTCCACCTCATACCAGTTAGGTTGGCTAATATCAAAAACTAAGGTGACAACAGATGCTGGGGAAGATATGGAGAAAGAGGAACACTCCTCTATCATTGGTAACATTGGAAGCTGCTACAGCCACTCTGGAAATCAGTCTGGCAGTTCCTCAGAAAATTGGACATAGTATTACCTGAGGACCCAGCTATACTGCTCCTGGGCATATAGATGCATCACTTAACTCTTAAAATTATAGCAAAACATGGTAGTTTCTAGGTCTTAAAGGACATGTGAAATATCATTTCAGAACCTCTTCACATTTCTGGAGGCATCATAGCTTAATTCTGCTCAGCAGATTATCTTTATTGAGTGAAAGTACTTCCTCCATATATATAAATGTGTGTCTGTGTGTGTGTGTCTGTGTGTCTGTGTGTGTATGTATATGTATATATGTATATGTAATATATATGAACACATGGAAGATATATGATTATTATTAATGGATTTTTATTATTTAATAGTTTAATTTTTATTTTCACCCTGTAAGTTGCAATAAATATACATCATTCTTATGCCGTTAATCTTGTCAAGCAATGTCTTGTCAATTTATTTCTGCTCCTTTCTATTATTTTTCAACTTACTCTCTCTGTATAGGAAAGTATTAAAAGTAGGTTTTGACATATTTATTATTGCTACAGAGATATTGTCACTTTAAGAATGCTAAAATTGGTTCATGGTTGCTAATGCTATAGACCTTCTTTATAGCATGAAAAGTTTATTTAAATGAATAACAACGTTGAAAATTAACATAAGTTGTCTCCATGTGCTTTATAAAAATTATGGCAGTATAGTACATGTAAACAAGGAATGGTTAACTGAATATACTGTAAGAAGTATTACATATATTATGAATATGTGAATATGTTTAGTTTTCCCTTCTTGTGAAAAATGCTATTTTATCTCACATTTCTAAAATAGCTCGATAAATTAATAATATTATTAAGATATTTTAAATAATTATTTTGAAACCAAATCTTGAATTCAAATTTTACTCTGACCTAGAAGGGGAATGTTTTCTTTTTGTTAAAAAATTGGGATGAAATATTACAATATAATAATCAAGAAAGTTATAGATTAATATTTTTAAACATTACTTTCTGGAGAATAATTTATCAGGAGACTTTAAATTGCCATATTGAATACTCTTCTAAGCCTGCAATCTTTTATCTTTATATACTCTCAAGCAAATACTTGATAAAGTTTATTTATAAAGTAACTGCTATAGGATTCTTAATGATATTTTCTTTACTTAGTACAATGCATTTGTGACTATGTATTTGTCATGTAAATGAAATCTTGAAATCTTATTTTCTGTTTGGTCATTTTTAAACACTTGAATTTACTTCATTGATCTTTAGTTGTTACATATCTGTCTTTCTAAATTAGGGGTATGATTACTGTTCAAAAATATCAAGACCAAAAAACAACTTGGGAAGATAAGGACTTATTTCACTCAGAGTTCCATATAACATTTCATCTTCGAAAGTAGTGAGGATAGGATCTTAAGCAGAGCAAAGACATTGAGGCAGGACCTAATGCAGAGAGCACAGGGGGTGCTGCTTACTGGTTTGCTCAGCCTGCTTTCTTATATAACCCAAGACCACCAGCCCAGGGATTTGACTACTCACAATTGGCTGGGCTTTCTCCAATCAATCATAAATTCAGTAATGCCCCACAGAATTGTCTACATTCCGATCACATGGAGACATTTTTGAAATTGAGATTCTTTCCTATCAGATGACTTTAGCTACTGTAAATTTGATATGAACATGTCCAGCATAATTAACTCCTTGTCAGTATGACACAAAATCACATCACTTTTAAGCCACAACCTTGACTTTCACATTAATCCCCAATATATCACATTAAAAACTTAAATAAGTTAAAAAGTCCCACAGTCTTTACAAACTCAAACACATTAAACATTCAGTCCCTTTAAATTATCCACTATTTTGAAAAATCCAAAATCACTTAAAAAACTTCAAGGTCTTCTTCTCTGGGCTACTTTAAAATTCAAAATTAAGTTAAATCCTTTCTTATTTCAAAAGGAAAGAATCAGAGAATAGTCAAAATTATATTAAAGCAAAATCCAACTTTAAAACTGTAAATAACTGAAAGTCCAGAATCTGGGATCTACTCATGAACTTTTGGGATCCTCCAAGGGGCTTGGGTTCTCTGGATCCACCATCTGCAACACATATTGCTTGTCTTTTATGTTTTGGCTGGCTATACTTCACTCTTGATGCAGTTCTCAGTTGTTATCCCATGATAGGGCATCTCCAAAATAAAAGTCTTCTGCTGCATCTGTTCTGGACTTTTATGAATTGCCACTCCTAGGCTTTCTTCATGGTTCCAAGCCGCAACTTCTCTCTATTGACCACTTCAATCCTGGACCTTCAAATGCTACTGAGCCTGCATCTTCAACAATGGCCTCTCCTGGCATCTCACAGTGCCATCTTTACGTTACTCCCCTTGAGTCCTTCATGCCTTTAAAACCAGTATCACCTGGTAACTATTATACAATAAAATTTGTCAGCCAATATCAGGTATAATTGTTGTGCCTTTGGAACATAGCTTCTCTGTGCTCTCCTAAAATACATCCCAGAAGACTTCACCTCAACGATGCTGATCTGTTCTTAATCTCAGCTAAATTTTCAACTTCAGCAGGCCAGCATCTCAGCAAAACAAACATTTCCCTTTAGTAGTTCTGGTTATCTTATTAATCATAGCTTTCTTTAAACCCCTGCTTACCGAAAGCATAAAATCTTAATTCAAAATATGAAACAACCCTGATGGAGTTTTAAACATCACTCTGAATCTTCACCAACAAGCCTCCATCTTCTATACTGCTGAATATTCTTATCATCCAAGAGCATCTCACTGAACTCTTAACACACAATGGCTCTTCTAGCCCAACATTCCAAAACCCTTTCATAATATTCCCCCAAATAACAGGCTACTTCTAACAACTGTCACAAATCCATAGAAAATAATTTAGCTAAAATATGTGTCTAGTCTAAAAACTAATATGTGCTATCATGAGAAAATATCTGTGAGCTTCAAATAATAGATAAGCAATACTAAAATGTTGGCTCTTTTCACAAGTACCTTGCATTGCACGAAGAAGAATATACAACTCAAGTCTGGAACCTGGAGAACTCTTATGATGAGAATCAGAATTGAGGAAGGAGAACAGGAGTTGTTCTCAAGCAAGAAGCCTCAGTTGACTACACTCATAGTTTCCTAATGGAGAAAGGCCATGTGTACCTGTGGGAAGGAAAACAAATTTCAGGACTGACAAGAACACAAATCATCACAAATCACATAGTTACTACTGCACTGAATGTGGAAAGTTCGATGAGAAAGTTAGAAAAAAGGTTTATTTAGGTGAAAGTTTTGTAGTTTCAATCTTGTTGATAGGGCAGAGAGGAGCATTGGACTTTTAGAGAGGGGGAAAAACACAGAAGCAGAAAGATGCTGGGTCAGACTTAGATTTCTATTTTTAATTGATCATTGAGAGAACTCAACATGCTAAAAAAGGAACTTCATGTTAAAGAACCCAGAGTGGGAGTGCGGGAGGTATTTTAGGAGAAAAAGATGAGAGATAGGATAAGAAGATCAAAATAATGGCCCAGATATGATGAATGGACATTATATGCTTATACAACAATCTCATTGTAAAGCATATTAATTTGTGTAGTCAATGTGGTTATAAAATAATGTACTTAATAAAAGACTACCAATAGACCTAAAAAAGTGAAATTATGTCAAAAATGGCATTAAACATATATAGGGAGCTGGCAAAACATGATTCTTTTGTCCTTATACTATATACAAATTGAATTATCCCTTAAATTGGAGTGGAAATGATTAAAATATAATTTCCTTTTTTTTTTTTTTTTTTTTTTTTGGTTTTTTGAGACAGGGTTTCTCTATGTAGCCCTGGCTGTCCTGGAACTCACTCTGTAGACCAAGCTGGCCTTGAACTCAGAAATCTGCCTGTCTCTGCCTCCCAAGTGCTGGGATTAAAGGCTTACACTACCACTGCCCAGCTTAAAATATAATTTTCTTATTTATTAACATTTATAAAGTACAGACGTTAAATAAAACATAAGAAGAAATGCAGAGAAAATCATCATATATTTCATAATGTTCTATAAAAATAAATTCTAGTATGATTCACTCTGTTAACTGTCCTAAACTCTATAAAAGTTCATAAAAAAATAAGTTTATTCTAAATATAAACAGACAAGCACAACTTTTCTTATTGCTTATTCTATATTACTCTCAAAGTTCTGACACAGAAGGACAGTGTTACTTTTTGAATTCTTTTCTGATTGTGGGTACAAAATATCTGACAGATGGAAGTTCAGGGAAGAATAATTTACTTTAACTCAAACATTTAAAAGTCAAAGTCAATGATGTCAGGGATATCATCAAAGACTTCGTGGGATAGGAATATGAAATTGGGCCTCCTCACATCTTTATGGGTCAGAAAATAGGGAGAACTAGACTTATCTCCTTCTCTTTCTATTGTTAGATATTAAACCACAGAGAATGGGACAGTACCACCTGCATTAAAAGACTTTTGAAGACATTTTTTCATATTCAAACCTCCTTGGAAATTTCTCTGGTCCACATCAAAATGTATTTGTCCTAGGAAATAATAAATTCAGTGAATCTGATCATGAAGTTTAACAGTCATAAAAAAAAGGAAGTAAGACTTTATAGGTAACATAAATTCAACAGAGAAAATATTAAATAGCCAAAGAAAATCAAATCTAATTAATAGATTACAAAAGATAATATGTGAATATTTTCAATATTGATCATTTTTATAAATTGTATTTTTGAGGAGTTGACAACATAAATTCTATAGAACTGAACATTTTTAACTTTGTCCAAAGCAAAATATGTTCTAAAGAATTTATGCAGGCTCAGTACATTGCAAATAATAAATACCATTGTGTGTGTGTGTATAAGGGTGAGCTGACTAATGGAATATGATTCTAGTATCATTATTTGTGAAATTCAAAATGTTATTTTCTTCCTAATCATCCTCACTGAATTATAAGTCAAAAAAAAAAAAACAAAACAAAACAAACAAAGCAAAAACAAAAAAATCCTGAGACACTGTTCTAAAATTATATAGGTAGGCAAAACACTTTGATAATCATTTTGGAAAATATGTAGAGCCAATCAATTACAAGATTTAAATTAAGCTTATAGAAGAGCATGGGGACAAAACTTAGATATAATGAAAAAATTAAGACTGCAGATTCTTCCTTACAAACCGCTGTGGTGTGAATGTATCTTCCTCAAGCTTGTGTCAGAAATTTAATGACCAAGGCAATGGTGCTGACCTTGGGGCAAAATAGTAAGCATTAGGTCATGAGGTCTTTACCCTCATGAATAAATTGATGCCTATTATTAAAAACCATGGAGTTCTGAGTCTTTTCTTTTTAACCATCTTCTTGCCCTCACTCCTTATTCTATGGGATGTGGTAGCGAAGAACAAACTCAGCAAATGCTAGCTACTTGACAGAGCTCCCATCTACTAGAATAATAAAAATTACATTGAAATTTCCAGCCTCAGATATTCTGTTACACAGTAGATATGATAATGAATGTGCCTTTCTTTATTTTGTTTCACTCTATTGAACTTCTCAGATACTATTTTATTATATGAAGATATGTCAACACCTTGGGAATTCTATCAGTATTACAAATAATCATTATTATATCTATTAAAGAGAAACTGTGATGGCCCTGCTGTAGATGTTTTAGGAAGACCATGAAGCCTAGCAATATAACATGATGAACTAAAGAAATACTATGTGTATGCAAACTGCCTGAGGTATCTGCAAGTTCCTTGTTTTCATTACTCTTCTCAGGCTTTCTACCCCCATAAAAATGTGATATAAAATGTGCTAATATCTGTAAAATGTCTTCTAATTAAGTGAAGACTTTCACATCTTTCAGTGTAAGGCAGGATCCAGAAAGATATGTCAAATTCTGAGGATGGTGGAAAATGGACAATGTAGCATCAAATATTTATTCAAAAACAGCATTCTGGAAGAAAGCTTAAAAATATGTTTTTTAAAATTATTTTATTGATTATTTTATTTACTTACATTTCATATATTATCTCCCTATCAGGTTTCCCCTCCAAAACCCCTCTATCACACATCCCTCCCCACTGTTTCTATGAGGGGGCTTCCTTACCCACCCACCCATTCCACCTAACCACCCTAGCATTCCCCTACACTGGAGCATCAAGCCTTCACAGGACCAAGGGTCTCCCTTCCTATTGATGTCAGATAAGGCCATCCTCTGCTACATGTGCAGCTGGAGCCATGTCCTTCCATGTGTACTCTTTGGTTGATGGTTTAGTTCCAGGAAGTTCTAGGGGGTCTGGTTGGTTGATATTGTTGTTCTTCCTATGGGGTTGCGAACTCCTTCAGCTCCTTCAGTCCTTCCCCTAATTCCTCCCTTGGGGTCCCCATGCTCAGTCCGATGGTTGCTGCATGCATCCACATCTGTATCACTTAAAAATCTTCTACAGTGGATATATGTACAGTGCAAAGGGAATCAGTGTTAGGCTGATGTGGTTTAAGACAGTGGTTGTGCAGATAAAACCAGAGTCATGATTCTCCTGTGCAATACAATCAAAGAAGAGTTTTTACACCTTGAGAAGGCTTTTTTCCTTTCAGTTTCTTTATATGGTGGACTACATTGATGGATTTTTGCATGTTGAGCCATCCTTGCAATTCTAGAATGAAGCCTACTTGATGGATAATGTTTTTAATGTGTTTGTTCTTGGTTTGGTTTGCAAGTATTTTGTTGAATATTTTTGCATCAGCGTTCATGAGTGAAATTGGTCTCAAATTTTCTTGTTCTGTCCAACTCATTAGGTGCTGAAAAAGTCTTTGACAAAATCTAAAACTGCTTCAGGATAACAATCTAAGAAAGATCAAGGATAAAAAGAACATACTTAAACAAAACAAAAACAATATACAGCAAGCTGACAGCCAACATTAATATAAATGCAAAGAAACTTTCAACACCTTCAACAAAGTGGCTATATAGAAAGTTAACTCAAAGAAATAAGTAGCCCTACTTTATATACATGATAAACAGGCTATGGTAGAAGTTAAGGAGATAACACTCTTCATAATAGCCACAAAATAAAATATCGTGGTATAACTCTAGCCAAGCAACTCAAAGGCCTATATGACAAGAATTTCAAGTCAGTGAAGAAATTGAAGAAGATATTAGAAGATGGCAAGACCCTCCATGCTCATCAGTAGGAGTAACATAGAGATGGCTGAAAGAGAGGAAAAATCTATAGAAGAAGATTTAATTTGACATAGATTGAATTAAGTAATTTATGGAAGGACAAAATTCCTCTGACAGTAATGTACAAGGTAAGAATGAGATTACTAATAAAGAAGCTGCAGAATGTATAACAGAGGGAAAAAATTCAGTTGATTATGCTAAGCAACTTATTTTTAATGTAGGTGAATGATGTTATACCAAGAAAAGATGTGTTTCTTAGGTATACCTTAATCTACTGAAGCTTTTTTTTTTTTGCCAGTTAACTTTCTTTCTTTTTCTTTTTTTTAATTTTATTTTTGATACTTTATTTACATTTCCAATGTTTCCCCTTTTCTGGGTCTCTTCTTTGGAAGCCCCCTATCCCCTCCCCATCCCTACCTCTATGAGGGAATTCCACCTCCCACCCAC
>CM052704.1:52971951-52976951 GCA_028551405.1 Uromys caudimaculatus
ATTCTCCTTTACTGGGGCCTCTAACATCCTCAGGCCCAAGGGTCTCTCCTCTCTCCCTGATGGCCATCGAGGTCGTCCTCTGCTTCATATGTGGTCCGAACCATGGGTCCATAGATGTGTATTCTTTGGTTGGTGGTCCAAACTTCAGGATGACCGGGGAGGGGTGGGTGGGTCAGGCCCATTGGCGCTGTTGCTCCCTCCATGGGGCTGCGAACTCCCTCAACTCCTTCAGTCCTTTCTCCAGCTCCTCCATCTGAGACCTCACTCTCAGTACAGCGGTTACTGTTAAGTGAAACTTGGGCATTCTGAACTTTTGGGCTAATATCGGCTTATCAGGTAACTCAATCACAACAGAAGGAACATGGTATGTACTCACTGATAAGCTACTGAATCTTCACAGTTAATTCATCATTTCCTTGACACTCCAAACAACAACAACAACAGCAACAACAACAATAACAACAACAACAACAACAACAACAACAAACCTTAGGCCTATAAGCATTACACTAAATATATACTTTCTGTGCTTTGTTAATGGAACCACTATTGCACACAATAGATCTATGAACATGATGGCTTACTTAATATCATAAGTTCCTCTCAAAAGCTGAAGGGCAGGAAAAAAGTACATTTTCTTCACATTGTTTCATCTCTGTAATAATGCATCTGTACACAGCTATTATTATGTGTATATTTTGCCTAATATATCTAGGACACATAATCTCCCAGAAGGCATTCTGACACATAACTTTCTTCCCTTTTTTACAGGATGTTTTCTGAGATTTAGATGTAAAGATAGGGTTATAGATATATCAATTCTGGCTGCATAACCCCAAACTGCATGTTGACGGTTGTAGCTTACTATAATGGTATTTCCTGCAAAAATTGAAACTTTCATATATTTCAATATTTTCAGATCATTTGTTCGTAGAAAGGAAGTAGTTTTTTGATAAGGGGTAAGAACTACACTTATCCTTTTCTATAGGAATACAGCAAGGAATTACACTGGTTTAGGAAATTGTCATTAATAATTTCTCTAACACACATGAGCTGACTATACTTAGTATTTTAAGAAACAAGTATGCTTTCCCTCCTGGTAGATGAGCCTTCAATGAAATTTGACAGTGTTAGTTACTGCCAAGATATAATTACCATTATTTGATATGCAGATTTGGAGTATGAGCAAATATCTTTCTCTCCATATACATAACTAAAAACCAAACAGAGACTTAAACCTTAAACTCAAAATGTAATATCACTGTAAGAAAACTGCAAGAAAGTAAAAGGGGAGAACTTCAAAATATTCGTGTAGCTAACAGATTTTTGTTGCTTGTTTGTTTTTTTTTTGATGTTTGTTTCTGATAGGAACCCAAAGCACATCTAATGTGAAACATACACAGAAAGAATTTTTGAAACCACAGATGCTATTTCAGAGCTGTTGAAGCCAGAAGAAGATTGCAAAACAATCCATGGATGGTAGAAATGTTAACATATGCTGCATCTGATAAAGTGCTAATAGTTGTAATAAAATATGATACTCAAGAAAATGATCTTCAAAATATCAAACTACCTAGTTCAAAAATGGTCTAAAGAAATAAGCTGACACCTCTCAAAAGACTAAATGCAAATAGATAATAAACATAAATAAGTTTTACTGATAATTTTATTTACTGATAATCAGGAAAGCACTAATCAAAATGGTAATATAAGTTAATCTAAACACCATGTAGTCTAACTTCCATTAAATGTTATATGAATGTGATATCTTAAAAGCAGCATTTGATTGGAAATATCATGTCATGGGATTTTAGGACTTCTGAATTATTTGTAAAGGCATAAGGATCATATTTCGTTTGTACTGAAATTTTCTTGAATTCTTGCTTAATAGGTCAAACTTTCTTCTGTGAATTCCTTTAGACATCTGCTGCTTATGTTTACTCACACAATGCAAAGTGCAAAACAAACTTCCACCTACTGAAGGAGTGTACTGATCACAGATACTGCAAAGGCTAATAGAAAAAAAAAATCTAGAAGGTTTCCTCTTCATCCATGTTCTCCCTTTCAGCTCCAAGTCAGGGATTATTCACACTGACCTTCATCATGAAATCTGTGTTTATTTGATACAAATAAACACTAATAATTAGTTTCTTTGGAAAAAATCTCATCATGTAGGATAAAGATGTAGTTAAATAATTTTCCAGGAAGGGTAAAGCCAGATATTTCCCAAGTTACATACTTTAAGAAGTAATAATAGTAATAATGTTACTCCATTCAAAGTTTTGTTTTTCCAGCATGTACTTTCTACAGCTAATAATTTCTAAATTCAAGAAGTTTACACATAAAAATAATAATATTGAAATAAGATAACACACATAACAAAATAAAATGATTAACCTTTTATTTGGGGTTTCTTTAAGCAAGAAATATTGTTGATTTTCTTATATAATCCTCATAAAAACTTTATTTTGACAAATAGCCACTGGTCCATCCCCTGTCTTCCAACTTCCTGTTATCAATCATTTTTGGCATTCTTCCAGCCCCTAGTAGTCTGTATTGCATTTTTGTCTCACATATGGTCTACAGCACTTCCTCTGACTATTCTTAAAATTGATTTTCTCATGTACTGAGTTTCTTTCTGGATTCCTTTCCTGGAATCTATTTACATTTACTACCTCCCGCACAAATAAAAATGTACAAAACGTAGAAGCTAGATCTCACATGAGGGAGAATATGTGGTGTTTGTGTTCCTGATCCTAGGTTCCCTCACTTACAACAATCCACTACCATTTTCCTGACCTGAGTAATATAGTTATATTTTGGTTCTTTTTTTTTTTTTTTTTTTTTTTTTTGGAGTGTTTCAAATTTTTATTTCTCATCTGCATACACTCAGCATGATGTCTATGTTTAGTTGGTTTCTTTCTATCCTTTCTATCTTTCTTTCTTTGCATTGGTGAAAGACATGGAAAACTGGATTTGAAGGTATTTTAAGAAAGTAATGTAGTAAAATTCTAATAATATTGTTTTGTGTGTTTTCCCAACCATACATGAACATGTGGAAGTTCACATAAGATGGGAAGCTAAGTTACAGGAAATTGATGATTCTACCTAAGTCGATCTTTGGTGAATATGAGTTTGATAGGGTTATATACAAGAGTTTTGATGAAGGTTTTATTTTATTTTTATTTTATTTTTTTTTAATCCATGTGGAGTATACTTATTTGTGAATACTGAAATTATAGCTAAATCTTTTTTTTATTTTTATTTTTTGATACTTTATTTACATTTCCAATGTTTCCCTCTTTCTAGGTCTCCTCTTTGGAAACCCCCTATCCCCTCCCCCTCCCCCGCATCTATGAGAGTATTCCACCTCCCACCCACCTGCCCACCCACTCCCGTATTCCCACCTTGACATTCCTCTTTACTGGGGCCTCTAACAACCTCAGGCCCAGGGACCTCTCCTCCCCCTGATGGCCAACAAGGCCCTCCTCTGCCACATATGTGTTCCAAGCCATGGGTTCCCCCATGCGTATTCTGTGGTTGATAGTCCAGCCTCCAGGAGGACCGGGGGGCAGGGGGCAGGCCAGTTGACACTGTTGCTGCTTCCATGGGGCTGCAAACTTCCTCAGCTCCTTCAGTCCCATCTCCAACTCCTCTATCTGGGACGTCACTCTCAGTCCAGTGGTTACTATAAAGTGAACCTTGAGTATTCCGAACTTTTGGGCTAATATCCACTTAGCAGTGAGTTCATACCATGTTCGTTCTTTTGTGACTGAGTTACCTCACTCAGTATGATATTTTCAAGTTCCATCCATTTGCCTGCAAATTTCACTAAGTCATTGTTTTAATAGCTGAGTAGTACTCCATTGTGTAAATGCACCACATTTTCTGTATCCATTCCTCTGATGAGGGACATCTGGGTTGTTTCCAGCTTCTGGCTATTATAAGTATGGCTGCTATAAACATAGTGGAGCATGTGTCTTTATTACATGTTGGAGCATCTTCTGGGTATATGCCCAGGAGAGGTATAGCTGGGTCCTCAGGTAGTATTATGTCCATTTTTCTGAGGGTCGATCAAACTAATTTCCAGAGTGGTTCT
This sequence comes from Uromys caudimaculatus, assembly GCA_028551405.1. Taxonomy (NCBI): domain Eukaryota; kingdom Metazoa; phylum Chordata; class Mammalia; order Rodentia; family Muridae; genus Uromys; species Uromys caudimaculatus. The sequence continues at coordinate 52,976,051 of CM052704.1, forward strand.
ACCAGCTTGCAATCCCACCAAGAGTGGAGGAGTGTTCTTCTTTCTCCACATCCTTGCCAGCATCTGCTGTCACCTGAGTTTTTGATCTTAGCCCTTCTGACTGGTGTGAGGTGGAACCTCAGACTTGTTTTGATTTGCATTTCCCTGATTACTAAGGCTGTTGAACATTTCTTTAGGTGCTTCTCAGCCCTATGAATTTCCTCAGTTGAGAATTCTCTGTTTAGCTCTGTTCCCCATTTTTTGATGGGGTTATTTGGTTTTTGGGGGTCTAACTTCTTGAATTCTTTGTATATATTGGATATTAGCCCTCTATCGGACATAGGATTGGTTAAGATCTTTTCCCAATCTGTTGGTTGCCATTTTGTCCTATTGACAGTGTTCTTTGCCTTACAGAAGCTTTGCAATTTCATGAGGTCCCATTTGTCTATTCTTGATCTTAGAGCATAAGCCATAGAGGAACACGAGTAACTCAAAGGCAGCAGCTGCATTACTGAAAGTCTGTCCCAGTGTGGATGAATACTTACAAAAGTTGCATACCAGGGACTCTCTGTTCAATGTACAAGTAACTCTATACAAGTGTTCTCTCCATTTCAGCAATAAAAAGGAACACATAACCCTAGAGAGGACCCTTGGAAATCTTCTAAACTCTGTAGCTCTTGGGCTTTGTAACTGCAAGAGTTTGTGGAAACTTCTAAGACTACTTACCTTCCTGACTCTTGGTGGCTTGCCTCCTTCTACAAGGATACATTACACTTTGGAGGAAATAACTACACAAAACCCATAAATACTTTCTATTTATATGGATTTATTAATCTAATCTATTTGTTAATAAACCTAGTAATAATTTGTTAGTATAGTTTAAAACACTAAAACTAACTTAATAACAAACTGAAATATCTTT
>CM052704.1:52981951-52994412 GCA_028551405.1 Uromys caudimaculatus
TAACAAACGTTAGGTTCTATTGAGGACACCAGATTCCGAGTCACGTTCTGTTTAACCTGTGCGACTGGCCTTAGAAAATCTAAACTTCTGAGCAGGAGAGTGTCAAGGAAAGACTCTCCCTTCTATGCAGAAAGAGCAGGAAAATGAATCAGCTGGCAAAAGTAGGAAGCCTTTGAGAAGGCAAGACTAATAGTGTTTAACATGCTAAAAGTAGAACTCAGGTATTCATTTGTTGCACAGGGATGATGGAAGTTAAGATTAGCCAGAAAATCAGCAATGGCCTACCAAAATGGTTATCATGTCCTTTTGATACTGCGTTAGGATGGCAAGATGGTTCATCAACTAAAAGCCATCTGATCAGCCACGTTTGATCAGGAGTGAGAGAACTGACTCCCACAAACTGTCTTCTGATTCCCACATGTATGCTATGGCATGAATGCATTTAGTGCCAACTTATAGAATATAAATAAATACAGTTTAAAGAAGTATGTGCTTTAAGAAAGAAAGCATTATATATAATATTATAAAACAGACACAATAATGTTGTAATCTGTGAATAACTAATAAGGAAAATATAGATAGAATAAGAATATTTAATTAAAAACCCATCACAGTCATTGGGGAAATACATTTAGGATGGCAAGGCATATTCTGAAGTAACAATTTGTGCACATTGTTTTCTCATAATAACAGTCTCACTTAAAATACTGGAATGTATATCTCCATCAGTTATAAACAACAAGAACAACAACAACAAGAACAAAAGCCTTTAGTCTTATTATATTCAATACACCCTGAAACAGAAACATGCATTTACAGTTTTAGCAAAGATAACCTTTACTACTACAGGCTATGGCTTTTCTGTAGACCACTTGTTTTATCTCCCCATTTTCCCTTTGAACTAGTCACAGGGTTTTTTTTTTTTTTTGTTGTTGTTGTTGTTGTTGTTGTTGTTGTTATTTTTGGTTTTGCTATACTACAATTTGCTTTTCACTCAAAAAACAAAAATTAAAGTTGTGCATTTGTTTGTGATAACATGTCTAAAAATTTCAAATTTTAAACTGAGTGAATTTTCTTTCATAGCATTCTTTTATGGATGACATAAAAACAACAATGAGCACTTAATATTTAAATTAATGCCTAGTGTGCATTAAATATTCAACATTAAAGTGAACATACTATTTTAAAGGATTAATAAAGATGCAGAATAGCAGAAAAGAATAATCTCTATATGAAACAAAGTATTCCTTATACAAGCCTACATACCTAATGTTATTTCCTTGTCATTAGGATTTACCTATAGGGCTGTAATTCTATATTTTAATAATTTCCAACCGCAATAAGCCTGTATAAAAAGCACACAATCTAGTTTATTGTATCTGTAAGCTATATGCCTGATTGGGCAAATCCAGCACTATACAAACTTATTCTCTAGCTATTAGACCCTTTGATACTTGCAGTTTCTCCTGACCACGAGGTTCTGTTGAATCTTCACATCCTCCTCCTCTTCTTTGGTGCTCTCCTTCCTTTTTCCTTCTCCTCCTCTACCTGCCCCCACTCTCAAAGATCTCCTCCCCCACCTTTCCCCTCCAGTGCACAATTATAGGCTCTAGCCTTTATTGACCAGATAAAATGGAGAGGGGTTCACATGAGATCACCTGAGTATATGATCGAATGCTTGTTGGGGACAACTCCTCTTGAGGAAGCAGAATAAACATCAGAATTCAGTCAGCATCAGGACAACCCACAACATTTCTATATCACAAACATTTTGCTGAAATGAAGTATAAGTTTAATATTTTCAAGACTAAATTTAAAAACTGTGAAGCAGACTTTAGAGTTTTAAAAAGGGCAGGGAGGGAGGAGGGGGTGGGTGAGGGAGGGAGCACCCTCATAGAGGAAAGGAGTGGGGGAAATAGGAAAGGGTGTTTTCAAAGGGGAAACAAGAAGGGGGACAGTATTTGAAATGTAAATAAATAAAATAACCAATAAAAACAATAAAAATATTTGTTTAGTTTTTGAGGTATTTTCAAGATTAGGCATTAAAATATTAACAGAAATTGTTAGGCAAACATCAAAATATTATATAATTGATTTAAGTATATATAATATATATTAATATAAGGGACATTTATTTCATATATAATGTATAATATGTAATATACAATATATGATATAAGGATATTTATTCCATTGACTTTCAGGCTAGTCCAACAATGTCTATCTACAAGTGGATAGTCCATGAATATAGTAGTTTTTCAGTCAACTCAGCTAGGTGTCTCAGCTGATATTTGATATAGTCAGAATCCCCAAGAAATAGAATCTAATGCCAGTAAAGATATGAACTTTCCCAAGAAATGGAGGGCAAGCAGACACAGAGTAAATGCTTCTTTCCTTTTACTTTATATAGGCTGCTATGAGAGGGTTTGGCTCAGATTTAAGGTGGGTCTTCATTATATGTATGTGTGTATGATATATATATATATATATATCCATATATATATATATATGGATATTTTTCTTATTTACATTTTGTCCCCTTTTTTATTGGATATTTTCTTTATTTACATTTCAAAGGTTAAAGCTTGGAATACTCAAGATACAATTCACAGACCATATGAAGCTCAAGAAGAAGGAAGACCAAAGTGTGGGTGCTTTAGTTCTTATTAAAAAGGGGAACAAATACTCATGGAAGCAAATACAGAGACTAAGTGTGGAACAGAGACTGAAGGAAAAGCCATCCAGAGACTGCCCCACGTGGGGATCCATCCCATATACAGTCACCAAACCTAGACACTATTGTGGATGCCAAGATGTGCTTGCTGAAAGGAGCCTGATACAGCTGTCTCCTGGGAGGCTGTGCCAGAGCCTTACAAATACGGAGGTGGATGCTCGCAGCCAACCATTGGCCTGAGCGTGGGGTCCCCAATGGAGGAGTTAAAGAAAGGTGGGTCTTCTTAATTCAAGTTATCCACTTAACTCAAAATTCCTCACAGGTGTCCCTCGCAGTTTTGGTTTTGAGTCAATATCAGATGTAGTCAAGCTGATAACCAAAATAGCCATCATTGCAACATTATTCAGAGAAATATGGAACATATTGAAGAATCAGATTAATCTTCAACTCTCATGTTAGTGTTGTAAATTCTTGGAAATAGTAATCTGCATCAAAAAAGTCCACTTATATGTTTCTGATCAATCTCCAATTTATCTTGTTTGAATTTCCCCACAAGATTTTTATATTCAGTAGTCCAGAAAAACACAAGAATATCATTTTATATGGAATCAATAGTCAAATAAAAATGTATGTGGTTTTTCCATTATGTCTGCTTTCTCCTTTCCATCAAAATCACTACGAGTGTGTTCAAGCCTATTTTCCAGAAGAAAGCATCCTGTTTCAGAGAGCACTGTGACCTTGACAGCTTTATTTATTTATTTATTTATTTATTTATTTATTTATTTATTTATTTATTTATTTATTTATTTATTTACTAGCTTTTTTGAGACAGGGTTTCTCTGTATAGCCCTGGCTGTCCTGGAACTCACTCTGTAGACCAGGCTGCCTCTCTCTGCCTCCCAAGTGCTGGGATTAAAGGTGTGCGCCACCACTGCCCGGCCTGACAGCTTTAATTTTTAATGTGCATCTTATGTATGTTTATACTCATCCTGATGCTCTCATCTGAGATTCTAGAAATATTTAAATCTATTAGCCAGTAACTGATTAGTTTTGAAACAGTCTGTTATTATCTCAAGAGGTAGCATATACTGTTCAGATATAGTTTATCTTACTAACTTCAAGAATACAGACAGTATTGTATACTTGTAATGCTATGTTTCTCTAATGACATGAACATTTACAGAAGGAATGCACTCTATATTTTTAATTCCTCAAATTTAAGGCTAAACTAATAGATTTTATAAGAAAATTTTGCTTTTTTAAACTAGTGCACAATTTTTAATCCACCTCTTTTACAACATTAGAATATCTAAAGACCCTAAACTGGAAGCTACATGTATACACAGGAGACTTGGTACAGATCTGTGCATGCCCTGAATATGGTGCTTCACTCTCTGAGTTCATATGAGCTTTGCTCATGTTGGTTTAGAGGGCTTTGTTTCCTGGGTTTCCTCCATCCCTTTTGGATCTTAAACACCTTCCACATTCTTTTAGACAGGGTTCCCGGAACTCTGAGTTGAGAGTTTTGATGGAGACACTCAGTAGATAATATCTGGCTGTGGGTCTCTATATTTGTTCCCACTTGCTGTGGAAGAATGCTACTCGAAGAATACAAAATTATATTATATATATATATATATATATATAATATAATTTATTATATTATATGTATAATTTTGTATTCTTCTAGTTTCCTAGGCCCTCTTGACTCAAGTTCTTGGTTACCCAAGCATTTTCAATTATGGGTCTTGTGAAGTATGCCTAAAATGAAATCTATTATTGCTAGGTTAGTCCTACAAGCTTTGTGCCACAGTTCCCCTAGTATGTTTTGCTAGAAGAACAGTATGGTCAATAAAGGGTTTATAGATGACTTGATATCTATGTGACTGTTTAGATAACATGCAGAGTGCCTTCCTGTACTAAGCATTGGAATATAAAGGTGAAGGTTCTAGTTGTGTACCACCTCGCCAGCTCCATGTTCAATATAGGGGTTGTTTTCAGCAATGAGGTCCTGCTGTCAGTTTGTAGAGAATAATCTATAGTCTTGGCAACAGTCTGTGCTGTTTGGAATTCACTGGTGGCTCTTTTGGCCACTGAACTTTATTAGATGTAACACAGTACCGGTACTGAAGGCTTGGTTGAATGACAAGAGATAGTTCATTAGGATTATATCTTCCCCAATATTTGATAATTTTATTTAGATCACCTTCATATATGTATATATTTTAGGAATCTTCTATTTCATTTGGTTTCTATATTATTCTTCAAATGCCCTTAATCTTAGTTGTCTGTCCCTTTAGGTCCTCCTACCATCTCTCCCCACCCACACACTACTTTATCTTCCTATTTCACTTTCCCATTAATCTATATCTATCTGTTTTAAGTCCCTTTCTTAAGGTGATCTATCTTTCTCCTCTAGTCTCTTACTCTGTCTATATTATGTGATGCTAACTGTTGCTGGGCTATCTCTGAATTAAAAGGTAATATATAAGTATAAATGAATATACAAGAGTCTGAGTTACCTCATTCAGAATAATTTTTTCTAGTTACATCCAGTTCCCTGTAAATTTCACGATCTCATTCTTTATTAATGCATTTTTTCTTTTTCTTATTAGATACTTTTTAAATTTACATTTCAAATGTTATCCCATTTCCAGGTCTCTCCTCTGTAACACCCCTGTTCCATCCCTCCTCTATGTGTCTGCCTCTATGAGGGTGTGCCCACCTACCAACCACTCCCACCCATCTGACCTGGCATTCCCCTACACCAGGACATTGAATCTTCACAAGACCAAGGACTTCTCCTTCCATTGATGCCTGACAAGGCCATCCTCTACTACATATATGACATAAGCCATGGATCCTTCTATGTGTATTCTTTGCTTGGTGGTTCAGTCCCCAGAAACTCTGGGCAGTCTAGCCTGTTGACACTGTTGTGCCCCCCACAGGGCTGCAAACTCCCTCAGCTCATTCAGTCCCTTTTCTAACTCCTCCATCCGGGAGCCTGCATTCATTCTAATGGTTGACTGCAAGAATCTGCCTCTGAACTTTTCAGGCTCTAGCAGAGCCTCTCAGAATTGTGAACTTTGGGGCTAATATCCACTTATCAGTAAGTGTATACCATATGTGTTATTTTGTGACTGGGTTACTTTACTAAGGATGATATTTTCAAGTTCCATCACTTTTTCTGTGAATTTCATGAAGTCATTGTTTTTAATAGCTGAGTAGTGTTCCATTGTGTAAATGTACCACATTTTCTCTATCCATTCCTCTGTTGAGGGACATTTGGGTTGTTTCCAGCTTCTGGCTATTATAAATATGGCTTCTATGAACATAGTGCAGCATGTGTCCTTATTACATGTTGGAGCATCTTGTGTGTATATGCCAGGAGTGGTATAGCTGGGTCTTCAGGTAGAACTATGTCTACTTTTCTGAGGAACAGCTAGACTGATTTTCAGAGTGGTTGTACCAGCTTACAATCCCATCAACAATGGAGAAGTGTTCCTCTTTCTCCACATCCTAGCCAGCATCTGCTGTCACCTAAGTTTTTGTACTTAACCATTCTGACTGGTGTGAGGTGGAATCTCAGAGTTGTTTTGATTTGCATCTCCCTGACGACTAAGCTGAATAATACTCCATTGGATAAATACCATATTTTCTTTATTCTTTCTTCTGTTGAGGAATATCTAGGTTGTTATATATTTCTAGCTACTATGATTAAAGCAGCACTGAGCATGGTTGAGCAAGTCTCTCTGTGGTAAGATGTAGCATCCTTAGAGTATATGCCCAAGAGTAGTATAGCTGAATCTTGAGGTACCACTACACTAAATTCCATAGTGGCTGTAAGAGTTTGCACTCCCACCGGCAATGGATGGGTGTTTTCCTTTACTAACACCTTCACCAACTTGAGCTGTTAGTTGTTCTGTTGATTTTAGCTGTTATAACAGGTGTAACATGAAACCTCAACATAGTTTTGATATACACTTTGGTATATATGGTGGCTAAGGATGCTCAACCTTTCCTTTAATGTTTCTAGGCCACCTGAGTATTCTTTTAATGGTGTTCCTGAGTTACCTTGTGGGTTCTCATTCCTGTCCCTTCTCCTGTACTATTTTCTTCTTTTGGTTTATTTTGTCCAAGTCCAAGTAATAATTTTTGTTTTCTTCTGTTATTTTTTATTCTGTTGTATTTTAAAAAACACATGTATGAATTAATGAATGAAAACCTAGCCACTAGGATAAAGGGTAACAAATGAGCTGTGACTTAAACATGCTAACAGAGGGAAAATGCATTTTCTCCAATAGAGTGACACTAGTTTTGTCAACCACTCAAAAGCACAACTTATGTTCATGAGTATTTGACCAATATATAGTTGTTTCCACAGGTTTTTTTATTTGGTCCTTTGATTGAGTTATGGCTTCTATTGTTGTTGCTGTTTTGTGGTGTGGCTATACTTTGTTTTCTTTTTCTGTTAGGTGTTTGGTGGTGGTTGTTTTTGTTGTTCTTGTTTTGTGTTGTTTTTATTTTTTGTTTTTGGGTTTGTTTGTTTGTTTGTTTGTTTTAGAAGGAACATAAGTTGGGTGAGTAAGAGGGAGAAGAGAATGTTTAAGGGATTACCAGAGGGCAAGAATGTTATAAAGTGTATTTAAATTTAAATTTTTAATAAATAATAAAAATACAATAAAAATTTAAAATTGTAAATAAAAATATAAATACAACCATGTGATATTTGGGGAAGATGCCAAAAATACACACATAAAAAAAGACAGCATCTTCACACAATGGTGCTGGGATAATTCAATGCCCACATGTGGGAAAATAAAATTAGAAATGAATAAAATAAATATATAAATAAAAAGAGTACAAAGACATGAAAATAGCCAGTTTCTCTGCAATTATTTATTCTATCATTTTCTAATAAAAAGCCATCACCTCCAAGTCATCATTAATGGACATTAAATGGAACTAGTCACAAAGACTTTTAGAGTAGGACCTTTGCAGTTCTTTGAGAATTGCAGGATTGAAGGAGGAGAAATTCATCTGAGAGCACCTTGATAATTTTCCTCCCAAGCCTGAGTCAATTTATGCATACTATTGTATATACATTTTAAGGATCATTTATTACTCTCTCCTTAAGTAATAACAAATCACATAAAACTTATTAACCTGGAATTGCAATTCTATCAGTGGTTTCTAAAACTACCACAATGTACATTTTGTCAGAACATTTTAATTACACCAGCTAACCTAAAATCTCACGTATTGGCAGAATGAAATCATGCATCTTTAGGTGACTGGAACCTAGTAAAAGAAACTAATCTAGTTATATGAACTGATTTTTCATGCAAATTAACCATATATTACTACAGAAAATTTATATCTTGAATGCCCATACACTGTTGATTTGTGTTAGATTTTCTTTTCAACAATGAACCATAAGCAAATAAATTTAAGTAAAGGCTGATATTGGCAGGTTTCAGAGTGTTTGTTCATAGAATGGAGTTGACAAATGTAGTTAAGCAGTTGTTTGCTTCCTTTGTTTTAGACTAAGGAAGAAAGATGTCTGTCTTTGAAGTAGTAATAGTTGGCAGGGTCCAAGAGGGAGATTGGGAGGAAGAAACTCTGTCTTAGAAGAAAAGGGAACATACAGAAAGATGGGCATTTCCTGTTGAAATGAATCTACCTCACACAGAAGAACAATTAGGTTATTGAAGATTTGAAAAATAAACAACTGGCTTTCCTTCTTGCTGCTGCTGAAATAGAAAGAAGGGCTGCCCTGAATTTTGTACTCAGTGGAAAACAAGAGTAGAACTAAGCTTTAGACATTCTTGTATAATGAAGTTGGAATCCTAAAACCTAGTCAACATTTTTAGGAACTAATGTAGGAAAATATTTCTGAGCCCCAAATGCTGAAAGTAAAGTTTTATTAAATGTTATTTATCATACCACAAGTATATCACCATGAATATGTTTATTGGAAAATTATATGGTACTTAAAATTAATTAATTTGTAAATTTTAGTAAGCATATTAATGTGTATTTTATTGGATTTCTGAAATAATTGAAATGGAGATTTCCATGAAATTTAATTCCTTCTTAGAGGAAGGAGAATTCTTTTGTTAATGAATTACTGCCTTACAGAAACATTAATTTACACTATATATTGTTCATAATTTGAGGATGGAGTTGGTGTAGCAATTAATTCCTGTTAACTTCTAACTATACTAAGGGTCTTGTGAAAGAAACACAACCTACTGAGCAAGTAAAACATTGCATTAAGAAAACTGACACTGCAGAAGAAGTATATAATCACCAAAAGCACCAACACAAAGTGTTACTGCAGTACAACTTCTCTAGAAAAATCGAGGCAGTCAGAGTACATTAAAAAGTCACCAGGAAAGGAAAAGATTTTTGTTTTGCTTTGTTTTTTACTGATGCAAGGACTGCTATGATTTGTAGATCCTTCTTTGTTCTGAAATTCTAAGAAAAACATATTGATTAAAATATCATATGACTGTGTCCTTTTAGTTTCTTGGTTGAAGGAAGAATTTTGTCATTAGTTATTAGGATTCAGATACCACCATCCCCTAGTACAGCAAGGTTATTGAAGACACATGTAGATAAAGACAACTTTTCTGCAGAGGGCAGCACAAGATAACTTGAAATAACTGTTTCAACAAGATAGTAAGTACAACTTTTCACACATCAGCTTAGAAACATTCAGATATTTCAGAAAGCAGTTAGTGGGAAAATAACAGTGACAAGACTCATGAAAGTGCCATGACTAATGATTTTTTTATTTATTTTTCATTATTTTGTGTGTAAGTGTTTCACTTGAGTATTTTCCTATATGTGTGACATGCCTGCCTGGTACATGTGGACATCAGAAGAGGGTGTGAGATCCCCTAGAATTGGAGTTAAGAATAACAGTAAGCCACAGTGTGGGCCCAGAGCAATAGGAGTTCTTAACCACAGAACAGTCAATTAATTAGTTCTTCAGTCTCAATTAATGTTGTTTGAAAACATTTTATTAGTTCTTTGAAATTTTCTTATTTTTCATTTTTAATATATTCATTCTTTTCCATTCCCCCATCCTTTACCAGACCCATATTCATTTTGTACCCTCCTACATTTGTGTTCTCGTATTTTTAATATATATCAACTCTAATTAGTGCTGCATATATATTTTTAGCCTTGTTCCATTTATTGGAACCTGTGAGACCTAACTGGGTTAACATCCTTAAATAATACTAACTCTCATCTCCCAGACGGTAGCTGTTCCCAATAGAGCCCTCAGTAACAAGTGGGACTTCATACCTATCTACACTCTGCTTGGTGGATTTCTAGCTTCAGTTTGATACTGATTAAATTCATTTGTGAGACGGTATCTTAAATTTAAACAAACCATAATTGAACCACCTTAAATTGTAGATTATCTTTATTGTAAAAATATGTGTGTGACTATTTCAAGGAAGAGAATTGGTAATATTTTGATGACCAAAATGAAACACTTCTGTGTTTAAAGTAAGGGCATTGATTGGGAAGGAATAAAAAAGTTAACTATCTGGATATCCATATCTATATGGAATATATATATATATATATATATGTGTGTGTGTGTGTGTGTGTGTGTGTGTGCATGCGTGTGTCTATATGTGTGTATATATATATATATCTGTCTAAATATATTAGTCTAAACATGAATGATATATATGTATGTATACATATATACACACACAAACACACGCATATATATATATATATATGTATGTATGTATGTATGTATGTATGTATGTATACATATGTATATATAGTGGTAGTTTGACTATGCTTGGCCCAGGGAGTAGAACTATTAGGTGGTGTAGTAGGTGTGGCCTTATTGGAGGCAGAGTATCACTGTTGGGGTGGGCTTTGAGACTCTCTTTCAAGCCACGTGGGAGTCAGTCTTCTCCTATCTGCCTTTGGATCAAGATGTAGAACTTTTGACTTCTTCATCCCCATGTCTGCCTGGACACTGCCATGCTCCTTCCTTGAACCTCTGAACCTTTAAGCAAGACCCAATTAAATGTTGTCCTTTAGAAGAGTTGCCTAGATCATAGAATATGAATATGACAAATTTTAAAAACATTAGTAGCAATCAAGATGAAAATCGCCAGTCTTTATCTATAGCCACACTTCTGTAACTTTATTTATAACTTCGATATGCATTTAATCTACCAGGAAAATACTTGTTTCCTGTTCTTATAACGTTAAATTTGAATAACCTAAAAGTTTTGGTTTAAAAGAGAAGAGAGAACCCTTGCCATGGGACCCAATAATCATTCCATTGAACTAGAAACTCACACTTCCTCCTAACCACTTTAAGCTTCTGATACCTTTAACCTTTAACCCAACAGGTTAAGAAAAGAACAATATTATTAGGAGGGGTGATTGATTCAGAAGGTAAGAAAATACGAATTTAATATGCCCAAAGGTATCTATATTTATGCCTGTTTCTATGAATATAAATAAAAATGATGTACTGACCAATCTATTCTTAAAATTTACATTTGATGTCTTCTTATTAATGTCTATGGGAAACTACAACAACCAAATCCAAGAAAGGTAAAAAATAGCCAAGACCGTTGAGCAATGAATTTATGGAACTTTTCATGAGGAAAATAACTAATACCTGCTCAGATGTTTTCTGGGGTTGCAGAATGTGTAGCAGCAGGTAGTCATATCTAGCAGCTAAGGCATTTTGACAGTTGCAGAATTAAGAGTTATAATTGAGTATTTCTTTCCTATTTTGTCAAGAACACGGATTTGTAATTTTAGATATATATTTAGTCAATATTTGATTGTTTGTAATTAGAAAGATAGAATCCCATTACAGAAGAATAACATAAATGATGATTGAAATATTATTTGCATTTTTTAGATAATTTTGAAATGTCAGAGCAAAATCAATTCTCAATAAATTTACCTCTAATTTTGGAAGAAATTTCCTGATATTATATTTGTTTTTGTTTTTGTTTATTTTTGTATTTTTTGATACTTTATTTACATTTCCAATGTCTCCTCTTTGGAAAGCCCCTATCCCTTCCCCCTCCCCACCTCTATGAGGGAATTCCACCTCCCACCCACCCGCCCACCCATTCCCATATTTCCACCTTGACATTCCCCTTTACTGCGGCCTCTGACACCCTCAGGCCCAAGGGCCTCTCCTCTCTCCCTGATGGTCAACGAGGCCATCCTCTGCCACATATGTGGTCCGAACCATGGGTCCATAGATGTGTATTCTTTGGTTGGTGGTCCTAACTCCAGGATGACTATAGGGGGGGTCAAGCCCATTGACGCTCTTGCTCCATCCTTGGGGTTGCAAACTCCCTCAGCTCCTTCAGACCTTTCTCCAACTCCTCCATCTGGGACCTCACTCTCAGTCCAGCGGTTACTGTAAAGTGAAAGTTGGGCATTCTGAACTCTTGGGCTAATATCCACATATCAGTGAATACATACTATGTTCATTCATTTGTGACTGAGTTTCCTCACTCAGGATGATATTTTTAAGTTCCATCCATTTGCCTGCAAATTTCATAATACTACCTGAGGACCCAGCTATACCTCTCCTGGGCATATACCCAGAAGATGCTCCAACATGTAATAAAAACACATGCTCCACTATGTTCATAGCAGCCATATTTATAATAGCCAGAAGCTGGAAACAACCCAGATGTCCCTCATCAGAGGAATGGATACAGAAAATGTGGTACATCTACACAATGGAGTACTACTCAGCTATTAAAAA
>CM052704.1:52994912-53034624 GCA_028551405.1 Uromys caudimaculatus
ATGCTGAATTTTGTCAAATGCTTTTTCAGCATCTAGGGAGATGACCATGTGGTTTTTTTCTTTGAGTTTGTTTATATAGTGGATTACATTGATAGATTTCCGGGTATTGAACCATCCCTGCATCCCTGGGATGGTTCCTCATGTGACTTCTTGTGAACCAATCTCCTAATGAATAAAGAGCCAATCACTGGATGAGGAGGAGGGACTTCCAGTTCAGAGAGGAGAAGAGAGGAAGAGGAGAAAGAGGAGAAAGAAAGAGGGCCCTTTTGGAATGGGGACAGCTGATAGGTAAAATGTAGCTACTTAGAGTTTCCTGGTATCGTGGCAGATCTGCAAGGATTTGCCACCAGAAGAATCAAATTCTGATAAGCTTTACAAGATTAGGTTTTAGTTGTTGCTCCCAGAGATTGAGTTATTATTGTTTCTGAGCTAAGTTTGTGTTGCATTTTCCTTCACACTGCAGCTCATCTGGATTCCAGAGAGAAAGGAACAGCGGCAGAGTGTAGGTTTGCCTGATGTGCACCATAGAGGCCATTGGGATATTCAAGCATGGGGCTGTTGTGGTAGTGACCAATCAGTACGAACCTAGTGAGCTGAGTGGAGAGATCATGGAGCTCTGAGTCAGAGCTTCACGAGATAAAAAGAGGTTGGCCATTGCTCATCCGTGCATGGCTGGCCAGCCTTCTGGGGATGAGAGAACCAGGGCGTAGCATGGAAACTTGCTATATATTCCTTCTTTTTTAATATTAACCACAATAGGTGGCGAACAAGCATGCAGCTGGTCAAGAATCCATTAGAAATTTAAGTTTATTAGCCTGAGAGTTAAAGTGTTATATATATTTTTAGAGAGTAGCTGGGTAGTACTGATGAGTCATGTGGACTCAAGAGCAGGAGTTGAAACAATATGGGCTAGGAGGTCCCCAGCTGTGGGGAATGCAGCCAGCTTTGAGTCAGGAGAAGAATGAAGTTGCCCACTTCTTGGGGAAGAGATTGATTGAATTGTGAATTTGTGATATTGGGATTATTTGCTTTTTGGATAGATTTATATGCAGATTTTGTTCGAATTGTGAGGAATTTTGCCCACAGTTTGGAAATTAGATAGGGAAAATTAGTTACTGACTCCAGAGTAGAGAGTGTAGTGATAATCATTGCCTGCTTTGATCAGGTACTAATTATTAATGTCTGTGGCTCTAGGTAGAGAGACCAACAGATAGATACTATATCAGATATTAATTAATATTATCTGTGGCTCCAGGTAGAGAGATCAACAGATAATTGGTATAACAAGATGGCTGCTCTAGGCAGAGAGCCGAACAGAAAGATGGTAGAAGGATATTTAACTCACCACAGGATACTCATATTCTGTCTAACATGGGCTCCATGGGAATCTTGAGTGTTTGCTCCTGCTTGGCAAAATAAAAAAGGCCTAAGTATAGGTACATACAGTATCTTACTGTACTTCATTTGTTTTAAATTGTTTTAGTTTTCAAAATGGGTGTGATTTTGAGTTTTGTGGTTATATTGTTCCTCTGGGAGAGGGATCTAAATAAAGAGTTTGCTGATTACTGGCTCAAGGATATGTTGATGTGGGAAAAAGGCTTTGTCTTTGTGTTTTTGGAAAAGTTGATTAAGGCATTTATACCTTCCAGAATTATATGGATCAGATATGATGAAGGGAGACCTCCAGAAGTCTAGATTCCAGAGAATCAAACAAAAAATTATCTTGATGTTACTTATATTTTGTCTTGAGATTTATATATTGCAGAATGTACAGTTTTAGTAAGATCCATCACATGCTAATCTGACCTACTTGAACTCCTGATCTCATGGATTTTCAGCAGAATCCAGTCAGGGCACAGACATCAGAGACTTTAATAATCATTGGTGTGGCCTTCTTAAGGTCATCCAACTCCCCTATTTTCCCTACCCTTCCTCCTTCCCCATCAAAAATATCTCAATACCCACATTCAGCTTGAAGAAGTTATGAAGAGTCGTCATCGCAGTTCCCTAGGATTTGGGGCTAGGGATGGTTATTATACGTTGCCTTTCTAGGGAATTTAGAAATGGACATAGTAGGAACAGAGAGAAAATAGCTGGAATTGATTGCATAGTTATAATCTCTATTGGTAGAAATCTTAATGTTTGTTACTAAGTTGAAGTCATAATCTTTTATTTTAGTACAGAATTTATTTTGATTATTAACTGATCTGAGATAATTAAGCCTGTTAAGAGCCAAATAACAAATTCATGGCTCACAGTTTATTGTTAGGGTATTTTCAAGATTTTAATGAGAAATAGCTGAGAATAGTTAATGGACAAAAGTCAAGATTACTTTAAATAGATAGTTGGTTTTCAAAAATGTCAGAAATCCAGAGAATGTGACATTTAATGTTATTTATTCACTAGCTATTGAGATAAGTCTGCTGCTGACAGCATTCCGTTTCCTGGATTCAAAGAAGAAATTAGCTCCACTTGTGGTGAGACAGCCACTAGGCAAGAATTGCTTGATTTCTCCTGCAGACTTATACTGTTCTTGAAAGGACACAATTTACAGGTTAGGACAGCTTAGTTCTACAGAGGCAGAATAGGCTAGTCCTTAATTTCCTTTTTCTCAAAGATCTCTCAGATGATTCTGTGCCAGAAGGCTGAAGATTGATGCTCCAACATCTTGACTTACTGGGGCTATATAGGTTGATAGCTGTCTCTACAATTTGTCTCAATTCTGGAAGCTCTGTTAGGCTTCCTATATATATATTCAGTTTATGCTGTTCATTCTCAGATTTCAAGTGGGGTTGAAAAATAACTTATAGTCTCTTAGCCAACCCAGGGTATTTACTTTGAGAGAATAGATTTGAGAGGATGACTTTCAGATGGCATACAATCTAAAGCCAGGACATAATTCAAGGTAGTATCATAGTCTTTTAATTAGGATAGATGACACTGTTCTACTTTAATGACAAAATTGATGGACTGGGTGTTAGGTCTATCTATACTTTATAAATTACAAAACAATAATAGTTGTGCTCTATATTTGAGAGAAAGGTTTTGCTTTTTTTATTAGAACAGAAAGGGGGAAGTGTTGTGGACAGCCCTGGGACTGTTTGTATTCTGCTAATTCTGCTCTCCTGGGAGGGGATTCAGACAAGAGGTGAGTTACATACTCATGTGACTTCTTGTGAACCAATCCCCTAATGAATAATGGAGTCAACCACTGGGCGAGGAGGAGGGGCTTCCAGTTCAGAGAGAAGAACAGAGGAAGAGGAGAGAGAGAGGGCCTTTTTTGGAATGGGGACAGCAGATAGGTAAGATGTAACTACTAGAGTCTCCTGGTATCATGGCAGATCTGCAAGGATTTGCCACCAGAGGAATCAGATTTTGATAAGGCTTACAAGATTATGTTTTAGTTGTGACCATAGATTGAGTTGCCATTGTTTCTGAGCTAAGTTTGTGTTTTCCTTCACACAGCAGCTCCTCTGGATTCCAGAGAGAAAAGTACAGTGGCAAAGTGTGGGTTTGCCTGATGTGCACCACAGAGGCCATGGGGGTATTCAAGCATGGGGCTGTTGGGGTAGTGACCAGCCAGTGGGAACCTAGTGAGCTGGGTGGAGAGATCATGGAGCTCTTAGTCAGAGCTTCACGAGATAAAAGGAGGTTGGCCATTGCTCACCAGTGCATGGCTGGTCAGCCTTCTGGGGATGAGAGAACCAGGCTGTAGCACAGGAACTTGCTATACAATACCTTCCTTTTAATATTTCCTGCAAAAAGACTATATTGTAAATATTAGACTATGAAAACTACTTTCTTTTCAATTGCCCAAGCACATAATTTTAGAGTAGGCTATTCATAATAATAGATAGAAAAATAGATAGATAGATAGATAGATAGATAGATAGATAGATAGATAGATGAATAGATGAGAGATGATTTGTGCTACAATAAAATTTTACCATTAGAACCTAGAATGCAAATTTCATATTATTTTTACATGTCACAAGACATTATTAGCTTTCAAGAATATTGAATCTATCAAACGACATTTATGGGTAGCAGTTCTTTGCTCTCATTGGCTTTTAAGTGTCACATATGAATTCAGGTAAAGGAATATATGAGCAGCATTAAGAACATCTTTTATCAAGAATATGAGAATATACAGAACATGTACATACAACATCCTTGCAGAGGTAGAACTAAACAATACAAGCCACATGAAAATTTAAATAAAATTCTAACAACAAGGCAGGCAACATGGCTCCATGGATAAAATTACATGCCACAAGGCCTCATGACCAGAGTGTTATCCATGGAACATACATTATTAAATAGGAGAATCAAGTCTAAAAGTTTTCCACTGACCTACATTGTGGGCCCCTGTGAATGCCATGTTCATATGGATATATATAAACATTTCTGCACTCTTACCTATATGTCCACAAAGCAACAGCCACAAATAAATAAATTTACTAATCAAGGGAGTGAATCATATCTATGATGAAATCTTTAAAACTCTGAAATTGAAGAAGATACTTGAAGAGGGAAAGACATCCTTAGGTCAGGAATTTGTGGAACTAGTATTATTAAAATGAACACAGTTCCAACAGCAATATATAATTCAATCCCCAAAAATTCCAGAAATCTTATTCATAGAAATAGAGAAGGAATCTTATAATTCAAATGAAAACAGAAAAGACTGTAAAGCCAAGGCGGTCTTTAACAGGAAGAATAGAGGTAAAGGCATTATCATTTCCTATATCTGGTTATTCTACAGGGTCATAGTTATAAAAGTTTATAATGCAAAAACAGATACATCGGTGAATGGAAATAATAGAAAACCCTTATTTAATTTCATAGTTATAGCAATATGACAAAGATTTTACAAACACACAATGAAAAAAAATGTCTTCAACAAATACTATTAGGGAAATTTGATGTTTACATGTAGAATATTTCTACTAAAACTCTGTTCATCATCCTGCACACAAATTCTTCTTCAAATAAATTAGTCATCTCAAATGAAAACTGAAACTGTGAAAACACTAGATCAGTGGTAGAAAGCACACTTCAAGATATTGGCAAAGAAAGGACTCAGTAATAGAGCTCTATTTGCTCTGGAAATAACATTGATAATTGACAAAGTATATCGCACAAACTCAAAAAAATCCACATACAGTAAGGAAGCAACAAATGATGAGGCATCCTACATAATAGTATAGAATTTAAAATTTAAAGTAAAAAATTAAAAACTGTTAACATTTTTACATCAAAATTGTTAACAAAAACCTTTAAGTTATTATATATAAGAACCCTCAGAATAAGTTTTGCTGATGATATCAGTACACCAAACTCAGACACTATTGTAGATGCCAAGAAGTGCTTGCTGACAGGAGCCTGATATAGCTGTCTCCTGAGAGGCTCTTCCAGAGCCTGGCAAATACAGAGGAGGATACTAGCATCCAACCATTGGACTTAGCATGGGGTTCCCAATGGAGGAGTGAGAGAGGACTGAAGGAGCTGAAGGGGTTTGCAGCCCCATAGGAAGAACAACAATATCAACCAACCAGACAACTCCCCCCCCAGAGCTCCAAGGGATTAAACTACCAACAAGAAAGTACACATGGAGGGACCCATGGCTCCAGCCACATATGTAGCAGAGGATGGCCTTGTAGACAACAATTGGAGGAGAGGCCCTTGGTCCTGTGAAGGCTCGATGCCCCAGTGTAGGGGAATGCCCAGGCAGGAAGGTGGGAGTGGGTGGGCAGATGAGTGACCACCTTCATAGAAGCAGGGGAAGGGAGGAAGAGATAGGGGGTTTTGGAGGGGAAATCAGGAAAGGGAATAACATTTGAAATGTAAATAAATAAAATATCTTTAGTTGGTGGTCCAGCCTTCGAGGGACCCATGGCTCAGACCACATATGTGGCAGAGGAGGGCCTTGTTGGCCATCAGGAGGAGGAGAGGGTGTTAGAGGCCCCAGTAAAAGGGAATGTCAAGGTGGGAATACGGGAGTGGGTGGGTGGGAGGTGGAATACGCTCATAGAGGCGAGGGGGGGGGGAAGGGAGAGGGGGTTTCCAAAGAGACCTAGAAAAGGTGAAACAATGGAAATGTAAATAAAGTATCAAAAAATAAAAATAAAAATAAAAAAAACAAACAAAACAACAACAGCCCAAAAAATAAATAAAACATGCAATAAAAAATGAAAAAAGAAAAAAATTATAGTTAAGAATGTTTTTATTTCTGGGGTATTTTGCTTAAACATTTATCCCCAATTTTAATTATATAATACTTGAGTTTATTGTATCTTTTTAATCATTTTATAGTGTAGGCACGTTAATTCAATATCTATTAAAATAACAAATAATAACAATGTTAATCTTTGGAGAAAAAGTACTCTATTAATTTAAACGCACTAACACGTTCTTTGATCAAGAATATTGTAAAAAAACACCTTGATAAAATTACCACATTTTAAACACATATTTTGTTACCTGGTTTAACATATAGTCTTTTTGATTGCATATAAACCATTGTACATACAAATACTAATGAAATCTACAGCAAAATATTTGTACAACCATAAGTACAAATGAAAATTTTAAGATTACATAGTGTAAAGAAATGAAATAATCGCCCTCTCATGGCTTAAGATTACATATTGAATGCAGTAATGACAGAAAATAAACTCAAAGTCAATTCCTAATATACATAAATAGCTATAAAAGTTAACAAATGTGCAAAAATTAGTTTTAAATTTTTTTGAAAAAATATGTTTCTATATGTGTACATATCTTTGGCTGTCTGTGTGAGTTTATGTGCAACAGTACATGCTGTGCCTGCAGAAGCCATACAAAGATGTTGAACTTCCTTGGACTGGAGTTACAGGTGCTTGCGTGCATCTACATATGATTGTTGGCAACCCAGTTTGAGCCCTCTCACTCTCCAAAATTTATTTATTTTAATACGTATTTCATCACATGCATTTAATTTCTAAAAACATAAAATGTTTGCATATTGTATTTTGTTAAAGCTAACCTTTGTACCAAACCAACAGATTGGCTTTATTTTACTTTTGATGTTGACTATAAAATTGTCATCATATTAAATATATGGAAAGACTATCTATATGCATTTTCTTATGCAATTATTATAAAAATTAAGTTACTTCACAAAGATTTCAAAAGCAAACAAGTTCTTTTTCAATGATCAAAATAACTCACTTTATTCTGTCAAATATTTATTTAACATGGGGGTGGGGGGAGAGAAAAGGAAAACCAAACTCATAAATAGACCATGGGATTAAAATTAAAATGAGCTTCTGGGGTAAGTAGTTTATCAGCTAAAAGTGTTACCAGGGACTTTTTCTTCAACTTCCATCATCTGCTGTCTGATAGGCAACCATCCTTCTTATACTGGATCCTGTCTGATTACTGAATGGATACCAGTTGCTATATCTCCTATACTATTTCCATATTAAACTAGACTAAGAATTATGTTCAAACATGAACATCAATGTTCCTAAGATTTTTTTTTTGATTAGATAATTAAAATATTATGTTCCTCTATTGTGTACCATGTCTGGGACATGACCTCTGATAATTGCCTTTAATGAAATTATCTACCCTAACAGCAACCTTCAAAGTGTGTTCTAGTAACTGTGAGGGAAGGCTTCTGAGTAACCACTTGGGAATTGCTAGAGGATTCAGGGCAGCCAGGTTTCACTCTGTAGTGTATTGAGTGTGTTACCAGGCAGCACACACTAGCTGGTCCAAGACCCCTGACACGTATACAGCAGAGGAGTGCCTGCCTGGTTTGGCCTCAGTGAGAGAAGAGACACTTAACCCTTGAGAGACTTGAGGCCCCAGGGAGTGGGGAGGCTTGGCCAGGTGATACGAGGTTGGTGGAGGGAGGGACATTTTCTTGGATACAGGGAAGGAGGAATGTGATGAGGAACTATTGGAAGGCAGACCTGGAGGGAGATAACAACTGGACTGTAAAAAAATATTAAAGATAATTTTAAAAACTGATAATAAAAAATAATTAAAATAAAAATGATTAACACGTCTTGCTGTAGTTGTAAAAGAGCAGCCGAATGAAGCTGCTCACAACTGCATATAACTTCAGCCTGATGGGAATTCAATGCCGACTCCTGCTTTCTGGATGTTGTCCTCAGCAATGTGATTACTGCTGGGGATCGACACTCATTCCAAGTGTCAGGGTGGATAGTTGGGAGAACTCTGTGGGAAATGTTCTGCCAGCAAGACCAAATGAAATCCAGGCTAATCAATGGAAGTCCTGCCTGGCCAATTCAGATTCACAAAAGATGGTCATCAATTCACAAAAGATAGCCAATTTAGATTCCATTTCCTCCATTACTAGAAGTTCTCACTAAGGTCACCCTCACATCCAGGAAGTTTCAACTGCAATAGATTTTCATACCATCCCCCAAATCCCCTCAATTTCACCCATCTCTAATTACATTCACTTCCTCCTTCTCTTAATCTGACCTGATCCCTTCCCAATACCATTTCAACAGCACCAAGTCTTCCCAAAAGTCTATTCTTTCTCCTTCCCAGAGAGATATAAACAACCCACTTAGACACCTCTTGTTTACCTAAACTCTCTGAGTATGTGGAGTATAGTTTTATTATCATTCACTGAATAGCTGACATTCCCTTATAAGTGAGTATATATCTTACTTGTCTTTCTGGTTTTCAGTGATCTCACTCAGTATGATTTTTTTCTAGTTGCATCAGTTTCCCTGCAAGTTTCATTATATAATTTGTTTTCAACAGCTAAGCCAAATGAAATTTACTACATTTTTCTTATGCATTCTTCATTTGAGGGACATTTAGGTTACTTCTAGTCTGGCTATTACGAATAAAGCAGTAAAATATTTGGTTGGGCAAGGGTTGTTATGACAGCATAGAGAGCATCCTTCGGGTATATGTCTACGTGTAGCAGAGCTACATATTGAAGCAGATTGATTCCAAAATTTCTGAGGAATAACTATCTTGACTTCCAATGTGGCTGCACAAGATTGCACTCCCACCAAACTGGAGGAGTGTTCCAATTGCCCCATATCCTTACAAGGATGAGCTGTGCTTTTGATCTTAGTTATTCTGATAGGTGTTGTTTATTCTTATTTTATGTGGGTTGGTGTTTGGCCTGCATGTATGTATGCTTCTGTGAGAATATCAGATCCCCTGGAACTGGAGTTACAGACAGTGTGAACTGCCATTTGGGTCCTGGAAATTGAACCCAGATCCTTTGGAAGAGCAGCTAGTGCTCTTAACCACAGACCCATCTCTCCAGCTCCCTAATGGGTGATAAATGGAATCACAAAGTAGTTTTGATTTATATATTTTTCATGGCTAATGTTGTTGAATATTTAAGTATTTTGGAGCCATTTGATATTCTTTTATTGAGAATTTTGTTTAGATCTGTATCCCATTATATAATTGGACTTTGGGTTTTTTGATATTATCTCGAGTTCTTTATATACTTCGGGTATTAGTCTTTTATCAAATATGAAGTGTATAAAATCTTTTCCCACTCTGTAAGCTACCAATTTTGTCTGATTTTTTATATCCTTTCCATTACTGAAGATTTTCAGTTTCATGAGGTCACATTTATTAATTCTTGATCATCATGTCTGTGCTTCTAGTGTTGTCCAAAAACAATTGTCTCCTGTGCTCGTGTATTCAAGGTTATTCTCCAATTTTTCTTATATAAAGTTCCAGTGTGTCTGGTTTTATTTTGAGGTCACTCATACACTTAAATTTCAGTTTTGTTCAGGGTGATAGATATTGATCTATGATTTTATCAAAAATGTTTTCTGGATTTTTGACCTGGGATTGTCCTCCTTCCTCTATTCCTATTATTGTTAGGTTTTGGTCTTTTCATGGTATCCATGATATCTTGCACATTTTGTGTTTGGAACATTTTAGACTTAACATTTTCTTTGACAAATGTATCCATTTCTTCTGTGAAGATAGGGTTGATTTATATCTTCAATGCCAGAGATTATTTTTTATATCTCTTTCATTCTGTTGATCAACCTTACCTCTGTCGTTCTTGTTCTCATTTCTAAAATATTCCTTTCCAGAATTCCCTTAGTGAGTATTCTCCTTATTACTTCTATTTACATTTTCTGGTCATGAAGAGTTTCATTCATTTCCTTCAGCGGTTTTTGTTGGTTTGTTGGTTAGTTTTGGCTTGTTTTTTTTTTTTTTATCATTTCTTTCTTTAAGGGATTTATTCATTTTCTCCAATAGTCTATTTATGTTTTCCTGGATTTCTTTTAGAGATGTATTCATTTCCTCCAAGTATTTGTGTTTTTCTAGATTTCTCTAAGGGATTCATTTTCCCTTTAAGTAACTCTATGATCTTCATACTTTTGATTTTAAAGGCATGCACACGTGTGTGTGTGTGTGTGTGTGTGTGTGTGTGTGTGTGTGTGTGTGTGTGTGTGTGTGTGTTTCAGTTCTGTTTGAATATTCAGGGCCTGCTTTGGGAAAACGTCTGGGCTCTGTTGGTACCATATTGCCATGCTGTTTTTGCCTTATCATGATGTCTAGGTATCTGGTTTGAGGTGATTATAGATCTTGGTGATAATTTCTGGGGTTGTCTTTGTAGAGAGAGTGTTTTGTTCTTTAGTTTCTGTATCCTCTACGGATTTTCCCAGAATAAGTTGCCTGTTTTACTGGTCTGCCCAGCTGGAATGTTCATAGTGAAAGCCTGCTGTTGTTGGAGGTTGGGGCAAAGAGAAGGATACATAGAAGACCAGGCAGGCTGCAAGCTAGTGTTGTACTATAGTGCTAGGCATGACACTGAGGACTGGATCTGTTGGATCTGAGAGAGAGAGAGAGAGAGAGAGAGAGAGAGAGAGAGAGAGAGAGAGGAATATATGTGGGAAAACTATCAAGTCCTTTGGCACTTTGGGATTTAAAAAGCTCATACTAGTCCCAAGTTCACTCTCTGTCTCTGTCTCTCTGTCTCTCTCTCTCTCTCTCTGTCTCTCTCTGACTCTCTGTCTCTCTCTCTCCCTGCCTTCAACTGTGGATCAAACTCTTAGCTCCCATTTCATCCTATGCCTGCCTACCTTCTGCCATGTATCTATCCATAACAGATAAGGAGTAACCCTCTGATACGGCAAAAAAACTTACAATTATATGCTTTCACTTATAACTCTCCTTGTTCATGGTGTTCTATCATATCAATACAATAGTAATAAAGGCAGATATTAATAACATATTTAAAAAATGAAATGGTTCTATAGATAAAGCAGATACTACCCTTGTAGGGGATGAAATTTCAATTTCCAGAACCAATGTCCAGAGGTTCACACCTCCATGAAACTCTAATTTCAGGTGATACAGCATTATTTTCCTTCTTTTATAGACACAGCAACCAATGAACGCACATAAACCTAAACTCATGCAGGAACACACACGTACTAGATAAATAAATATTTTAAAATTAAATGATGTGCCACCAACTTATATAATAATGTGTGTTTATACTCAGAAATGACTTGCATGAAAATCTTTAGGGATCAATACATGCTTATGGAATGGGTGGATGTAGAATTAAAATGATAGATGAACATAGAACATTTTTTGTTATTATTTACAGAGATAAGGATGACACAGGTTTACCCTAATTCTGAATTTTTAATTGTCATCGAGTATACTGTATTTAATTCTCATGGTTAAGAAATGTACTTTTTAGAATCTAAAATGTCTCAAACATTTGTAAGTATAATATAAATATGAATAAATTTCAGGATGCTTAAAGGTCATTTTTCTTGTAACTGACTGAACCACAACCTGTTCAAATAATTTTATTTCCAGCTTCTTCTCATGAAAATTGAATTAATTGAAACAGTCTTCTTTGTAATACCCAATCGGTTTGAAAGTAATTGTTATAAATTTCTTGAAGTTACAAAAACTAAGAAGTTCTATTCCAAAAATGAAGTGCTGACAGTTTTTGTCTTATGAAAGACAAAAATCTTTGCTATTTTACTTCATGACTCAATTTAGCATCTAGAATGATGTTTTCTGATAAATAATTAGGACTAATGACAGTAACAAGAAGGATTTAATGGAAATCATTAGGTTAAGAGCTGTTTTTGAATTAGTATTTTTCCCTTTAAAATACATAGGGGCTCTTAGAGACTTCTGAATGTTGTGCCAACTATTTAATAAATGTGTATCTCAAAAGTAGCAATAGAAAAAGACATAATTTTATTGAGAATGACGTGAGATTGTTTAAGGACGAGTTTTAGGTGAGGAGTACAAGCTTGTTATGCTCTAAATACATTGTATTCATGTATAAAATTATCAAAGAATAATAATGTATCTCTATCTATAACCTATAGGTTACTGATACTCTTGATAAAATGTAAAAAATTCATTTTTTGATTATTTTTAATGATCCTACTCACATATTGAAACAACCTCATGCATCCATGCACTAAAAATAGTGACAAGTGAATGATCTAAATGAGAGCATATGCCAAATTCATTGCAATGTTTTGAAATTTTGGAATGTTTTGAAATTTTAATTTATATGTGTACATGCATATAAATGTGATCTTATCTGCCCTATACTATGTGGAAGGCTGTGATTACATAAAAACTTTGAAAGTATATTTTTTCTCCAAAACCCTTATCCCATATCCCCTACCCCCTACTTCTCTGAGGGTGCTCCCCCACCCACCCACACACTTTCACTCCACCACCCTAGCATTACACTACGTGGGGGCATCAAACCTTCACAGGACCAAGGGCCTCTCTCCCCATTGATGCCAGACAAGGCCATCCTATACTACATATGCAGCTGGAGCCATGGGTCCCTCCATGTGTACTCTTTGGTCGGTGGTTTAGTCCCTGGGAGCTAGGGGTTTTCGGAGAGGAATTCAAGAAGGGGGACAATATTTCAAATGTAAATAAAGAAAATAACCAATCAAAAAAGAAAGTATGTATCTTTTTTGATTGAATATTTTCTTTATTTACATTTCAAATGTTTTCCCCTTTCCAGGTCTCCCCTTCAGATACCCCCTATTCAAATCTCCCTCCCCTTGCCTCTATGAGGCTGTTTCCCTACCCACCCACTCCAGTCCACCTGCCCTGGCATTCCCTTACACTGGAGCATTGAACACCCTCAGGCCCAATGGCCTCTCCTCTCATTGATGTCCAACAAGGCCACCCTCTGCCACATATGTGGCCAGTGCCATGGATCACTCCTCTTCTTTGGTTGGAAGTCCACTCACCAGGATCTCCAGGGGGTCTGGCCTGTTGACAGTGTTGCTGCCACCCTGGGGCTGTAAACCATTTCAGCTCCTTCAGTCCCATCTCCAACTGGTCCATCGGGGACCCCCATGCTCAGTCCAATGGTTAGTTGCGAGCTTTCCCCTCTGTATTTTTCAGGCTCTGGCAGAGTCTCTCAGGAGACAGCCATATCAGACTTCCATCAGCAAGCACTTCCTGGCATCCACAATAACGTTTGGGTTTGGTGCCTGTATATTGGATGGATCCCCAGGTGGGGCAGTCTCTGAATGACCTTTCCTTCAGTCTCTGTTCCACACTTTGTCTCCATATTTCCTCCTGTGAGAGTTTTGTTGACTCTTCTAAAAAGCACTGAAGCATCTACATTTTGGACTTCCTTTTTCTTAGGCTTCATATGGTCTGTGAATTGAATGCTGGGTATTCTGAACTTTTGGACTAATATCCACTTATCAGTGAGTACATAACATGTTTGTTCTTTTGTGACTGAGTTACCTCGCTCAGGATGATATTTTCCTCAGGATGATATATCACCTGAGGACTCAGCTATACCACTCCTGGGCATATACCCAGAAGATGCTCCAACATGTAATAAAGACACATGCTCCAATATATTCATAGCAGCCATATTTATAATAGCTAGAAGCTGGAAACAACTCAGATGTCCCTCATCAGAGGAATGGATACAGAAAATGTGGTACATCTACACAATGGAGTACTACTCAGCTATTAAAAAAAATGGCTTAATGAAATTTGCAGGCAAATGGAAGTCATTGTTTTTAATAACTGTGCAGTACTCCATTGTGTAAATGTACCACATTTTCCATATCCATTCCTCTGTTGAGGGACATTTAGGTTGTTTCCAGCTTCTGGCTATTATAACTATGGCTGCTATGAACATAGTGGTGCATGTGTTCTTGTTATTTGTTGGAACATCTTCTGGGTATATGGCCAGGAGTAGTATAGCTAGGTCTTCAGATAGTGGTGTGTCCAATTTACTGAGGAGCCGCCAGACTGCTTTCCAGAGTGGTTGTACCAGCTTGCAATCCCACCAGCAATGGAGGAGTGTTCCTCTGTCTCCATATCCTCTTCAGCATCTGCTGCCACCTAAGTTTTTAATCTTATCCATCCTCACTGGTGTGAGCTGGAATCTCAGGGTTGTTTTGATTTGCATTTCTCTGATGACTAAGGATTTTGAATATTTCTTTAGGTGCTTCTCAGCCATTCATGTTACCTCAATTGAGAATTCTGTTTAGCTCTGTTCCCCATTTTTTAATAGGGTTATTTTGTTTTCTGGAGTCTAATATCTTGAGTTCTTCAACAAATGTTGCTGGTTCAACTGATGGTCAACATGTAGAAGAATACAAATTGATCAATTCTTATCCCCTTGTACAGAGCTCAAGTCCAAGTGGATCAAGGAACTCTACATAAAACCAGATACTCTGAGTCTAATAGAAGAGAAAGTGAGGAAAGGTCTCGAACACATGGGCACAGGGGAAAAATTCCTGAACAGAACACCAATGGTTTATGCTCTAGGATCAAGAATTGACAAATGGGACTTCATAAAATTGCAAAGCTTCTATAGAGTGAAGGACACTGTCAGTAGGACAGAGAAGCAACCAACAGATTGGGAAAAGATCTTTGTTGGTCCTACATCTTATAGAGGGCTTGTTCCAATATACACAAAGAACTAAAGAAAGTATATTTGTAATGATGTTAAGTCTTTAGTAAACTCCTCATTGTGATATTGAACATTGCATTTTTCCTTATTATGTGATAAGTAATGAGTTGAAAAATCTACTGAGAACTTTATTTACTAGCAGAATTATAACAACAATAAGCCTCAGTATTTTTAATTAAGGAAAGATATTCAACAAATATGAAATTTGAAAATCAAAATATAGTGTTTTGTTGACTAATGGAGAAAAGTATAGAATAATTTAATCATGTGTAGAATATTTTTTCTTTTCTTTTATTCTTTTTTTTACTTAAGAATTTACTTAACTTTTTATCTTCCATGGACAAGCATATTTTTCTAGGAGACTTTTTTTTTAAATTTCCTTGCACCATTGGTCATGAATTTGATTTTCAAACTTGTCTTTTCCACATTTCACTTTCTGTAGGCCATTTTTATCGTTCTCTTTACACTGATGCCTTGATATTTGACTCAATGTAGATGTTTAAAATGTGAAAGTGAGAGTAAGTTTTCCTGAACTCTGAGAGAGAGAGAAAGAGAGAGAGAGAGAGAGAGAGAGAGAGAAGATTCTCAAAATCTAAGGTGTTTCTATATATCTTTAACATCAGCAAATTCTTAATTAAATTATTTGTTGCAGAGAAAAACCTAATCCCTCACATATAAAACAGAAAAAAAGGGTTATTATAGCAAAATAATGTAATTATGGCAACTTTAAAGGACATGAGAAGCTATTGTTGAATCACAAGGACACTGTCTTGTTCATTTAATCGTGGGATACTATGTGATGTGATGATAATTTATATCTACTGTTCACACAGAACAAGGAGTGGAGTTTCCATGTGCTTGATATAAAACTTCATATTTTTACAAAGCAAAGAACAAGCAAATGTACATTGCTATTTATAATGGACACATTTTCTTTTATTATTGAATTGACATTAGACATCAGAGTTTTAAATTTAAAGACAGTTGTAATTTATTCCATGTCATTTCAACTGCAACATAAATGCATAAAGGAGATATGTAGATTTGTCTTAAAACTTACGGTCTTTTAACCCAGAATTCAGGAGAAGATTTGTTTGCTGTGAAACAAGGTATAGGAATTGGTGGAGTGCTAAGTTTTAGTAACCGAGTGAACGGGATAAAATAAGCCAT
Organism: Uromys caudimaculatus; assembly: GCA_028551405.1. Classification (NCBI taxonomy): domain Eukaryota; kingdom Metazoa; phylum Chordata; class Mammalia; order Rodentia; family Muridae; genus Uromys; species Uromys caudimaculatus. The sequence continues at coordinate 53,011,045 of CM052704.1, forward strand.
TGTGTGTGTGCATACCTGTGTGCTTGTGTCACATGAAAACTCCTACTCAACATTTTATATTTGAAAGAATGTTTTGTTGATTATAATAACTTGAAATCTCATCCTGGAGAAGGGAAGGCGTACTAGCAAGCATAAAATATTCTACTTCCTTATAGTCCTTAGAGTCAGTTCTTAAAAGTCTCTTATAATTCTGAGAAATTCATAGTAAAGAACATCTTATAAATGAGATCAAATGGTAAGAAAATAGTCGGTGATGAAGAGCTATTACAAAACTTGGGAAGCTTGTGACACCCGATGAGACAGCTGGCAACTCTCTAGAACATTGCTGTAAAGTCTCATTACCACAGCTTGATGGCAATTGTTTGGGTTCTAAACAGCTGTCTGGATTGCTGGAGCAGCTGCTACCTGGAAAGATCATTTGAAGAGATGAGTCTCCTGTAGACTATCTAATAACTCTCCTAAAGAGGGACATGCACAGAAAGAAAAACACAGCCCCAAAGTACAGCCACAGAAGTCGGGCAGACCTCAAACCAGATCTCAATAAGCCATTTAAAAACACTGTTAATTTGACAGAATCTATGTTTTGCTTTTTAAAACTTGTTTTTCAATCAACCACACTGATTTTTTCTAGTACATTTATCATTTCACATAGAGAAAAAATCATTTGGCATAAGTAATTAATTGACATTTGATAATCTTATGATATTAAGTAAATTCATTTATTAATGGTCTTCAAAATTTTAAATTGTATTAATAATTTTAAGACTTTTCAGAAAGACAGAATTTTAGTACATTTACATTCAGTTTAAAATATAAAAAGTAGTTTTCATTTTTAAATCTTTGTACTTTTACTACTAAAGAGATATGGATAATGTACAAAAATTCTTTATAATTTCACACTTGTCATGGGTTCCATTTTGGAAGAACTGAAAAAGAATAACTGTAATTAATTTTATTATAGGTCCATAATTAATGCTATTTTATTCTTTTGTTTGTCCTTTAGCTTTATAGAAATACAATTCTTTAAGTTTTCTCAATCTCTCTTTTGCTAGAAATAGTAACAAAACATATAATTTTACATAAGAAGTAATCTTTATAATGCATGTAAAAACATAATTTAAAGACTGTTCAGTAGGCACAATCCATGGTACTAGCTTCTTTGGTCTGTACATAAAATCTAGTCTGTTCCTGACAAAATCATGAAAAGGAGCATTTCTCTATATTTTAAATGGAGGGAAATATTAAAGTATATTAAAATGTGCCATCATGTTAATGTGTTTTCTATTTCTAAAAGTGTATGAATTTCAATACATAAAAAAAAAAAACAAAAACAAAAAAAAAACACCTTACCCGGGCATTGGTGGCACACGCCTTTAATCCCAGCACTTGCGAGGCAGAAGCAGGTGGATTTCTGAGTTCGAGGCCAGCCTGGTCTACAGAGTGAGTTCCAGGGCAGCCAGGGATACACAGAGAAACCCTGTCTTGAAAAAACAAACAAAAAAAAATGAATTTCAATACATTTATCTTGAACTCTATTAAAGCAATTTTATTATGATCATAGTTTTTCCTAAAATATTCAACACATTTGTTACACCCTTACAATTTTTAAATACTTTGGTTCTTTTTTCTTTATATTCTGTTTGTGTGTTTGCATGTGTGTCTAAGAATTTTTATACCAAGTATGCCCAATAATGTATCTCAAAAAGATTTTTTTCTGTTTGCCTGCATGTGTCAAGTCATATTTTCAAATTAAGAGTTTACTTCTCACCTGGTATTGAGAATTTTTGAGGCAGAGGCAAGTGGATCGACTGAGTTTGAGGTCAACTAGTCTATAGAGGGAGTCCCTGGATAAGCAGGTCTATATAGTAAAACCTTGTCTCAAAGAAGGACGAGGAGGAGGAGGAGGAGGAGGAGGAGGAGGAGGAGGAGGAGGAGAGGAGAAGTAAGGAAAGAAAGAATGAAGAAAGTTTACTTTTCAATAACTCCTTTATTTTCATACCAGACTGAGTGAAAATGTTTATCTTGTAAAATGATAATCATTATCACACATTCTATTTTTTAACTTGAATTCTTTTCCAACTCTGGCAATGGATATTTGCTTAGGTCTTTTACCTTCTACATTACAACACAAGAACTACAAACATGATTACAACAACTAAGCAAATATTTTTTTTTTATCTCAGTTATTTAAAGTGTGTGTTTCTTTAGTGTATGCAGGTGCACTAGGTGCATGAAGTTAGATAGACAGCACAAGACACTATTTTTTGAAAGTGTATTTATTTCATAGCACAAATTACTGATTGTGTTCTTATCATTCCCACTTTCATAATTTCATTCATGACACTAGATTCATCGAAGTTCATCAGAAATGTATTTGATTTAGCTTGGCTATATTTTTTTTATTAAATTATTTTAGTTTCACCCCTTCCCAGTGCTCCCCATCCACTCACCCTCCTACCCCCACTTCACCCCCACCAGCATCCCTGGGGCATCAAGTTTCCACAAGATTAAGTGCATCCTCTCTCACTGAGGACATACAAGGATACTACTAACACTAGAGTTAAATGCAGTTGTGAGCTGCTCCATGAGCGTGTTGAGAACTTTAGGGGTAGTCTCAAATAGCAGTGAGTTTTATAACTGCTGAGCCATTTCTTCAGCACATGCTACAACTATATGTAGTGATTGACTTGTCCCATTTCTTGATATCCCATCAGCATTGAAAATTTATAAAATTAGGCACCAAACTCTAGACACTTTGACAATACTATAAAGACAAAAACGTGTAGAAATAGATATCGTTTTCCACAGTGATCTCACTGACCATTTTTCTAATTCTGTGTGGATAGTAATTTCTTCATTCAATTTCCATAGAAGATTAGGTGGCTGTGAAAATGTTTTCCTATAATCTCAGCTACTCACATTGGTGAGGATGGATATTTAAAGGTCTTAGTTGAACCGGGTCAATATAATAAAAATCTGATCCACAAAACAGAATGAAGCAAATTCTATGCATAAATCATATTAATTAGCTAAACATATATGTTTTTATATTCTTCTTCTAAACTTGAAGATGACATGAAAAAATATTGAAGAGATATTTTCTCAAAAAGGGTTTTCATTTGTTTTGTTTATTTTTTATTTTTTATTGAGACACAGTCATTAGAATGGCAAGGTTTTGTTTTGTTTTGTTTCAGTGTTTTTGGTAAAACACCACTTTATTCTGTGCCAGTGGTTAATATGCATATGTGTAACAGCATCAAATTAGGACAGTTCATATACAATTTCTTAAATATTGAATGAAGCATATTCTATGACAGAGTAGGAAAGCCTGTGCTATATGTAGTAGCTAGTTTTCGTGGAACATAAGCTTAGACATTAAGAAAACTAAAATTTGATACCAAAGCTCAGAAAATGAAATATTTTAAAGATCGTAAATTGCACATGCTAATACAATCAAGGAAAGTTCACACTGCCTCAACATTATACAAAAGACTACAGGAAACTAAAAAATGCTGAGATCAAGAAAAATAGTCTTTCCCAGGAGTATCCAAAAATAAATTGTCAACCCCAAGAATGTATACATATAAGAAATATACAGACCGAGCTGTTTGTATTTATATATTTAGGAACACACACACACACACACACACACACACACACACACACACACACACACATCAATTAAATAAAACAAAGGTGCAAATTTGCGGGTAGTGTGGTGGTTTGTATATGCTTGGCCCGGGGGGTGGCACTGCTGGGAGGTGTGGCCTTGTTGGAATAGGTATGGGCTTGTGGGTGTGGGCTTTATTACTCTTGTCCTAGCTTCCTGGGAGTCAGCATTCAGATGAAGATGTAGAACTCTCAACTTCTCCTGCACCATCCTGCCTGAATGCTGCCATGGTTCCACCTTGATGATAATGGACTAGACCTCTGAACTTGTAAGCCAGCCCCAATTAAATGCTGTCCTTATAAGAGTTGCCTTGGTCATGGTGTCTGTTCACAGCAATAAAAGCCTAACTAAGACACACAGCATGGGGCAAGTATACAGTAGTATTTGGGGAACAAAATAGAAGGGAAAATGATGTAATTATAGTCTCAAATAAAAACTTAAAAAGAAAATGCTTTTATAATAAAATTATATTAAGTGTTATAAAACTATTCTCAAGGTACTGATTTGCAAATCCTGTTTTCAGGCAATGAACTATAGTAGTCTGAGAATCCTTGATGTAAATAAAATGCTGCTTGTATGCCGATCCAGGACACTGTTCAGTAGAATAAACTCCATTCTCATAAATGGTCTGGTGTTAGGCACATCAGAGAAGAAGCAGATAGGAATGGGGAGGTAATCTGTGAGGGGTGGCCAGGAGAGGATACAGCATTGGGGAAATAAATAAACAAATAAATAAATAAATAAATAAATAATAAAAAAACCTTAAAAAAAAAAAAAACAAAAAAGCAAAGACAAAACAAACAACAACAACAAAAATAAAAACAATTCAGTTCCTATTCACTTCTTATAACCCAATTTCCCTTTCTTTCCATTTGCATCTTTCATGTCTATACCTACAACTTGCATGACATTTTAAATTTTATTGTTGCTATTTCATTTGTTACCTGTAGCCTTACATTCATAGGCTAAACTATTGTAACTTTAAAGGCAAGGTGTGGGTTATAATTCAGTATTACCACACTGGACTCAGCCAGGGTGAAGCTCAGGATGTATCATTTTAAATTCTCTTAATGACTATAATTACAACATATGCAGACTAGACATTATCTGAACTCTGAGCACTAATGGGAAATATCAGCTTAACTGACTATGCCTATATGACAGAAAAAAACTTCCCAATAATATTAGTGATCAGAGTATGAAAGATCAAATTCAATTAAGATAAAGGAATAATGTCTTATGTCTATTTATTTTTTCGAATATCTAGATGATATAAAGGCATTCTCAGTATGACTAGGATGCTTTGTAAAATAGCAACATAATGAATTCGGACACACTTATGAAGAAGAATTTTGATTTTGTAAATACATGAGGTTAATATTCCATCAACACGGTAAACACTGTGAAATAATCTTTGCTCTTCGAGATGCACTGGAAATTCGGCCTTTTAAAGTTTATTTTACTATGCTTTTCTACTTACTAATTTATTTCCCAAAAAATGTCTTAAAAATTCCCTACTGAAGGGTGATCATAAATAATTAATATGTCAGCTGTGATATTAAAATGCTTTATTAAAAAATGTATCTTTATAATAATTTTCTACATTTGTAGAGCAAAAATTATTTTATATCTTATTAATATCTTTTAAAACATGGCATTTCTAGCCAATTATAAAAGCACATAACTGGAGGTGTAGAATTCTTGTCTGAGTAGCTTAGGCAATTTTGTGAGATCTGCCTCAAAAATAATAATTAAAACTACAGTATACATTTTATTGTATGAGGACTTATCTGAGTATTCTCCAAGAATTCCTGATACTTTTAAACCATGCTATAAAAGAATTTTTAAAACAATTATCTAAGCCATGTTGAAACATTTACACACTTAGAAGTCAAAGTTGACCTGTTGTCTAAATGAAGAGAATCACCTAAAATTTCAAAGACACAAACACAAAATTAATGAATTCCATAATGAGTAGAGACAGCTGAGACAGAAATTTCAAATGTTTCATCATCAATGCCCAGTCCTGGTTCTTAGCAATGGATTACATACCAGGGCTAATATAGACACTTGACAAAAGACATTTTCAATAGAAGATAAGGTCATAGCAAGAGAATTAGGGTGAGGCTAAATAATGACCACTCTGAGTGAGATTTGGTGGAATTATATAAGCATAAGAATTGTGTGAACTGCAGGAAGCCCTGATCCCTCCCCACTCCTGCTCTTTCCAAGATGAACAATAATAAATATTTAGTGGACAGTGGATTTTGAGAAAGAAAGGTGAGTATATGACATAAAAGTAAATCAATTGTGTGCAAGCAATTCCTTTGAGTTTGAGATGAAGAATCTATCTTGATAGCATAAACAGTTTGACAGACTTCCATAATTCACCAAACACATGATCATATTTTTTCACAAGTGAGGAAAATATTTATTCAAATTACTAAAATATTTTTAAACATGAAAGATCAAACATTATTTTTCACTGTGCAAGATAAATAGCGTGAGAACTCTGCACATCAGGGATATAGTGGTACATAATACAATGAAAACATTCTGTTCTATGCATGATTATAATCTATGTCTAGTTGAATTCTTTTTATATTAACAAAATTCTGCAAAATTGGTACTTATTTCTCAGGTAAAATTTACCATTCGTTATTTAGAGATTGTATTACTTTGAGTAAGCTCATGTTCTCAACAGCAACTCAATTTATAGAAAAACAAATACAAACACTCTGCCTATGCAATTTCAAATACCAGCAAGTAGTGGAATGCCATTAAGAAAAGAGAGTTTGTTTTTACTCATGGTCTGTGTCTTTTTGTCATAGTATATATTTATTATACTTATGCTGTTTCATATATTTAACAAGCATTTTAGTACACATAAGAGCGAATCTAAACTATTACAGTGAATATTACTAATTATTTTAAATTTACTTTTAAAGATATATTTATTCATTATGTATACAGCATTCTGTCTGCATGTATGCCTGCAGGCCAGAAGAGGGCACAAAAATCTCATTATAGATGGTTATGAACCACCATGAGGTTGCTAGGAATTGAACTCAGGACCTCTGGAAGAACAGACAGTGCTCCTGACCTCTGAGCCATCTCTCCAGCCACTAAATTTATTTTTAATAGTTTAAATTGTGTTGTGTGGGAGTGCACGTGCCCATTGAGTCCTGTGATGTTGTATTTCTTGGAGTTGTAGTTCTAAGGAAACTCGTGGGTGCTGACTAAACCCAAGTCCTTCGGAACAGCAATGCTATCTTAACCACTGAGCCATCCGTTCATACCTAAATATTAATAATTCTCATTTATAACGTAGAAGATCACTGGTCCAATCTGGATAATCCAGCATGAAGACTTTTATAAAGAGTGTTTAAGTGCATTTTAATATAGAGATGGAAATTCACATCTTCTGGTCATGCTGTTGTCTATGTCAGTGATTATGGATGAGAGTAACAGAAGTGAGACAAAGTAGAGTCAGTAGACATAATGATTCACCACAAGGCTCAGAAGGATTAAAAAACTTAAAAACTCTTATCTTTTCCTATAAAAATGTTATCTGCTTTGTATCTGTGCTATTTCAAGTTTTCTATCCAACGCCATTATTCAAACTTCACTGCAAATTGTAACAAGTGAGACAATGCCAAAGCCTTCAGCATTTTATCTGTTCCGTAGATTCCAAAAGAATGATTAGTTTTGAATCATAGGACTTATGAACTAGTGTCTCTCTGCACACTCTTTAGGCTATAAAATGAAGTACAGAGGCATTTGCTGAGGCATTACACTAAGCTAGCTATGAATCAACACTTCCACAGACTTCTATTTTAATTTGGAGCTCACTTGTCAATCCTTTAATTTTATTCACTTGTCATAAGAGAGGATCTCACGTCCTAATTAGGATTACTTATAAGTTCTCGGACTCATTTTCTCTTACAGGTCTCTGGTCTTAGTGATTTTTAAGCATTCCTTCTCTAAATATATTCAGATAGCTCTCTCTCTCTCTCTCTCTCTCTCTCTCTCTCTCTGTGTGTGTGTGTGTGTGTGTGTGTGTGTGTGTGTGTGTGTGTGTGCGTGTGTGTGTGTTTATTTTCTTCCATGGTATAAAAGGAATTTTAAAAACTGTTATAATCCTATTTGTCAATGACTGACACTGTTCTAATGCTCAAAACCACCTGCTACCCTTAAGTTTTAATTTTTTTTAAATATTTGTAGTTAAAGAGATCCTTTCTCAGGCATTCATTTCTCCTGAGATTAATAACAAGAGAAAGTGGGAACCACTAATCAAGGTAAAACACAAATATTGCATGCCTCAATTTTGTTGACTTTCATAATTGGAGTTTAGTTATACTGCCAAGTGTGGCTACAAAGTGTGCTATATGGCCTTGATGATACTAGATAAACCAAGTAGCCTGTTAAAAATCTATTTTTTAAAAAGAAAAAAAAGAAGAAAACAATATCTATCATTCTGCTGCATGCAACAAGCACACCTCAACACTAAAGATAGATATTCTTTCAAAGTACAAGGCTAGAAAAATATATTCCTAGTAAATGGACCCAAGGAGGAATCTTGAGTAGCCATTCTAATATCTAATAAAATAGACTTTCAATCATAATCAATGCAAATAAGTAAGTAAATACAATTCATACTCATCAGGGAAAAATCCATAATAGATTTCCAGTTCTGAATATCTATCCCCCAAATGCAAAGTCACCCACATTTTTAAGAAAAATATTTTTAAAAATTGAATCAAACATTAAACCTCACCCCTTAATAGTGGGAGATTTCAACACCCCACTTCCATCAATGGGTAGGTCATCTAGACACAAACTAAACAAAGAAAAAATGCTATTAGTAGACATTATGAGTCATATGGACTCAACACATCAACAGACTATTTCACACAAAGTCTTTTGTGTTCAAAAGAATATACCTTATTCTCAGTACCTCAGGAAACTTTCAGCAAAACTGACCATATACTCTGTGAGAAAGTAAACATCAACAGACATAAGAAAATTCAAATAACCTCCTGTATCTTATCAGACCACCATGGATTAAAACTAGTCTCCATCAACAACAAAAGCCTACAAGCTCATAGTAACTGGACAACTCTCTTCTCTATGACCACTGAGTCAAGGCAGAAATAAATAAAGGAATTAAATACTTTTTAGAATGCAATGAAAATGAATATACAATATACCCAAACTTATAGAACATAATGAAAGCTGTTCTAAGAGGAAAGTTCAAAGCACTAAATATCCTCATAAAGAAATGAGCGATATCTCATACTAGCAACTTAACAGCACATCTGAAAGCTCTAGAACAAAATGAAGCAAACATACCAAGAGAAATAGATGGCAGTAAATAATCAAATTCAGGGATGTAATCAATAAAATAGAAATAAAAAGAATAATACAAAGAATGTATGAAACAAAGGGCTTATTATTTGAGAAAAACATAAGGAAGATAAATTCTTAGCCAATCCAACTAAAAGACAGACAGAGAATATGCAAATTTACCAATGAAATGAAAAGAGAGACATAACAATAGACACTAAGGCAATTCTAAGAATGATTATTTCTTATGTTATAAAACCTATATTCCTCAAAATTGGAAAAATCTAAATGAAATTGACAATATTTTTGATAGATACCACTTATCAAAGTTAAATCAAGATCAGGGAAACAATCTAAATGGACATATAACCCCTAATAAAATAGAAGCAGTCATGAAAATTTTCCAAACAGAGATACAACAACAACAATAAAAAAGAAAAGCTCAGGGTCAGAGAGTTAATACCAAGAAGAGCTAATACCAATATTTCTCAGACTATTCCACAAAATAGAAACAGGAGAATCGTTGTTAAATTCAGTTTTATGAGGTCTCAGTCAACATGATACCTAAAGCACACAAAGAGTAAATTTTAGACCAATTTCTCTCATGAACATTGATGCATACATATTCAATAAAATACTCACAAAACAAATCCAATAACACATCAAAAATATATTTGCAGATAGGACTCTAGCATAACTGTCGTCAGAGAGGTTTAATCCACCCATTGATGGAAAGTGGTGCAGAGACCTATAGCCAAATATTAGGCAGAGCTTGGAGAATCATGTAGAAGACAGGGAGGAAGGATTGAAGGAGCCTGAGGAGTCAAAGACACCGTAAGAAAATCTACAGAATTAACAAATATGGGCACATTCTGACTCATAGAGACTGAACTGCTAACAAGAGAGCATGTATGCAATTAGCATAGGCCTTCTGCACATCCGTTACAACCGTGCAGCTGAGTTGTCATGTGAGACTCCTAACAGTGGAAGCAGGGGCTGCCTCTGACTCTGGGCTTGCCTTTGGGACGCTTTCCTGTAATAGGGCTGCCCTTACATTAGGAGCAGATGTATCTAGTCTTGCTGTAATTTGATATGCTAAGACTTGTGGATATTTATGGGAGGCCTCCCTTTTCTTAGTAGAAAAGAAGGAAAGGTCAGTGAGGGAGGAGACAGGAGAGGGAGGGACTGGGAGGAGAAGCAACATCTGAATTGTAAACTAAATATTAATAATAATAATAATCATGTATTCTTACATCTTTCCTAAAAACTTCTTAAAATCACAGAAACTATTCAGACTTTAGGAGCATAGGGTTGAGATTTAATGGTAAGAATTTATAGTTTTCTTTCTTGTGATTGTGTAAGTTTGAAAGTCATTTTAAGTCTTCAGGCCTAACAAACACTAAGTATTTAGGACAGGTCTCTCTTGAGAGTCTTTCCAGTTCCAAAGGCCAACAATTACAATGCTCTGCTCAGATCCAGATTCCATTAGTTTTCTTTTGCCAAAGTTCTTTATTGTCTCCATTTTTCTGCTTCCTTTTTATAAGGTTTCTTCAGATTTTATATTAGAAGTACGTATGGGCCAGAGAATATACTGAGAATTTCTACCAGTGGATTTTAGTAAATAAAAAATGCATTCAATTAATTACATGTCCTTCACATAATAATGTGATTTCGACTCTAGCATGGGAACTTAAGCTTCTTGATCTCTTCTTACTCCTGAAGAAAATCACTCTATACTTACTGTAAAACCTGTTTTCCAGCCGTGCAGTTTTTAAAATTGCTTTATGTTAAGCAGCACAAGAACCTTTGTTTATTTTTTGAACTGTTTTACTCTGTAACTCAGGCATGTCTTTAATGCTTGACCCTCTTGCCCCGACCCCCAGTGCTGACCTCAGAGGAGCTAAGACACCTTGCTGATTTCCTTACTGTTGCTGTTTGTTTTGCTTCTCTGTCATCACAATTCTCTTTTGATCTCTAGTTAATACTTTGTTTAACAAGTTATTCTGCAGTTTCCCAGTTTTCTATCAAACGTTGTTGATTTAGTGTTGATTTTCAACTACATGTTATGAAAATGAAGAATAGTGTTTACAATAAGTACAAACACAGTCTTTTTCTCTGTCATAAAGTTTTGACTCCAAAAACAAAATCCATTAGTCACTAACCTCTCCTATTCCGATTGAGTTCTTTGTATCACATTCAAAGACCAACCACTGACATTTTCTCTGATCTGACATAAACGATTTCTTATTGGGTTTCACTTGTCAGGAGACTCTGCCACATGTCAAGCTGATCACAGAACTAAATATGGTCAAAATTAATTCATGACTTTCCTTCCTTTATCTCTACAGTCCAGTCAAAGCAACTTTTATTCTCAGCTTTGATTTCCCTGGGCCACTTCTCCAGTGCAGAACTTTAAATCCTCCTGTGTCATTACCAAGTCATGATTTTACTGAAAATTGATATTCTTATTATTTTGAAAGTTGAATTATGAGTAATACCCTCATTTGAGAGAACTAAATTTTCGTATGCAGTTTTATATTTAGGGTTCTGCCCCTTTGGTATTGACACCTAGCTCCAAAAATGATAAAGATTTTTTTATTTTATTTTATGTGTGAAGACGTGTACACCCCACATATTTGCAGGGACTAAATCAAGCTATGAGATCTCTAAAGCTGGGGTAATAGATGGTTGTTAGCCAAATTGGTGGGTCCTGGGAACTGAACTCTAGTCCTCTTGGAAGAGCAGCAAGCATTCTTAACCACTAATCTGTCTTTCCAACAGTGCATACACCTTTTTTTGGTTCAGTGTATATATTATTATATCAGCCCTTATCTGTATTGAAGAGAATTATTTTCAGTTCAAATAAAGTACCGTATCTATCGGAAACTCTTTACTAAATCAGTGTCTTCCATTCTTCCTTTTGAGATATAAACTTGCTTTCTCAAAAACAACATAGTCCTTTTTCTAGTATTAATCAGACGTATTTTTCTGGAATTTCTACTACAAATTTTGGGGCTGACAACTCTGAAGATGATATCTTTGTAAACATGCCAATTCTTCTCAAATGTTGAAACATCTCTGCTTGTTCAATGGGTAAGACCCTAATGGATAAGTTTCAAAAAAGTGCTTCACTACCCAGGAAGCATCTTAAGTTACTGCTTCAAAGGTGCATCAAGGTCACAAGTTCATTTTCTGCTAACTAACTGCTGTTCCTAATCTTCAAGTTCAAACGTGTTGATTTTTTTTTTTTTTAACAAGTCATGATTGGACTGGATGCATAGGAAACAGAGAGCAAGTAGTCTCTTAGGAGAATTAGCTCTAGATTGGATTTTAGAGCTTGCATGAAAGATAGGAAGATAAAAAGGTCAAGGGACCCTTTTGTTTGCTTTTGCAATAAGGCCTATTACTGCATGTTTGTAAAAGGAGCTCATGTAACTAAGGTGGAAATTCAATGATTTATTAGTGAAAGTATAAATTCCCAAAAGAAATGGCTGTGAACACATGAGAGAATAAAACAAAGGTCAAGCTTAAAAAGATAAAATCTGAGAATGTACAAGTCCAGTTCAATCACTGAAAAGCAAGTTTGTTAGACAGAGAGGATGGGTTTCAGGGCAGTTTGGTTTGGTTTGGTTTTGTGAGTCCAGGACCCTGGCTTTTGTTAAGAGACAGCTGTTAGGGCTGAGTTCCAAAGGTACACTTGTGTTAATATCTATGGAGTCCTTAAACAGTCATTGTTAAAAGGAGACACTGGCATTCCGTCTGTTGGCTTCTGAGAGGGGTGTTGTTCCTGGATCTACTAAATTGGATGTTAGCTGATTGCAATCAGATCTGCTGGGTCCCACCATTCCATCCTGGACTCAAAAAAAGCAGTAACGTTTGCAAGTCGGTACACAAGTTTTACTCAAAATGGAATTCAATGGCTTTAAACAAAGTATACTTGGTTTGATTTTAGGTCTAAATCTATAAGAAAGAGGAGGTTGGTAGAATAATCAAAATATGCCCAACCTTCTACCAATGAAGGCATGTCTATCAATTACAGGCTAAGTACATTATTTCAGGGTTTTTAGGAAGAGTTACTAGCATCTCTTATTGGTCTCCTCTTCTTGGATTTCTGGTCCTTGTGATGTTAGTCTAATAAATTCATTTGAAATTAACAGTAGCATAGTAGTGCATTGGAGAGAGTGTTGATTGTAAAACAACATAAAAATATTTCAGGGCTAAGAATGGGCAAGGAGCTAAAAGTACATTGAAAGGGAAACACTTTCTTGGTGAGAGCAGAGAGTGGCCAGAGAGATCACAGTGTCTGCCTATTTAGGTAAGTAGCTTTAATACTGTTTTCTAAAGTCTCCAGATCAGTTGGCTAGCCTGACAGATGGTAGCTGTGTAGGTTACTTGCTGACTCATTTCAATTAACTCTATTTTTTATTGGATAGTTTATGTATTTACCTTTCAAATGTTATCCCCTTTTCTGGTTTCCTCTCTGGAACCCCCCTATCCAATACCCCCTCCCCCTGCTTCTAGGAGGGTGCTCCCCCTCCTACCCACCCATCCCCAACTCTCAGCCATGGCATTCCCCTACAATGGAGAATTGAGCCTTTACAGGACCAAGGGTCTCTCCTCCTATTGATTCCAGACAAGGTCATCCTCTGCTACATATGGAGCTGGAGCCATGGGTCCCTCCATGTGTACTCCTTGGTGGGTGATTTAGTCCCTTGGAGCTCTGGAGGTTCTGGTTGGTTGATTTTGTTATTCTTCCTATGTGCTGCAAACCCCTTCAGCTCCTTTAATCAACTCTTAAGGAAGGTGGAATGGTTCATATATATATATATATATATATTTTTTTTCTTTACTAGAAAGCTTCCTTGCAGACTACAGTTTTCCTATAGTTTCCACCCCAGGCCAGAACCCAGTAATCAAAGCCAACATTTTAAATCCTGGCTCCCTGACTGAAAAGGCTGCTCAATTCTGGCAGGTTCCCTAGATAAAGAACTTCACTGAAATGTCAGAATTAAGGCATTCATGAAGGAGAACTGTTTGAAAATATTTTTTAAAATATTTACCTTATTATGAATCAGATGTACACTACTTTTTAGGTGAAATTGGATGAAAAGTTTGAAGAGAAATTTTGGTTCTAAGTTGTGAATACTTTCTCTTCAAACCTAAAATTACATTTTTAACTTTTTATAAACACTTATAGCTGACTGTATCTTAAAATGGTTGATTGTTTAAGATCTCACATTTTAGTTTGTTACTATGTTTTTCTCATATTATTTGCCTTTCCCCTTTGCATCATAAATATATAGCACATTGAAAGAGCAACATTATTCACTTTCTTCCACACAACATTATGTAAGATATTTAACTAATACAAATATATAGTTTAATTGTTGGTAAAATGTTATGTTGTTAGATTTTAATGAATTTCAAAAAGTGAAATTGAATCTTTGTATATATTTTTGTGTGTCAATAAATTCTAAGGCATTTTTTTTCCAAATTAAACAATTCTTACCCTACTTTTCCTACAATGACTATATACAGCTCCAATCCCTAAAGTCTGAAGAAGTTTACTTCAGTAAACTGCCGAATCAGGTCCCATGGGAAGAATTTGATGGTTGTATAATGCCACACTGCAAATTTCATGACATCTGAGCACAGGGAGAAATTACATTTGAAGATGTGAAGGTTCAGGAAAAAAAAATTGTCGAGCAAAAGGAAATTTCACAACTTGGAATAAGACAGACTTTTGAAAATTACATTTTGGAATGTGCTGTTTTGCTAATCTGGTGAGATAAGCCAGTCTAAGTGCAACTTAACAAACTTCCTTAAGGTCAGAAACTGATTAAGAGAAGCCTTCACTCCTGTTCAATAAACTATATCATATTTAGTTTAGAATGAACCTAATATGAGGCTTATGTTGATGATAGAATCAAAGCCCCCTCAAAAGTCTAAGAATGTATTGGGCAAATACATTCTTAGAAACAGGACTCAGTTTCTTCTCTCTGTCATTACTGGAAACACTTATTCTGTTCTTTTGTTTTTGTCTTTTCTTTTAAACTATGCAGAGTACGTTCTCTGTCAGACTGGAGTCTAGACAGTGAGAATGGGCAGTAACAGGTAAGATTCTCATCTAAGACTGGCCTTCACTTTAATTTACTGAAGGTGATCTAGGCATCAAACAAATTTTCAGACCAATAGGATGTATCAGCATAGGACTCTGAAAAATAAGCCCAATCACTACCAAATGTGGTCACTGAAACTGATCCATGATTCTGCATTCAAAATAAAAGCAGATGTTGTATTTTGCTTGTTTAATAAATAAGAGGCTTTGAGTTAATTGTATCTAGTGTTTAATTGTTACTGAGAGACCAAATCTTTTGGGTTCAGACACCATCCTAGTGAACTTGACCTAAGGTTGAATTCCAGTTAAGTAACAGCCAGGTACCTAGCACCAGTTTCCAGGTAATTCCCAAAGAAATCTGCACCCCCAGCTTTCAACCCTGCCCCTGGCACTTCACTTCCTAACAACCACCAATTAGGAAAAAAGCAGAAGTGAAGTTTACGGTTTGTCTTCCAACAACAGCCAATTACGTTAAAGGCTGTAATGCCCCTCGCCCCCCCCCCCCCGCCCAGCAGATGTGGACCAGGCTAGATACCCTGTTCTTGCCTCTCTAAATGCTTGTCTGGAATTGGGAATGAGTTCCCTCCTGTTCTGTGTCAGAGACAGTGGTGTAGCCGAAGCTTGAGCTTGAATAAAGAGACCCTAATGTGATTGCATTGGATTCGGCTCCTTAGTGTTCTTTCTGTGGTTCAAAAGTGTTTCCTGGCACAACATTACCACTAGCTGATGTCTCAGAGTTGTAAACAGAACTACAGGACAATAGAGACTATACCGTTAGTCCTATGCTGAAAGCCTCAAAAATAAATTTAATAGAGGAATAAAGATATCCCCTAAACTTTCAAAGTATATGTTTTCTAAGAATTGTAATAATCTTAGATATATATTATTGGCATTAAAGTACTTCACATACTAGTTAGAGAAGTACACATTTTATGACTATTTTTGATATGTGTTGAGTCTGTCAAAAATTATCCAGCAGGAAGGTACGAAAACTAGTTCAGATCAAGATTTCTAAATAAATTTCAATGTTATGACACTAACACTAATCCAGAAAATCTTAGACAACTTCGTTAAGACAAAGGAGATGCTGAACATCATCTTATCCACATTGGTCCGATACAAAACAGAAACTTTGGACATTGTAGGCATCATGGTTTTGTGCATCAGGTACTGTCTGTCCTTGTGTCAATCAAATGCTTATTTCTCTGCCCTTATATCTTGTTTCAATCCACACATAACGCTTAAATGTAAACAATTCTTAGCATTTATTCTCTGCCTTGTCAATAAATGCTGATCACCCAATGGCTGGGCAGAAGAGAGAATAGGGCAGAAACTTCTGCAAGCCAAGGAACAGAAAGAAGATGTGAGAGATTCAGATAAGCCACAAGGAAAAGAGGTCTGAGAAGACAACACAAGAATAAAACATCTGAAGCCAAAAGAGCCAGATGAATAATAATATGCAAGTATCCTGGGAAGGGACCGAGAAATAGTCAGATTAGCATGGGGGTTAAGGTAAATCCTTTAACTGCCCACATATTGAGGTGCACCTTGAAATAAATGTTGGTTTCTCTGTGTCATTATTTGGGGAATTAACTAGTTAAGGAATAACTACTGCCATGCTTATTTTATGAATCCATGTTAATATAATGATCATTTCACAAAACATTGCTTATATTCCACTATTGTAAAAATAAAAATATAGCATAAAAAAGAATGATGGAGACAAATTATAGTTCATACAGTAAAACAATATGTTAGATAATCACATATAAAATTCTAGAAGATATTCTTCTATACACATATGGGTTAGTTAAGTAATAAAATAGAAAATGACCTTAGGCATTTGAGACCTTTAAAAGTAAAGTAGATATTAGCAACTTTTAATGGACTTTTGAGGTATCAGTTTCAAGCATTATTAAAGTATGGTAGCTACAGCACAAGTGAGCATGTATCTAAGGGGCCAAATGAAGGATGCAAGATCTCAGCCCATCACCATGGCAAACAATAAGTGCACACTATAAAACCTGGGGCAGAAAATCATTTAAATTATATTCTCATGAGTAGGATAAAGGATAATCTCAGCACACTGCCCTAACTTTCAAAGTTGATAAAACAAAACATGAAACACTTTGATTTTCATTTGCTGGAAATATTAGACTTTCCTTCTTTTGCCTATAATCAATTCTCTTTGTCTCTTTTTGTCTCTGTCTCTCTCTCTCTTACTCTATTGTGTGTGTGGGGGTGTGTGTGTGTGTGTACGTGTGTGTGTGCTTGTGTGTGTTCATTAGTGATGAGTAATCATATATATATATATATATATATATATATATATATATATATATATATATATATATGTGGATGTGGGTTCACATGTATGTGCATGCATGTGAAAGTCAGAGGTTGATTTTGGTATCTTCTTTAATCTCTCTCCACCTTACACTTTGAGAAAAGGTCAAAGGTCCCCTCACAGAAACCTGAAGCTCATAAATCCAAGTAAAGTGCTTTGCCAGACACTGTCTCTCCCTTGAACTACTGGGATTCCAAATAAGTATAACACCTAAATTTTGACTTGTGTGTGGGGTATACAAGCAAAGTCGGGTCCTCCTGCTTGTGTGATCGACACTTTACCCACTGAGCCATAGTGCCATACTCTCTAGGCCCTGTGTATCAATAACGTCCTTAGACTCATGCAAAATATCAAAGGACTTTTTGGAACTTTGGTGCCATGCATTTAGTAAAAGCAAAATGACTTTTGGAGACAAGCTATATCAGAATGTATGATGACTGCATTGTACTTTAATTGATGTCGGATTCTTCCAGGTAAAATCAACAGTGATTTCCTAACTATTCTGTACTTCTCTAAGCTTTTTTGAGTGCTAGGTTGTGTCTCAAATCGATGTGGTTTGGATTTTATGTAATTCTACAGACATACACTGGGACATAGAATTGGAATATGAATTGTAATTTCATGAAAAGAAAATTTGTGTCTTCAGATAATAGCAGATTAGACTACACACTTTAAAGCAAGCTTCACATTTATTTTGTTTTAGTTCAGCTCTTTATGGTTCAGGATCTCACTTCAAGAGAATTGGAAAGCCTGCCACAGCTACCTAATACAGCAGTTGCTCAACACAGACACTAATAAACTTGGCGTGGCCTGGAAACTCAACAGGCTCCACACTGGGTCTTTGAATAGATATGGATGGTGAAAGTATTCAGTACCTGTAACAGCAGAATTTGGTCTATAGACAAGAATGATCAAGGGCTTAAGCAATAGTGAGGCAGGCAAGAACCTTTGCTGCTCTTAAAGAGGCTAGTGTTTAGTCTTAGCACTCGTCAAAAGGCCAGTATCTCTAGCTCCAAAGATCTCAAGAGCTCCTTTCTCCTTTAAACAGGACATCATTTATGTACACACACACACGCACACACACACACACACACACACACACACACACATGAGAGTGTGTGTTTCTACATGTCAGTGTGTGTGCATTAAGCAAGAAGTTGAAATTGTACGTTTTTATGAATCAGTCATCACTTTATATTGGCTGATGTAGAATTGCTCCTTATAATAATATCTCAAGGTTGCCTGATGATAACCTTCCTCTGCCTCCCAGAGTGTAGAACTGCCAGCAGTTGCCAGATTCATCTTTGTGTGGCAATCACTCTATTTATTATTTCCATGTGCAATATACATGCCATTTCAAAACAGGAGAGTTTCCTTGTAAAATTTAGAGACTGTAACTGGAGAGTGTTAATGTGAGTGAGATAGACACTGTTCCTTTTGGAAAAGGGCAGCAGTTGCTACTTTAGGGGGTGTCTTAGGGTTTCTATTCCTGCACAAACATCATGACCAAGAAAGCAAGTTGGGGAGGAAAGGGTTTATTCAGCTTACACTTCCACATTGCTGTTCATCATGACTGGAACTCAAGCAGGGCAGGAATCAGGAACTGATCAGAGGCCATGGAGGGATGTTCCTTACTGGCTTGCTTCTCCTGGCTTTCTCAGATTGCTCTCTTATAGAACCCAAGACTACCAGCCCAAGGATGGTACCACCCACAAGGGGCACTCCCCCCTTAATCACTATTTGAGAAAATGCATTACACCTGGATCTCATGGAGGCATTTTCTCAACTGAAGCTCCTTTTTCTGTGATAACTCCAGCTTGTGTCAAGTTGACACAAAACTAGCCAGTACAAGGGGTCAATACATTATCGCTTGTGATTGTTGCAAGTGTTGTCTTGGCCTCCCCTCTGATCTGCCTTACCCTTTAGTACTAGTCTCTACTACTGTCTAATTTGTCCATTTCACTCAAGTTTAGCTAAGTTCAGCATTATCAGACACTTAGTCAACTCTAGAGCTCAGATTTGTTTTGATAAGCACACCATCTGATACGCAAATCTAAAGTAATTTATATCTACTCCCAATAAAAATGTACAAATGGGATTTATAAAATGTGACAAACAAAATGATACTTTAAAAAAGACAGAAGCATAAAAATTTTACCAAGAATAAAGTTTGAACAATGAAGTGGCACAGGATCATTAGTTGACAGGTAGTAGATATGTCAGTATTAACACAACTCCCTCTACTAATCTGACCAAGAGTTTCAAAAGTTTCCTGCTTGAGTAGTTGTTCATATAATATGATATGAAGATATATGTTTTTGCAATTGTTCCCCAGATGCTCTATTAGAATTTCTTAGACATTTTAAATGTGTATTGTGTTCCTTCTCAAAATTTCTTAAATATATTAAACAGAAAGACAACCCAACATCTGTTCATGCCTTGGCATGTACAGGCCAAGAGAAACTCAAATGTGCAATTAAGACTGCTTTTATGACACTGCCTACAATTTATCTAAACACATTATTGTGTCACTGCCATAAACTAATTCAGTACTTTGTTAGTTAGTTTTTATTAATTTGGCACAATCCAGGACTTTGGAGCAAGCAGAACTGAAATCAAGAAAGTGACACTATCATATGTGGTCCATGGATATGTCAGTGTGGCATTCTCCATCATATGTGGCCCATGTATATGTCAGTATGACATTTTCTTGATTAATAATAGGATGTATAAGAACCCTGCCCACTGTTGGTGGTCCCGATACTGAACAAATGGCCCTATGGTATTTACAACTTCTGACTATGAGTAGGAAAAACAACCCAGTAATGAACACTCCTCCATGTTCTCTGCTTCTGTTCCTGACTATGTTTTCCTGCCTTGGTGTCATGGTGTCACTTCATGAGAATGTAACCTGCAAGCCAAATACTTTCTATCTTCACTAGTTTGTTTATGTTAGAGTTGAATCACAGCAACAGAAAAGCAACTAGAACTATGTCACATTAGAGAATAAACAAGAATAGTCTGGGATACTGATAAAAACAAGTAGTGGCATTTGTGAGAATTTTTGATACATTAAGGAAATTCAGATTTAAAAAAAAAACTTTATCTAATTACAATCTCTTTACTCCCCAAGTCAATCACACTATTTATCTTATAGCCAATTAAAGTTATGAATCTTAATGAAAGAGGTTCTTTACTTGAAACATGTTGTACTTTTCACTATTAAGTGTCATAGATACAAATAACAATCATGATTTTGCAGTTTTTCTATAACATCCCCAAATCATGTGTACTGGCTAGTTTTGTGTGTCAACTTGACACAAGCTAGAGTTATCACAGAGAAAGGAGTTTCAGTTGAGAAAATGCCTCCATGAGATCCAGAGGTAAGGCATTTTCTCAATTAGTGATCAAGGGGGGAGGGCCCCTTGTGGGTGGTTCCATCTGTGGGCTGGTAGTCTTGGGTTCTATAAGAGCTGAGCAAGCCAGGAGAAGCAAGCAAGTCAGTAAGTTACACCCCTCCATGGCCTCTGCATCAGCTCCTGCTCCTTGACCTGCTTGAGTTCCAGTCCTGACTTTCTTTTGTGATGAACAGCAGCATGAAAATGTAAGCCGAATAAACCCTTTCCTCCCCAACTTACATCTTGGTCATGATGTTTGTGCAGGAATAGAAACCCTGACTAAGACACCATGCTTTTAATTAGAAAGTTAATGTGTAAGTAACTCAGACATTTTTTTTTTTGATTTTTCTTTAAACAAGCAAAAACTGAACAGTGAATATTGTTAAGCTTCTAAAATTAAAAATTGCTAAATCAACTTCATTTTGTTGACCTCTCATTAAACCATACGATATAGAAAGGAAACAAAATGAGAAAAAACAATATCCAATGCCTTAGCATTGAATAAAGTAGTGATGAGTTGGAAAAGATTAATTCACTATCAAAATATACTCATTAATTAGATATTTCTAAAATTTCCAAACATTATAAGACATAATTTAAAATTTAAAACATACACATAAAATGCTTCTCATATTGGATTAGTGGTGAGATGAATACTATAAGTGAACAAGAGTTTTCCTTTTGTAAATTGTGGTTATAGCCCCTTGGCAATGGGCAAAGGGATACTTATTGGTGGACTTTTTCTTATGTCAGTTAGGGGCAGAGAGGATGGCAGTCCTTTGTTCATCTTAGCTTGATGCCTGGTTTAGTGGTCAATGTTCTCTAATGTCTAGGACTCATAAAAATCAAATCAAATCAAATCAAATCCAAGCAGTGCAGCACAGGAGGAGGAAGGAATACAAAGTCCTGAGGACTGCCATTCCACTCACAGACCTCCCTAGAAGCAAAGCATGGCACAGCTGGACCATATCCCACTTTATGCTATGCCACACAGTATGTTTAGAGGATGTCAACCAGGGTCCTACCAACCTCATAGATAGCCTGCCACGGGAGCCATGACAATGAGTGTGTGTGTGTGTGTGTGTGTGTGTGTGTGTGTGTGTGTGTGTGTGTGTCTGTGTCTGTGTGTGTGTCTGTGTGTGTGTCTGTGTGTGTGTCTGTGTGTGTGTGTGTGTGTGTGTGTGTGTGTGTTGGTCAGATGTGAGAGAAAGAGAAGTGGAGCACCTTGAGCATTATGAAGAGAGATGGAACTAGAGACTCAAGGGTGGAGAGGAGTAGTCTGTTGTGAGAGGTGAGCCCCACAACCTGAGGCTCCAGCCTGAGCTGCCTCTGAGGGACGTCTCAGTCCATGTCAATGCAGAGGCAGGGATCAATGTCTAGGACTCAT
Source organism: Uromys caudimaculatus (assembly GCA_028551405.1). Taxonomy (NCBI): domain Eukaryota; kingdom Metazoa; phylum Chordata; class Mammalia; order Rodentia; family Muridae; genus Uromys; species Uromys caudimaculatus. The sequence continues at coordinate 53,033,311 of CM052704.1, forward strand.
ATCACCAGTAGAGAACACAGGAATGTCCCCGGTCTGGGCAGTCACCACAAACCATGCGGATGTAAGGGGCTTGCATAACTGGTCCCACCATCACTGGATACAAAGCTGTGGAGTGCTTGCCCCATCTCTCAGCAGCTGCAGGACTCAGGTGAGCAGGTCCTGCTTCTCAAGCCCAGGTAACATTTTGGAGCTGGCCCTGGTGGCAGGGATGTGGGTGAGCCAGCCCCAAGGGCATGGGTAGGAGAAAGTTGACCCTGCCACTTGTCTTCTTTGTGATAGCACTGGTGCAGACATGATGCCCCCTCTTACACTTTACCACCTCCAGCATTGGAAAGATTTCCATAGTGTCATGAGCGCAGGAAAGCAATCCCTGTCCCTCACCTGGACAGTGCCGCAAAGCTAACCTGGGAGCCAGCCCTAAGGGCAAGTGTACAAGAGAGGTAGCAGCCCTGACTTAGGATGGTTGCAGGATGATACTCTCCCTCATACCTCCTTTCCCCCTCACCACTTGCAATAGCCAGGAGAGCCTGCCCTGGGTCATGCGAGGGAGGTTTCCTTGACCTTCACAGGCTATAGCACTCAGTAGAGCAGGTTCTGTAACTCCTGTAACTCCTGGGCAACAAAATGGAGCTGGCCCTGAGAGTAAAGTCATAGGTGAGCCAGCCCCCAGTGTCTGAGAGCAGGGATGCTGGCTTAGGCCCTCACAGGCTACACTACTTGGGAGAGTGGGACCAGCACCTTGGCTGGACAGCACAGGAGCTGGCTCTGAAAGTGTGGGTGAATGTGAGCCAGCCTGTGGGCCTGAGTGTCCCACGCGCTATTTGGTCTCGCTAGCAAGAAGACACGCGACACATAGGCTTCGTCTGCAGTTCAGCTTTATTCAGCCGTTGATGGAGGAAGAACCCGGGGCCCCAGAATGGCGCTGCTTATATAGCCCTGAGGCAGCGTGTCCTCCACTGATTGGCGCGCCCCGGGAGTGGGCAGTGATTAGTCATGTACACCCTTAATGCGCAGGCGCTTCAGGCGAGCCACCCCGCGCTAACCACAAGCTTCCTTAAAGTGACAGCGCCATCTGGTAATGGCGAATATCCTAACCGCTCCTTACATCTCCCCCTATTCTTTCAAGTAAGAAGGAGAGGGGGGTCAGCTGGGTTAAATAGGCCACACCTCCCTACAGTGGTATCAAAACACAGAACCAGGCTCGATCAAGCGAATTCCGTCATGAGTGAATAGGCGATCAAGGGCCAATATTCTGAGAGCATTCCGTCCTTACCCTTCCAGGTGCAATGGTACAAGACCCCTGGGTGCAAGGGC
>CM052704.1:53035124-53076925 GCA_028551405.1 Uromys caudimaculatus
GCGCGCCCCGGGAGTGGGCAGTGATTAGTCATGTACACCCTTAATGCGCAGGCGCTTCGGGCGAGCCACCCCGCGCTAACCACAAGCTTCCTTAAAGTGACAGCGCCATCTGGTAATGGCGAATATCCTAACCGCTCCTTACACCTGAGAGCAGGAGAGCTTACCCTGCCTCCTGCGTATGACAATATTGGATGGCCTAGCCAGAACAGGGCTGAAGAGCTCCAACTGGTTTATATGGATAAGGGAGAGCTCGTAGGCTGACCGGCTCTGCTACCACCCAGGCCCAGGTCCACAACTCTGAGATGGCCCACCCCGAAATCTTTATCATCTGCAAATGGTTGGGACAGGTGAAAGCTTTTTCAAAGCTAAAGGATCTCTATTACACAGGGCAACAACAGGATAACCAGGAGGATTCCCAATGAGGATCCATAATTGATAGAGACACAGACGCCAGAGATCTTGAACTAGACCCATTGCAATAAACATTTGCAAGTGAAGATGTGTGCACAGAGGAATATACAGCGGGCACACTATGACATACTACAGATTCACAGATTCCACGATCTATGAGATGCTTTCTAGGCTTCTTTTGTTATGATTGTTTGTTTGTTTGTGTTTCTGAGTGTTTTATCTTGGGGGGCAGTTTGCAAGGGCAGCTAGGCTATGAGGAATTGGGGGAATGATAGTACATCATTTCTGTTTACATTGTGTGTATGCACTGCTAGTTTCTATTTACTTTGTGTGTATGCATTGCTAACTTCTACTAGCATCAAACTGTTCCCTGCCCCCTTAGAAAAAAACTATCCCCATTTCTTTCCTGTTTAATATAATGGCTTATATATTACAATTCGCTGTGATGCACTGACATCTGAAGGGCACACAAATCTGGCATTTCAGTTAGAGATCAAGAAAGCAGAGTCACTGCAGAAGATCATAGCCCATAAAATTCTAAATCCTGGTGAATGATATGTATAAAAAAAGCAGACATGAACCAACAAACATGAACATTCTACCATTTTCAGTATTTCACAGTCAGAAAAACAATAATAGATCTAGGAAATTTTGCTATTGACGTCTCTGTTTTCATTTCCAAATAAACATAGCTTAGGTTTTCTTTTAATGCTTTTTAATATCTCTTCTTTCTCTCCTCCCTTCAAATGTTAGGTTTCTTTCCTTTCATCTCCATTTCACAGATTGTTGACTGGATTATCTTTATTGTGTATGTCAAATACAATTTAAATTTAAATTTTCTTGATTATGTAAGTGTGATTATCACAAAAGTGCATGACAAATAAAATAAATTTTTGAAATATATTTAAAAGATATGATTATAACCATAAATATGTTGATTATATGGGATTACTTATCCATGTTGATGAGTATGTAAACATGTGTGTATGCTTGTATCTGTTTATAAAACTATGGCAGTAATCAGATATATATTCTCTATTGAATAATTTTGCTTGGAGTCTCATGCAGAGTTATACAGTGGAACAAAGCATACTGTAAATAAAAATAGCAACTTATTGTTAGCTAATCTGTTTTCTACCTTAGAACATAATTTATAAAGCTACTAAACTCCCAAGATAGGTCTGTCTGTCTACCCCACATCTTGGAATATGTTGCTCTTGTCATCAGCTAGCTGGCAGAGTAGGAAAGGGTTCTCTTGTGAAGATAGGAAACAGACTTTCTAATAAGAATTAGAGACTCCTTGGTGAGAAAGGTGCAGGGGTGAGAAATATCAAAGAAGGGGAAGAAAAGCATGTGTAGGAGAGCAGGAGGAGATGGGATGATCTTTAGAGACCGACAGTGTGGGAGCTGAGGGTTACGCCAGTACAAGCTACAGAGTATACAAAATAATGTCCAGAGCAACAAATTAAAAGTGAACCAGGCTAAGATCATCATAAACAGTGAATTAGAGCAAAGAGAAGAGGGATAATTCTATAATGAAGCTATGGTTTTATGTAAAATAAAGAAAGAGGAAATCTGAACCAGAAATGGAGCATGCAGAAGAGAGACCGGAACAGTAAGATAAGCAGTGAGAAATGTGCCAGTTGAGGGAGTGTAAGGAATTCTTTGGGACAAGAAATGACAGTCAGTGAGAGCTAAACAGAGTATAAGTGTGTGAGAGAAGACTGGAAAGGGACAGGAACAGAGTATGTGTCAGGATGTGAGACACAGAAAAACTGTCACACCCAAGCTAAACTCAAGCCCTACACATGAGTGCAGCCACAAGCTGCCACTTTATTTGCTTTATTTTCTTCTTCTTCTCCTCCTGCTCCCTCTTTTATTGTTCAGGTAAGCAGTTGGTGAGAATTAGGGAAACTGAAATACATGACGTAATGAATCAAAAGAACCAGAAGATTCATACTACAAAGAACAAAATCTATGCTACTCATTTTAGGAAGAGATATTATCCCCAAGGAAAGAGATCAGAAGTGTAGTGCTGGCCAGGATGAGGAGGAAGTGTGTCCTTGTACAAAGTTAGTGAGGATAGAAATGAGAACCTTCCCAAAAGATGAAAACAGAACCACTAACACGGTGAAGCCATGTCATATGGTGTCTAGGGCATCTGCTCTTCTTTGTATATCATAATACTGTTGACAGTTCCTAAGAAACAGACACTGAATCTCCACGCAGGTAATGCATGGACGAATTAATGGAATGCACATTTACACAATGAAATATTATTCAAACCTATAAAGATGTGATCCTGCTACTTATGACATGGAGAGAACTAAAAATTATTAATTGATTGAAAGAAGTCAATTTCAGAAACACAGGAGCACATGATTTTATTCATGTATGTACTATAAAAATGTTGAAATTACAGATATTGAAGACAGGATGGTGAATAGAAATATGGAAAAATAACAGTTAATGTCAATTACAGGTCTTGCACAGGATCCTGTTTTCACACCTGAAACATGCAATTGCCAACAGTGTATAACAACACTTCAGGGAATCCCACCTGGCCTTACTGAATACACCCACATCAGAACACCATGCCTACAAATAGTTATATAATAAAATCAAAATATTTTTTAAAAGTGGTGTTTTCTAGAGGCTGTTAAGAGTATGAAAGAAGAAGAGATGAGGAAAATTTAATAAATGGTTCCTAATATATTGGTAAAATATTCAGGCCTATTGGTGTGCTGATTCAGTTTTAGAAAAGGTGACAATGGTGGTAATGCAATACACATCTTGATAAGAAGTACTTTGTAAAATTTCATGAGAAAGTAAATATCTGAGATGATGAATATGCCATCCCTGATTAGGATTTAAAAATTCATGGAAATACCAAAAATTATGTGGTATTCAATAGATATATGCAATTTTAATACTGTTACATACTAATTTGAAACAAAATATTCAATCAGGGGATGAGATATCACCCAATAACTAAGAATAATAATTTTCCTTACATAGAACCTGTGAAAGATTTTCTGCACTCACAAGATGGCTAACAATCCTCTACAATTCCAGCTCCAGGGGGGTCATTCTCTGTGTTCTGGCTTACATGGGCACTATATATACAATATATCAATACATCAATATGTCAATATATCAATTTATCAATCAATATATCTGGATCTGTATCTATCTGTATCTATATCTATAATCTATATCTATATATTTCACAGACATACATGTACACATATTGAGAGGAAATGACTGCAATGACACATACAGAGTGGCACTATTAGGAATTTTGGCCTTGTTGGAATAGGTATGGCATTTGGGGAGGAGATATGCAACTAGTGGGTGGGCCTTGAGGCCTCAGATGCTCAAGGCCTGCCATGCCTACAGATGTAGAGGTAGGACTCCCAGCTACTTACCTAGCACTGTTTTCTTGCGTGCTTCCATGCTTCTCTCCATGATGATAATGAACTAAACCTTTGAACTAGAAGATAGCCTCAATTAAATGTTTTCCTTCCTAAGTGTTGCGGTGGTCACAGTATCTCTTAGGAGCAGGAGAAATCCAGACTAAAACAACACATAAAATAAAATGAAATGTTTAAAAATGATATATATTAAAAATGATAGAATATTTTATATGAATATAACATTGTGAAGGTCTGGTTCCTTTATGTCAGGGCTTTGCCATTATTGTCGTTTACTTGTGTGAATTTTTTCTTGTTCACATATGTTTGTGGGTACCCATAAAACCACGTAGTCATGCAGGATTTGTCTTTTCATGCAACTTCTCTAATTTTAACATTAATTTATGACTCAGTTAGTGTATGGATATTAAGTTATTTTCTTTTAATTATGAAGATATGTTTTAGGATTTAAGAATAAGCAATGTGAATTTAGAAATGTCAAAATTCTAAAAATTAATTTTCAAATATAAAATAATGTCTGCAATTCAGAAATGTGATGTCATACTACATAAAGTAATAAGATTCATTTTTGATCATAAATATAATAGAAAATCTGCTACCATGCATATTAATGATAATTGTGAAAACATATTAGTTTATTCCTTAAGATATGTTAAAAGTTTGAATATGATCACATTCAATAATTATAGCTGATGGATTTTCTTACCTCCTTTCCACTGACTATAACATTTTTATTACTTTTCAACTGGGGAAATAAAAATATTCATGCTATGGCAATAACTGATATGCCCCTGAGCAGTTGAAGACTAAGTTGAATGACTTTATAGAAGGAAAACTCTTTTCATTCAAGGCCCTGACAAGTTTATCTTTAATTTCAAAATCCTGCTATCTTGCATTGTAAAGAAATGTTGCTTCCAGGCCCAAACAGACAGATAGGTAGGCTCAGGTGACTATCGTCTTAGTTTAATCCCTGGGACCTCTATTCTGGAAGGAGAGAATGGAATCTGAAAGTTGTTCACTGATCCATTTAGGCCTGCTGATGTTCCATCCTTTTCATAAAATAAATAATTTTCTATCAGTTTAATTAGTAGGACTATCAATTGAATTTTTACTACTGTTTTTTATTAAAAGATTATTTTTAAATTCTCAGAGGAACTACAAGGGGCCAAGTTTAAGGTAACACTAAGGCAGTCTCTTAGGTAGAATGAGATACTCACATACCTGTGAAGTACTGTCATTTACAAGAACTGTTGAAAATCTGGCCTCTAAAAAGAGAGACACAGAGTGGGAAAAGAAAGGTCGTGAACTCCAGTGTCCTTATGGCAAAAATAGCAACTAAACTCACATGAGCTTTAGCAATATGGATGACCTCACAAATGTCAACTCAGAGAACCACAGGGAGCTGACAGATGACTAGCAGGCAGCAAGTTGTTCCTAGAAAAATTCAAAGGTGATTCTAGCTTATTGTTTTCCAAGGCAATTCTTGGAGAAAAGTTTAAGTATGAACTGCTAACCATGATAACAATTTAAGAACATTTTATATTTGTTTTCATATAAAATACATTCCTTTACTGATTTCTTATTATCTTGTTCTAGAATAATAGAGTCAGAATAGCTTCAAAATAGAGCCAGATTTGGGGACATCCTTTCATAGATAATGATTGAAAAAGATAAGTTTTCATGCAAATAAATGCCACAGGCAAGTACACTCCATCAGAGATTTCTACTTGGAGCTGATTCATTATCTGGGGCCTCTGTTAAAATATACAGAAATTTTGGAATGTCAAAACTTGATGAGAGGCTGGAGACGTGTTACAAGATGAGGTCAGTCATGCACTTTGAGTTTTTCTGCTTCATTGAAAAATCTTCCAAAACAATTATCTTTCTGATCTAATAACACAGTCTTGCCAAATCTGTGAAAACATGACAGATATTTTGGCTGAAGTGAGTTTTACACAATGAGAATTTAAATAATTGAAAGCATTTCACTCATATTAGAAAAGAGCTTGGAGAACGGAAGGTCTCCATCACTGAATGGTAAGTGGGAGGTGGAATTCCAGGGTTGGTGGGAAAGTTGAAGCTGACTGTAAGCATTCACCATGCTGAAGGGTCACCAACAGAGAGCTGGTGATAGAGATATCCAATCTGAAGTCTGTAGTTGGGGTCAGAGAATAAATTTGTGTCTCCTCCTAAGTGTGGAACTAGAGCATGAGGTCAGTGTCATTCTGTCATTACACAGTCTTCATCATACGCATGTTGGCTTCCTTCTCAGATGCCTTTTTCACCCCTCTTCCTGGCTTCTGGAAGCAAGTTTGATATTTTATTCCCTCAAGTGGAGTGCTGTCATGAGGTCGCTTTCAAATACTTTGACTCGTATAGAAGTAACAGAAGGGCAGATTGTCTTCTATTTGGTTATATAACATATTACATCACAGGCACTAATTCTTTCTTAAAAATCCATGTAAAGGCTCACATACCCACAATGCAATCTGTCTCATTCTCCTGACATCTTCAATTCATATTTCTCTCTAAGTTTGCATGCTTTTCAAGCTTGTTTAAGCAGGGAGATAGCAGTGTTAGCATTCTAAGTGAGCAAGTGCCATCATCTGCCTGAAAATGCAGTGCTTAGTTGAGGACAGCATATGATTTTTAAGAGATATTGCAGTGTAGAAATCCTAGTTGGAGAGGGGAGAGACATCTGCACCTATTTACTCAAGTGGTGGAATTCCTGCCATGACTGCATATGTCAACAAATTATGTAAATTACTGACAAATAAGAAACGTTATGAAAAGAATATTTAACGTTTTGGAAATTTGGGGAGTGTCTGAATGTGAAAATAGGGGCAAGTTTGATCATATGTCACCGTAACTGTATAGTGTATGATATTCTCCAACATAAATACAAATTAAAAGTATACACATCGAGGGACCCATGGTTCCAACCACATATGTGGCAGAGAATGGCCTTGTTGGCCATCAGGGGGAGGAGAGGCCCTTGGGTCTGAGGGTGTTAGAGGCCCCAGTAAAGGGGAATGTCAAGGGGGGAAGACAGGAGTAGGTGGGTGGGTTGGGGAATACCCTCATAGAGGTGGGGGAGGGGGGAATGGATGGGGGATTTCCAAAGTGGAGACCTGGAAAGGAGAAAACACAGGAAATGTAAAGAACGTATCAAAAAATTAAAATTAAAAAAATTTTTTAAAAAATTAAAAAAAAAACCAAAAACCCCCAACAAACATATACATCTATTGGAGCCAGTCTCATTCAGAACATCATAATATAAAAGACAAATTATCAATAAGTACACTATATTTATTTTACATATTTTCATATTAATATTTTATGAAATTATAATAAAATAAAATTATGTTAGCAGTTGCTATAAAACTATAAAATATTTTCCTGTTTTGAGAATCACATTTCAAGGTGGCTTCTTATTGATATCTACCCTAGTTATTATACCCTAGATAGTATATTCAATTACAGTCATGTAATTCAAATGATCAGGATTTTATGGCTATCTGGTTTCTGAGTACTAGTGCAGTTATAATTGGAAATTAAACCCCATAGGAAGAGCAACAATATCAACCAACCAGACCCCCCCAGAGCTCTCAGGGACAAAACCACCAACCAAAGAATACACATGGGGTGACCCGTGCCTCTAGTTGCATATGTAGCAGAGGATGGCCTTATCTGGCATCAGTGGGAAGAGAAGCCCTTAGTCCTGTGAAGGCTTGATGCCCCAGTGCAGGGGAATGCCAGGGAGGTGAGAAGGGGGTGGGTGGGTGCGTGGGTTATCACCCTCATAGAAGACAGAAGAGTGGGAATAGGCTAGGAAGTTTGCAGAGGGGAAACTGGGAAAGAGGATAACATTTGAAATGTAAATAAATAAAATATACAATAAAAAATGAAATGAAGAAAAAAACGGAGTCTAAAAATAAAGACTCGGTGATTCTTACTTCCAGAAATCTTAAGTAATCTACTAGACAGGAACTAAAGGAGCACTGTGCCCTCTGAGCGACTGCTTTTATTTTTTATTTTGTTTGAAGACCAAGGATTGAAATATACACACACACACACACACACACACATATATATGTGCATATTCCATTCTATTTTGAAATGCGCCATGTAACTAAAGTTGGACTTGAATTCTTCCTACCTCTCCTCTCAGTTTCTGAGGCTATAAGTATGTGCCAATAAAATTATCTAGAAAGAGCACTTTACCAATAGCACATTTACAACAACAACAACACACAATGATGATAAGTAAAAAGATATTTAATGGATTTAGAGTTGCTTTCCAAAAGTCTCTGACGAGGTCCCATGAATGGACAGTCAAGTGTGAGTTTCTCCTAAGTTATTCCAGATCATATTGTTGTACTTACATGAAACACACTTGGACTAAACATGAGTAAATCTTTTCTTATAATGATACAGAAATAAGCACCCTTGAGAATCTAAATTGGACACCTGTAGAAATAATTAACTGAAGTACCAATTTAATAATTTATGAATTAAAATTGATGTGAGAAGTGCTAATTTAGCATTGGCATCCTCCTGCCATGGGAGTAGTTTGTAATTCAACAAAGCTGTTGAATTGGTAGTGTAGAAATATCCCTTTATTAATGGCAGTTATTATCACTGTTATTCTGAAGAAAACTTTATAATATGAAGCATGCTAAAGAATGTCAAGTGTGCTAGCTAGGACATATGCTTAAAGCTAATGAAGTTGATATTTATTTTAAAAGATTATATTAAGCCGGGCAGTGGTGGAACATGCCTTTAATCCCCGCACCAAGGAGAGAGAGGTAGGCGGATTTCTGATTTTGAGGCCAGCCTGGTCTACAGAGTGATTTCCAGGACAGCCAGGGCTATACAGAGAAACCATGTCTTGAAAAACCAAAAAAAAAAAAAAAAAAAAGATTATATTTTAGGTTCTGGTAAAAATAGCTGACTTCTATACCTCCGTACATAGAGGTTCTTGCTTCCACAAATTATAAACATTACTCCTCTATTAGAATTGAATTTTTAATGCTATCCAATATAGGAATGGATAACTATCTATGGCAGTGCATTAAATTAAATAAAATAATGCGATTATCAGATTGTTTTATGTCTTACACTTTTCTAAAACCACAAATGATTTTTGCTTTGAAACAGATACAGAAACCCGTAAGACATTATGGAGATAGAGATAGAGATAGAGATAGAGATAGAGATAGAGATAGAGAGAGAGAGAGAGAGAGAGAGAGAGAGAGAATTAGTTTAAATGAGATGTCTCCATCAAATCTCTACATTCAGAGCTCAGGGTACTCTGCAGAAATGGAGAACAAAAGAGTGTTAAAGCCATAGCATATTGAGAGTATCAGGAAAACAAGACCTTCTGAATCACATAAACAAGGCACCTATAAACTCATAGAGATGAAAGCAACAAACACAGGACCTATATGGGTCTTTACCAAGTCCTTCGCAAATATATTATGGCTTTTAGTTTAGTGTGGGAACAAGTTGGTGTTTGCGTGATCTCATGACTCTTTTTCTTCTCATGGGTTGCCTTTACAACCTAAATGAAACGGCTATTCCTTTCTCTTATTATATTTTAGTTTGTCATGTTTGGTTGTTATGTCTTAGAAGCCTATTCTTTCTAATCAGAGAAAGATAGGGAGAGGATCTAGAGGAGAGAGGAAATAAGGTATTGGGAACTGGGAAGACTAGAAGGTGGGGAAGGGATATTGTATTGAAAGGGTCCATTTTTTGGGTTATTTTATTTATTTATACTTCACATGTTATCCCCATCCCTCCTGCTTCTATGAGGGAGCTCCTCCACCCACCTTCCCACTCCCACTTCACCAGTCTACCATTCCCCTATACTGGGGCATCAAGCCTTCACAGGACCAAGGTCCTCTCTTCCCATTGATGCCTGACAAGGCCATCCTCTGCTACATATGCAGCTGGAGCCATGGGTCCCTCCATGTGTACTCTTTGGTTGATGGTTTAGTCCCTGGGAGCTCTGGGGTGTCTGGTTGGTTGATATTGTTCTTCGTTATGGGGTTGCAAACCCTTTAGCTCCTTCAGTCTGTCCTCCAACTTCCCCATTGGAGTCCCCATGCTCAGCCTGATGTTTGGCTGCGAGTATCCACATCTCTATTGGTCAGGTTCTGGCAGAGTCTCATTTTTAATAGAAGAAAAAAGTTATTTTCCATTTTCTACTAGATAAATGTAAACAGAAATATGTGGTGGTTGATGGGCTGAGGCAGAAACCTTACAAAGTTTGAGGCCAGTCTGGACTACAAACCAGACATAATCTAAAAAATCAAGAAAAAAATACAGGAGTGGGAAACATTAAAAGTAGTAACACAGACTCTGAAAGACAAAATTCACAGATGCCAGCTTTGAATGTTTAGATAGCTATTTAATTATGAGTAGCTATAGAAGTCATGAATCTAAGAGGAACCATTGAGGACTTTCAATAGACATAAATTTAAAAGTGAACAGCTTTCAGATTTGTTTGGTAGATAGGCTGAAATAACACACCTAACTGAATAATAAATTGTCTCCATCAAGGGGAGGAGAGGGCCTTGGTCTTGTGAAGGCACAATGCCCAGGTGTAGGGAAATGCCAGGGCAGGGAGGTGGGAGTGGGTGGGTGGGGGAGCACCTTCATAGAAGCAGGGGGGATGGAGTAAGGGGTTTCTTGGGGCAAAACCAGAAAGGGGATAGCATTTGAAACGTAAATAAAGAAAATATCTAATAAAATAATTAAATAAATTTTCTCCAGAATCCTAATAGGACCACTAAGCACTATGTTTCTCTTTATGGTGGGAGGAACTAGATGTGGTAACTTATTCTTTATCTTAGAAGAAGTATTTCTGCATGCCACTTACCACTGGATTTCTGAATAACTTACTGAAGTAGAATACCCTTTATTTTGGTTGGATTTATTTCCTATCATTTGATACACTTATGTCTACCTCTTACTCACTTGATCCAATCAGCATAATGTCTTCAATACAATGAACCAATGTGACTTTTGAAAGAGAGAGATAATCAAGATTCCTTTGAAATAAGTTATGACAGAAGGTTGGAGACTTAATATATCCCTTGGGTAAAACTGTAAAATTTTCTGTAAAAGTAACTTTACTCACCAGACATAATTGTCTCTGAAGCTTGTTGTCTCTGTCTGCTAACCTAGGCCTAGTTCTGGAAGCTTCTGACCTCTATAAAATCTAATTTATTCCTGGAATATTTTCAGCATCTGAGACTGATGTGTGAAACATAAAGAAAGCAAATCACTGCCAGTGCAAGCTATGCTCTAATAACTCAGTTTTCCCACTCCCAAGGTCCCCATGGTCCCCATGTGGCAGCTGCACAACTATCATTCTCTTGCTGTGAATCCTGCTAACATTCCCAGTCTTCTACCCCCATGGTTAGCTGTCACAAATTACTGTAACCCAGTAAAATCAAAATTCTAGAGGCTTGTACTTTATCAGATTTATATCAGTAAATTCTCTACTCAGAAAATGCCCACACAATGATCTCAGAGCCAACTGATATTGCTATAAGCTGCCCACCTATATTAGAAAAATTGTTCTGTATTAATTCATCCCTTCTACGATATTCATAGCTACCTGTGGCTATTTAAAGCCACGCAGGTCTGGTTTGTCCTTTTCTTCCTCCATCTTCCTTCCTTCTCTCTGTGTGTTCCTATTTTTCTAAAGCTCTCAGCCTGCCTTCTTTATTCAATGCCCAATCACAGGCTGTAGTGTTGTCTTGTGCCTGACCTCACCTACATATAGACAGCAATCCACAGAGACTTACTGAGCCCCATAAGCTCAGCATGTTGAGTTCTCTCTGAACTCTGGCTGAATGTTTCAACTCAGCTGTTCTGGCTCAAACTCCTTTCCAAGCTGACTTAGTTAGTCTGGCTTCCCTTAGGTTTTCCCTGAATTGCTCTGTTGGGCCTAAAACTATAGAAATTTATCTTCTGGCTCCTTCTTATTCTCTGACTTCAACTGCCTCAACTGTAACCTGTCTCTGTAAAGCTGTCCTGGTAAAACTGTCTCCTCTCTCTCCTGACTCACTCTGTGACCAACTCCCTCCTGCCCAATGCTGGCCTCTTAACTAGCCTCTCCTTCCTCTCTCTTTAGAGTTAAGCATATTGAGTTCTGTCAAATCTTTCTCTGAATTGTTACTTCTTCTACTTCTCAATTCAAACATGGCTGTTTCCTTCTATAAACTAACTTTACGTATTTGATCGGGACTGTAAATTGTTTCTGTGCATCTAGATAAGGTGAAGTATTTCCCTAAGTTTATTCTTTTTTTATTCACTCTATCTTTAGATACAAGTTGGTTAATTTGATCGCTAAACTTATTCTTTTCTGTTGTCAGTTCACCCAGCAATACAAGAAGCAACCACCTTGGAGGATTATTTTTCTTACTTTTCCATGAATTGCCAAGCATTTCATACAGAGAGTCACTAAATTCCTACTAAATGCAGCAAGCTTTCAAACATTCGTACCACAGGCTTTCAGTATTCTCCATACTACTAGGGGAGTCTTCAGTAGTGTTGATGAATTGCCAAGCCTGCTTAAAAATCTTAACAATTTCATTCTTAAAATTCTGTGTCCCCAGAACCATTCCTGGTACAACAGTCTGTATTAGCTAGGGTCCTGCAGAGGAACAGAACTTTCAACTCTTAACTCACATTACAAACATATCTGAATACATCAGAACCAACAAGACTGCCCCCTCTAAATGTAAGCAGCAGGTAATGTATGCAGGATTTGTACCAACAGATTTGTTATCTAGATATTAATTAATTATTTACATCCATAGGAGGCAGTAATTACTGAGATTCTCATGAGAGAAAAGTCTATAACAGTGATTGTTGAGGTCTATAAATCATCACACAAACTACTCAGACACTGATCTCAGTCAAATAGGGGTGGTTTTTTATTAAGCTCTATATCCCAAGATTGACTGATCAGAACATAAGGCAAACTAAGGCTCTGACTGTGACATTGAGTTAAGACTCTATAAGGCTTTTTAAGCCTGAGATCTTCAAATATCTGTGTCAAGTTATTCCACCAATCAGGATTTAGGGATAGGGGACGTTGATAGGAACATGCCTTTGTTGTACACTTATCCTGCTTCCATTTCTTGCAGTAGTCAACTGTGGCAGAGGACTTGCCTTGTCTAACATTTATGTCTTGTCAACCAAGGTGATAGTTGTTTAACATCCATTTCTTAACTCACCAACCAGGATGTTTGGTACCCATGTATACCATGTATATGTCTCTTTCTCCCAAGTGGAATGTCAGTTCCCGGGAGGTCTTCACAACTTAAACTTTACTCAACCCCTAATCAAAATGGAAGTCTTATTTTAAATAGTTGCTATATTAGTATAGGTGTCTCTTGTATGTAGAGTCCATTCCAGAGGCAGTTTATAAAATCAAGCATAATAAAACCTTACACACAGCAGAAAGTGCTGCACACACGGGTCCAAGCTTATTGTGGGTAACTAAATAAACCTATTCTACTGACTTCTCTTATGATTGGTTTCCAAGGGCATAGAACATAACAGAATATGTAATCAACTTGGGCATGATATTCCTAGTGACAGCAGAAACAACATATGAAAAAGTTTCCCTATAATATTAGTAAGAAAGCAAAATGGTAGCCAGATAACAGTTACCTAGGACTTAACATTTTACCCGGGCCTTCACATTTTATCTAGGACTTAATATTCCATCTAGACCTTAATATTTAATCTAGATCATAATAGAGATTAACTCAATAAATTTGGAAATATTCTCAATACTGATACTTTTAAGGTGGGTGATTATTAAAATTATTGACTGAAAGTTTAAAAACACCAGTTAATATACTTCACTGTGGCTAACACTAAAGTCATTCTACTCTACTGGCATCTTAATAATTTTCTCTCTTACTCCCTTTCCATGGATTGCCTAGAGAACCATCTGCCTATTTTTCTATGCTCTCTAATAGCTAACTGTATTCAAATTGCCCAATTAGAACGTGCAATAAATAAGTAGATCTGTTTGGAAATGGCAATGCTTTGAAGAAAGCTTCAATTTGTTGTTGTTTCAAAATAAGAAAAATTCCAGCAGTTAGATTTTACCAAATGAAGACTCAAGAGTCAGATGTTGGTGTCAAAACTTGCTAGCCTAGAGAGGCAGAGAAAGCACCCTGAAGATCATCCTACTCCACCAACACCCCAGAAGGAAAAGTGCCTTTCGATTTTTTCCACACTATCTTAAATACCTTCCTCTTGAAGGCCCCTCCTTTTTGTTTACTTTTGTTCACTCTCTGTCTGCAGGATAAGTGATTTACTTCTTCAACTACAGTTGATTTTATTTAGCTCTTGGAGTAAAGGTGTGTGCTAAGGCTGAGCCAAACCACACATACTTGTTTATAGTAAACAAGGATCAAAGGCTGAGCCATATCACAATTAGAAACAGATTTTTACAGTTCACAATCTTGGGTTTCACAGTGTGATTAAATATCCTCAAATATCCCTCCCCTTTTTTTTCTAAATAAAAGACTCTTTCTACTCTTCAACCCTATCAGGGACCTAAAAAGGATAAATATTATGTAAATAAACAAGAAGTGTAGAGCAGCTTTCAAAACCATAGAAATGACAGAGATGCTGGCCATCTGAACAGTCACTCAAGATTCCTCTGCAATGTTGAAGCATCCATCTCTTCTGGCTACTGCCCTGGATATCAGACAGATTTGTCTGTGAAACAGGTTTTATGATGGACTTCTCTACCTTGATCTGTCAGAGTTCTACTTTCTTTTTGTCCTGTTTGTCCACAGCTTGGACAGCATACTGTCAGCAGCTGAGGCTAAGGCAATTCTTGCCCAGTGGCAGCTTGCCACATTAAAGCAAATTCCATAAGGAGATTCTTGGATGCTCATATTCTTCGTTGAAGTAGAATGGTGTTGCTGCCAGGAGCTAACAAGTCTCACTGTCAAAAAAAAGGTCTTAAATTAATAAAAGATCATTAAATGCCATATTCTACAGATCTCTGATGTTTTTTAAGAGAATCTATCTCATTATTTTTGAATAGGCAAATGTTGCTGGTCTCTATGTATTTATCATCTGATTAACTTAGAAAATATCTGTGATTAACTAAACTGGTACTTAACAAAAATCACATTTGGTTGACTATTAAATTAAATTTTTAATTATCTTAAACAATTTGTAATAGTAGCTTCCAAAAGAACTAGAACTTCACATTACATTTTCAAGAAATACATTAGTACAATACCTTGAAAGGAATTGATATATAGTATGTCATAACCAAGATATAATCTTAATTTTGTATCAGTATACAACAATCTTTATGGGTAGATTCAATAGTCTCCCCTTCTATTCCTATTATTCCTACATTATTTGTATATCTCCATTTTTATCTAAATAAATAAAAGAAAATAACTCTGGTATAGTACATCTGATTATAATAATGAAGCTATTTCTGTCAAGCTTTCTACAGTGTCCTGCTTGGTTTGGTTGTACTTGACAGTTTTCTGATTAAGTATTTTTGAATTCACTGTTCTGCAGAATGTTCTTGCCTGTCTCATATGAACTCAGCAATTTGGTAGTCCTAACCTTACCTTTAGGTAGTGTTTGTCAGCTTAGTTGCAATCCTGTCTAGGTAAAACATAGCATCAACCCAGAGGTCCACTGTGCAGAACCTGATGGTTGAAGAGGCATGGGGCAGTTTTGCCCAGTGGTAACCTCACAACAAACCTGGTGGATTCATCTTTGTGGGGCCCCATATGTTCTTGAAAATCTAAAAAGGTTGTATTAGGAGTGGTAGAAAACTCAAAATATTTTAAATGCCATTTCCATCAAATCACCAAAAGTTTTGATGATCATTAAGTCAAACCTAAAACCAAAACATGAAGCTAGATGATGCTTATTTCTAGAATTAGCTAATACTCTGTATTACTACTAATATAACAACAGGAAGTATATATATAAATTATAATAATCTTATATATTTTAAGATAATATTCATTCATACCTTATTGCAAGTTTTAAAGGCTCAAATGAAAACCAAAATATTAATGAGATTAGTGGCAAGAGAATAACCCTAATTTTTTGGTTTTTTTCTGTCCCAAATCAGGTGACAAAAGAGACAAGATGGAGTTGGGCAATAGCTGATGACCAATTTAATCCTTTTCATGGGATGAAAGAGACAAAAAAAATCTTTTCAGTTCAGACTCCATTTTAGATAATCTTGCCCCCATAAATGTTCGGGACTTACTCCAAAAAAACTGTCTTGTGTTGGCAGTGAACTGAGACCAAGTTAGAGGTTGAAGAAAGGGGATAAGATTTTAAATGAAAATAAAGAAAATATCCAATAAAAGAAAAAAAAAAGACTCTTATGCAATTGCATCAGATGCAGTTGCTGACTGGTCTTTAGGGTTCACTAATATTTCCTTGGCACTACAGGACATTTCCTTTTGTCCTATCCTCTTTCTTCAGATGTTTCACTCATCTCGAGGTCTCTGGTTTCCTTAATTCGATGCTTTATTGTCCTTAAAAGATAAAAGCAAAATCTTTCCCCAATCCTAATTCTGAGGGGATACTCCTTTTTGGTAGGTTATGTCTTTCTTTGGTCAAAATGATTTTGGCAATAGAAAACGTACCATTATTATTTTCTAATTGAAATTTAGAAACTTCTTTTGACATTTTGAAATTAAATATAAGTTTTAGATGTATTTATTTTTGGATCACAAAAGACATCCACATTCAATTTCATCCTGTCTTTTGCAGGCAGCTTTTAAATTTAAATCACTGTAATTTTTGTATGTCTGCCTCTGCCTCCCAAGTGTTGGGATCAAAGGCAGGGGACTCTTAAGTGCTGGGATTAAAGGTGAGAACGCCCACTATCTTGCTAACTCCTTGTCAACTGGTTGATTGCTCTGCCTCTTCAGCTAGCATTGACTTTATCTAGTTCATGGATTAAAGGTATGTGTTACAGATGAAGACACAACAAGTACTTGTTTACAGTAAGCAGAAATGTCTAGCATCAAAGGTTGAGCTATACCACAATTATAAACATATTTTTACAGTTCCCAATTTTGGCATTACAGAATATGATCAAATATCTTGCAATAACTTCTCTAATTACAACAAAAACACTTTCTGTTTCATTTATATATATTTTTTCCAACATGAATGCAAAAGTTATGTTGCAGCATTACTGAATTTTGGGATAAATAGTGGTGATGCTGTTGGGTTGCTAACTGAATGAAGATATCTTACATATCTGCTTCTGAATTACCTGAATGTAAGAGCAAGGTGAAATCTTAGGAAGACAAATTACATTGTGAACAACAAAATACCACAAAACAAATATAGCATTGGAGCGTTGATTAGAACAACTAATACTTAATTATTTTGTTCAGGCTCCCAAGCATGAACCCCAACATTCTACATTTCTCAGTGCTACTACGTGATGCTGTTGTCAGGCTCTGCAAAACCTACTGGATTAAAGAGCTTCAAAATCCTTGTTTTCTTACTGTCTAATTTGTCTCAACAGCAATGAAAATCTAAGACAGCGTGTAGAAATCAGATCCCCTCGTGGTAGTACTGACAAATACTAGGGCTTAAAAGAATGATGAGATGTTTAAATTACTGCCTTTCATGCAAATAGTTTTATGTTCTCAAAGAGTATTGGTTTCCACAGTTAGTGGACTGCTGACCACTTGATTCAAGCTACAGAAAACTGGAACGCAGAAAGCTCAAGTGAGATGTTGTCTCCATCAGATTGGCATATAGTTATGCCTGTGGAGCATTTTCTTACTTAAAAATTAATGTGGAATGGACCAGACCACTGTGTGCTGAGTTGCCCCCAGTAATCCTGGTTTATATCAGAAAGAAATTTGAGAAAGCATCAGAAAGCAAGCCAGAAGTCAGCATTCCTTCACAGCTTCTGCTTCGATTCTTGCCTCCAGGTTACTGACTGTGTTCTCTCTATGATGGACTATAACCAAAATACGAATAAACCCCTTTCATCCTCAAGTTGGTTTTGGTCATAGCATTTATTGAAGCGATAGAAATCAAGCTAACACAGTTCACCTCCTCTCTTCTTTGGCTATACATTATGCTGTTCTCACCAGAAGCTACAACCTAGTACAGTGAAAATAACACTGTAGATAAGATATCCTTCTAGAATATAAAATAAATAAATCTCCTTTAAAATACAAATTATATAGTCTCAGGTATAGTATGTTAGAAATAGAAAAAATAAAGTCTATACTCTAAGATAAGACATATGCTTATTTTATTTGCTCCTTTGAGGTACACCATTGTCCATAATATTTTCTTATATAATTCTAATAGCAAATGATGCCTAGACAAAGTGAATAATTATTAACATAACCTGATCTACTGTCTTGGTATAAAAATAAAAATCTAATTAAAATGAAAAATTTAGAAGAGGTGAATAAATGAAATTATATATTTGTTGTGCTCTGTAAATATTTATTAAAGACTGATAATGGACAATGGAATCGCCAAAATTATTTTAAAATCATATGAGTTCTTGTAATATAAAATTTTATAGTAAGTTTGTACTCTTGTGGAAATGATTCTTGATAGAGGATCCAGCTGATATCATCCAAGTAAAAGAAAGACTATAATTCATGTCTGCCATTGGAAGCACATGCAAGTTTCAGTAAATAGTGAAATGGGGATTTTTTTTTGTTTGAGGTTTTTTTTACATTGTTTGATTGATTGGTTGTTTGTTTGATTGGTTGATTGCCTAATCGACAGCTGTGTGAACAGAATAGTGAGAAAGGTTATGTAAATGTAAGGACATAGTCTATAACATGAATGGCTCATAGCCAAGTGTGAAGCCTATACAGTATACAAGTATGAGATGACATGCTGTTTATTGTGAGATTTAATAAATGTTTCTGACACTTGCAGAGTTATGACTCTTCTAGGAAGCTTTGTACATATTAATTATAATATTTCAAAGATTACTGAATATCCTATTATTGAGATTTCATCATAATCTGTTCATTAATGTTATTATTTCTATATAATGTTCTCTACACATACACACACACACATATAAACACACACACACATATATATATGTGTACAGTACATTACATTACACACAGTACAGTACATTAGATCCTCTGAAGATAAGGTTCTCAGCTGCCTGAATTGGGTTTTAAGAACTGAAGCTGAGTCCTCTTGAAATCAGCAGGCATTCTTAACCACTGAGCCATCTTTCAACTGATCCCCCTGTTATATTTGTGATAATACTATTTCAGAAATATTTTTCTTGGGTTTTCTTTTATCATAAAGTTTGTGCTTATGAGTAGAGGAATCTTTTGAGTATTGGGAAATTTTCATTTCACTTTGAAACTTGATAGTTGGTGGTGGTTGGTCTGGGACAGCTATGTATCCAAATGCTAAACACTGGCTCCCAAGATCTGGTTGCACTCCCAACTAATGGGTTCTCATGCACACCAAAAACACTGTACAGACTTTACTCACCAATCTTCAGAGGCTGCTTAAACAAAAGTGGCTATAGTCAATTAATGGGGAAAATAGAGACAGAGTTAGGTGGGTTTTCAATTATAAATCTCAATGTACCATGGTCCTGCAAAAATGAAGTGTCCTCACTTTGTTGACTACTGAAAAGGGAGGCATTTCCCTCTTCCTTACTAAAGAATGTTGTTACTATGTGAACCTGTCACATTAAATGGAAGAAAGGATTAAAAACTGACACTGGCTGAGAAACAGCAGCATTAAGGGAGCAACTCCATCTGAGGATTCACTCTACGGTCCTATCTAGATCATTGGCTTCTACTCCTCCTCATCACACTGCTATCTATTTTTTTTTTTTTCATAATAATTGCTCCCTGTCTCTCTCAGAAGTGAATTAATGGTTTATTTCAAAGGTCAATAAAGTAGATGCTTTTGACAGAATAAACAGAAGAATCATTACTGGATAGACTGAATCCTAAATTCAGCATTCCTCAGGAATTTCATGAGGTAGGTTTCTGTTAGTGCTATCTTCCTTATCTGCACCAACTGGCTTAGACCAGGACATCTAGTTCCTATTTGATTCAGACAGCCTTCTTCCACTCAGAATTGTCTTCCTGGTGAATTATTACATAATATCTGCTTGCTTTCCCACCAAGTTGCAGGCCTCTATGCTCAGAAGCAGACTGGCATTTTATTCCCACAATAAATTTTTCTCTTATGCATGGAGTGGTTTAGTTTTGTGGTTTTACTTACACACTCACATTCAATGTTGAGACAAGGGTGTGAATTTGTTTCCTAGCACCTATGTTTTGCCACAGACAACAGCTTATAATTTCAAATCCAGAACATCCGAAGCACTCTCAAGCCAGTCATTCTGGTCTAGTAAGCAATGACATATCACACACACACACACACACACACACACACACACACACACACACACACAGACACAAACCCACACACACAAATAAGATGAATGTTAAAATTACAATTTAATACAATCTGCATTGCTAGTTGAATGATACAAGGAGAGCCATACACTATTAGAAATATTGGTTTGCGTTTGCATTTTTGTTTGTCTGTGTGTGTGTGTGTGTGTGTGTGTGTGTGTGTGTGTGTGTGTGTATGTGTGCGTTATCTGTATGTGTTCCTGTGGATGTGTGCATTTGTGTATACAGATGCATATTTACAAAAGAACACCTCTTATGGAACATGAACATCATCAACTCAAGTAGGATAACTAACCTTCCAGGAATTCACTTGTCCTCATCCCATATGCCACTGCAACACTGCGATCATAGACGCATGCCTCAGTGACTCTCATTCTTGCATAGGTATTGGATCAAACCACAGATCCTTATGCTTACAAATCAGGTATTTTATTGACAGCTATCTACTAGACTCCTAAAGATGCTATATGACCAAATGCATTTCTTAATGTATTAATTTAATGTTTATGACAGATTTTTTGCCTTCCTCAAACCATTTTCTTTTCTATTTAATTTTTAATTACTTTTATTTTTTAAAGTCCAGACATATTTTATTTTTAATAAAATATGATTATATGCTGTTCAAAGTGTGCTGCTGGCCTATTTATTTACCATTGGAGAATTTTAAGAATTTTAAGACTAGAGACAAGCCATCATGGTTATTATTTTAGGCTTAGAAATAAGGAAAATACACTGATCAGCTTATGGGTTTTTTTTTTCCATATTTCTTTCTTACTTTTCATTACCACTTTGTTTCCCTGAGATGATGAAATTTCCTGGAGTCTTTTCCAATTTGAAGTAGCATTCATCCCCTATTCACTGGAAATGCTCTGCCTGAAGCAGAGATAAAGAGGTACATCTTTAATCCTGCAAGCTGTCTCTGCACAGGATCAGACATTTTTTTCTTTCACCAGTAGTCAGCATGCTTGACATCTGTCACAAAGACCTAGGCTATTTTTATTTTCCTATTGAAGTCACAGTATAACATCTACGCCTTTGATATTCATAGCAGGAAAGAACTGAGTGATTTTCAGTAAAAGAACTCACCATAGTCCCTTTCTCTTTTTTCTCTTGGTATAAATATAGAATTAAAAATAAAACCTACTTCCAGTAGACATGCTGTTTGGAAATATTAGAAGTAAGTAAAAACATGTAGTTATTCTATGAACAATATGTCCTTAAAAATCAATATATAGCCAATACTAATATATATATTTTTTGACATAATATTACACTTAATATATTGAAGATTATCTCAAAATTTTATCATAAAAATATTAATAATAGCACAAATTTAATAAGTACATATTTATCAGTAGCTGCCAAGTTAAAATAATAAAGTAACTATATACTTAATAAAATTTATCATAAATTAATTACTTGGAAAGTGGTACTTTTCATTAGTATTGATCAAAAATGATAGAAGAAAATATTTAGATGTTTTAAATAATAAAAGTAGAACAAATTCTTCTATCAGTCTAACAAAGCTCGGGACAAAATCCAAAAGGAAGTTTTTGAGACATTGAAATGTCCAACATTCTTCACTGTGTGAGAAATTCAAAAGTAAAATACAAGCACAGAGCAAACTGCATGCTCAAAAAAAAGTTGGCAGTGAATGAAAACCAAAAAGAAACTGTATAACAGGACTGATTGACTGATTAGAATGTTAGTCCTGTGGAGAGATAGGATTGTTTCTGGTCCATAGGCTGCTTTTGAGCTAATTCTAGCCTCAAAACAGCCATCCTTCCCCAACTCTACACCGGAATTAACATTTTGTGACTAATAGATAAAATACCTTTTAGAATTAAATTAAAAGACCACTAGCTTTCACCACTACAAAATCTAAGAATTTCATTAGATCCTATCCTAGGCCTATAGAGGAACCTCCCCTTTCTCACTGCAACTGCCTATGTGATGTACTCACCTTTATATTTTAAACTTGCTTAGATTTCTGATGTCTTTGTTCTGTAAAGCTATAAAAATGTTATAACATGGTGTCATGTTAGAGCAAGAAAATGGGGGTAAGCTAAATCTGTGTTCCCAGCCCATGATCACTTAAAATTTCTCTAGAGTTTTTATATATGCATATAATAACAAGTAGTGAAAAAATAGGGCATGAATTTAAATGAAATTTCAGAGGTGTATATGCAAGGGTTCATGAGAGGGAGAAAAGGAAGGGAGATGGTGATTAAATTATAATTTTAGAAAAAGAAGAGCTAAGCATGGCTGAAAAACAAACTTTGGTGATAAAACAAGGAATAAATTTATTTTTTTTAATTTCTATACACGAGGAGACCCAGATATCAACTTTTTAATAAATAGTACAAAGCAGGATTAAAACATCAATGTAATTAGAGAAATGATTACAGATATAATCCAAAGGAAAATATTAATAACAAGCCATAACTTTAAAGTTAGAAATCATTTGTTAAATCTAAGTAAGAAACTATAATTAATGTAATAAAAAAATCAGTAAGGATTCAATAGTAATTTAAAGAGACAGAAGAAAGAAGCCTCTTTGATCATAACTCCATTGACAAACAAAAAGAAGAAAGAAGTTAAAACTAAGAACAGTGAAGTCTAAAAGTCCTAAAGGCTTATAAAGACAAGTTGATGAAAAGAAGCACTGCTCTTGGAGTCCCACAAGAAAACGGGGGAGGGTAGGAGTAATGCTTGAAAAGACATTTCCTTGAATACTAAAGATTGACACAATTTTAGGACTCTATAACTCTTACAAGAATAATGGGCTCCTAAGTCTGACAGAGACTGATACTTAAATAACTAGTAAAAGACCAAGACTCTAGAAAGTATCAATACAGCTCAACAAACACAAGAAATCAATTGATTTCTTATCAGAAACCTCAGAAAGAGAAAGCTTTGGAAAGATATATCTAAACTACTAAAAGTCATTGTTCTATATTTGACAAGAAACGTGCTTCAGAAATTATTTACATTTACAAATGAATAAAAAAGAAGAAATTTGTTATACTAGAGTTGTCGTAAAGTAAATCACCCTGAATCTTTCCTGTTAAGAATATAATGAACATTGTACTTAATGTCATGATAAAGAAATCTCTAGTAAAGTTAGTCATATATGTTGTCAAGAACTGAGGACCATATTTTGTATTTGAAATTTTATAAGTTTAATGGTTTTCCTCTACATTAGTAAAGATTACTATACAAAAATTAATATACAATTTGCTATTTTGACACAAAGTTATGATATGTCACAAATAACTCAAAAAACAATACTTGTTTATAAATTTTGTATCAATGTAAATTGCAGTGTTATAATTATCAGATTTTAGTATAATCTTCGTGGTAATGACAAACATAAGTCTTTACTTAAACATAATTATGTTAAATATGAATGGTTTAAGAGTTCTCAGCCTCAAAAGTAACAACTTTTAACCTATGTTCTTTATGAATGACAATATCAATATCAATACACATGATATAACATGGAAAGAGGAAATGTCAGAGGGTGCCATCTCTAAATAAAGAACTATAGCAATTATTGATTTCTGAGAGAGGATTAGTCATCCTACGAATGAGCTGCCTGACTGTTTATTCAGTACCGAAAGGTCAGCAGTGAAATCATATATATATGCAAGTAATACTAAATGGACAGAGCAGCATGTAGAACATATATTTAATGTGTATGCTTGCATGTATTTCTGTTTATAAAAATAATAATTAAAGACAAAGATAAAATTACTGTGAATTTGAAAGGTAATTTTAGGAAGACATAAGAAGGGCTAAGAAATAGACAAAAAATTAGTTTAGAATTTGCAAAATTAATATTTTAATCCTTATTATGTCTTGTGCTGACCCCTGTTCTCCTTTCTCTATCTTCAAGCTCAACTTTTATTTTCATGTATCATGTACTGTTTTGCTTTTTCAGTTAATGATCCTTGTGAATAAGTTGCACTTACCAAGGTAATCTTTAGTAATTGCAATCCTTAGAAATTTAAGATAGATTTCCTGACTGTCACATTTGTGAAACTCTTTTTTGTTGTGATCATATACAGAAATTGGAGGATTGGTTGTGATTACAAGTCTTTATTCTTCCTCCACTATGGCCAGAGAATATGCTAGGTATAATTTTACTTCCTTTAACTTTTAAGAATTCTTTCATAATCTAGGATATCCTCAGACTTCCTTCCTGATTGTTAACTGTGTTATGCATTTTGTTATGTTGAATAGAATTCTTATACCTGACTTAATATTTATATTTTCTTTTTTTTTTTTTAAGAGTCTAGGTCTAAACTCATAGAACCCCTGAACATTTTACCCCCTGAACATTTTCCACGTCTCACTTGAAAGTCCTTAGTATCACTCCGTGTTAGAAAGGTGTTTTAAATATAAAATGATCTCCATATCCCTATGTGTTTGATTACTTGATCCCCAAATGGTGGCACTATTTGGAGAGTTTATGGGATTTTTAGGCAGGGAAGCCTTGTGGAGGAAGTGTGTTATGGAGGGCAGTTTTTCAGAACTTTTAACCTGGCCACATTTCCTGCTTTCTCTTTGTGCTTCCTGTGTGCAGATAAAATATGAGTAGCTGGTTTCTTGTTCCTGGTTTTGTCATCATGCTTCTCCTTCCTGTTATAGTGCTTACTATGCCATGATGTGTTCTATATCTCGAAGTAAAAACCACAATGAGCCTTTCTTTCAAAAAATTATTTGTTGCTGTTGCCATTTTTCTGTTTTGCTTTTGTCTTCACAATAGAAAGGAATCAATACAGACACCATTAAGCTCACTAGGTACATGTAAAAACTTTTGTCTGTAGCATCCTTCTTAGTTTATAATGAACTGCCAACCAAACTGTAAACAATTAATCCATTAATAACTGAAACACTTTCTTCATGGTGAGAAGTTAGCTCAGGAACTTTGAGATATTCCACCAGGGTCCCCTCCCCCCTCTGAGCACATGGTCAACCCTCCCCTCCTGGAAGAAACAGTATCACATAGGCTAGAAGGGAGGATTTTTTTTTTTTTAATCATGAGTTCTGTCCTTTTTTTTTATCACGAGTTCTATACTTTTATTTTATCTTATTTTATTTTTTTGCATTTTTAAAATGTTTTTATTCTCAATACTTATTCACAGGTCAAGCCTCATATTTCTTTTCTTTTTATTTTATTTTTGATACTTTATTTACATTTCCAATGTTTCCCCTTTTCTGGGTCTCCTCTTTGGAAGCCCCCTATCACCTCCCCATCCCTACCTCTATGAGGGAATTCCACCTCCCACCCACCTGCCCACCCATGCCCCATTCCCACCTTGACATTCCCCTTTACTGAGGCCTCTAACACCCTATTAAGCCCCTGCTACCTCATTCCCTAAAGAACAATCAGTTTAAAAGTCACACTGTTCTGCCAATCACATTGTGCCTAATGACAACTGCTCTAAAATCCATATATAAGGTCCCTGAACGTGATCCGAGAAGTTGCTCTCCCATCTTGGTATGTAGGGCGACCTCAGCATGCTGAGTTAATAAATTCCTCTTGCATTTTGTATCGATCCCCGACTCCACGTGTTCACTCGGA
Organism: Uromys caudimaculatus; assembly: GCA_028551405.1. NCBI lineage: Eukaryota > Metazoa > Chordata > Mammalia > Rodentia > Muridae > Uromys > Uromys caudimaculatus. The sequence continues at coordinate 53,061,053 of CM052704.1, forward strand.
GGGTCTCGGGTAAGTTAAAGCTCACCAGAGTCTTACAATGGTACACTGAAAATATAAATATCACCATCCTAGTTAGGGCAGCTGGTGATATGATGAAACACCATGACCAAATGCAAGTTAGAAAGTTTTTATTTTTCTTATTCTTCCATATAATAGTCCATCATTGAAGGAAGTCAGGGCAGGAACACTATCAGGTCTGAAACCTGAAAACAGAACCTGATGCAGAGGCCTTGGATGGGGGCTGCTTACTGGCTTCCCTTCTTGGCTTACTCAGCTTGCTTTATTATAGAATCAGGGACCACCAACCTGAAGATGGCACCACCTACAATGATCTGGGCCCTCCCAAAACAGTCACAAATAAGAAAATACCCTACAGGCTTTCCTACAGCCAGATATTATACAGAAACTGTCTCAATTGAGCTCCCTTCCTTTCAGAGTATGCTAGCTCTGTCAAGTGAGGGTAACTTGTCAACAGTACAATTACCAATTAAAATCTAGAGTAAATCTGAAAAAAATCTGATTTTGTGTGAATCTGAATGTGTCTGTTTTAGGAATTGATAAAACTATGTACAGTGGAAAATGAGATTATATCAGAAGGCATATTTTCAAATTCAAATTCAATTGTAGTACAAATGATCCTCAAAATGAGCAAAATTAAATGATGTTAGAACATTTAGAACATCACTCTTGACTACTGCAAATATAAAAGGAAAATGTACAATAATTTAAAAATCTAGACAATACAAATACAGCAGAGAAAATAGGGATTAGTTAAAAATATTCTGAATTAGCATTCCTGCTTCACAAACCCAAATAACTCCTTGTTGCATTTATTCATATCTTTTTCTTGGTTATTTTATTTATTTACATTTCAAAAGTTACCTCCTTTCCCAGTCTCTCCTTTACAATCCCTTATTCCCTCCCCTGTTTCTATTAGGGTGCTCCCCACCCACCCACCCATTCCCAAGTCAATGCACTAGCATTCCTCTATGCTGGGACATCGAACCTCCACAGGACCAAGGATCTTCCCTCCCACTAACGCCAGATAAGGTATTCTCTGCTGCATATGCAGCTAGAGCCATAGGTCCCTTTATGTGTACTCTTTGGTTGGTGGTTTAGTCTCTGGGAGTTGTGGGGAGGGTCTGGTTGGTTGATATTGTTGTTCTTCCTATGGGGTTGCAAATCCCTTCAGCTCCTTTAGTCCTTGTCCTAACTCCTCCATTGGAGTCCCAGTGCTCAGTCTGATTGTTGACTGTGTGCATTCACATCTGTATTGGTCAGGCTCTGGCAGAGCCTCTCAGGGAACAGGTATGCCAAACTCTTGTCAACAAGCGTGTCTTGGCATCAGCAATAGTATCTAGATTTTCTGTCTGCAGATGGGATGGATCCCTACATGGGGCAGTCAATGGATGGCCTTTCCTTTAGTCTCTGCTCTACTCTTTGTCCCTGCATTTGCTTTTGATGGGAACAATTCTGGATTAATACTTTTGAGATGGGTATGTGGCCCCATCCCTCTATTGGGGGTCTTGCCTAACCTCTGGATATGATCTCTACAGATTCTCTCTCCCCTTTGTTGGTTATTTCAGCTAATGTCATCCCTGTTGGGTTCAGGGAAACTCTTGGTCCCTGGCATCTTGGACTTTCTGGTGACTACCTCCAGTTTCCCATTCCTACTGTTACACAACTCTGTTCAAATTCCTGACCTTCTGTACTTCTCTTAAAGTATGATTCTCATAAAGAATCGAGGACTTTCTTTTCTGCATACATTCTGATTCTGACCTTACTTCATTAATTTTTCACAAATTCAACTATCTCTGAAAATGTTCTAGTGTTGATTAAATGACTTTGAACAGATTTATACTAACTATCAGAAGTATTTGTAAAAACCACTTATCCATTCAGTTAAAATAAATTGGGGTAACAGAATTTCACTGTAGCCTAGGCTTCTAGATTCATGTAAGGTAGCAGAACTAGTTTGTTTGGAGATGTAAAAGTTGTACTCTAAATGTACTTATTAGTTCAGATTAACTCTTTAGTTTGCTCAAATAACTCTTGATTGAACGTATGCAGCTATCTATGCATAGAGGAATTTTAATCCAGCAATATGGCTGCTCTGGCAAGGGATCACATATCATGCTGGAATGTAGATATGCCAGACACTTTAAATTCCTCTGGCTGGAAAACAAACACACCTTTATTACACTTTTTAAAACCCAAACAATGATATCTAATTGAAAGGTAGAAAAAGTGACAAATCAGAGAAAGATTTGTCAGAATGAGTCAGAGATATCATTCATCAAACTCTCATGAGAACAGCACAGGACAGACAAGCTATTTAAGAGCAGACCAGGTAGAGAGAGTCAGTCATTTGGGAGTCAATGCAGTACAGTGAGGTTGAATTGTTAGTGAATTCATGTAGCTCATTGCAGATCAGAAGAGAGAGTTGAACTCAGAGAAGTAAAAGAAGCCAGAAGATTAGAACAAATTGCCAGAGTTAGTTTGAGACCAAACATAGCAATTCAGTGAGAAGCCAAGAGAATCAATCCAGTTTGAACCAGTCAGCTTGGATAGGAGTTTGAGAAAGAACAGCTGAGTTGAATCAGCCAGAACTAGATAGGGTGAGCTAATTCATCTTAAGCCTCTGAGATGACAGTTATATGAAGTGAATAAAAGTTACTTTTACAGCTGTGGCTCTTTATTCCTCGTGTTTATGGATGCCACTCAGTTTAAAGCTACCAGTCCAAATTAAAGTATGATGACAATGTCCTTTAAAGTACCTCAGAGGGTAAATATGATACTTTTCAGTGTGCTTATTAATAGTTATTCAACATTTTAGTATTTCTCCAAATATATTAAGTGTCTTTTTTTTCCCTAAGAGGAACTGATCTCTCTCTACAAGATATATTATGCTCTGTATAGACTTTTGGAATTTAAGTGAGGTCTTAGATAATATATCCAATAAAAAATGAATTCTCCTGGAGTTTCTTAGTCTGACAACTTTGGGCTGATTTGTAGAATATTGGTGGTAGAACTGAGGACACCCGGGGTACACAATGAAATAAAACATCTGTGTTGCGTTTTGCCTATCATCTTCCATATCAGTATCTGCACGAGGTTTCCATGGGCGTTCAAATCTACTGGGTGTGACTTAGGCTCACTCTCTTCATTCCCTGAATAGTCTTGTGTTGGTTTTACCCTGCAGTTCTGTTGACTTCCCAGAATCTATAATTGTGGGAATAGTTTCCACTGATCCATCTGTATTTTTTTAATTTTAGATAAAGAAGACTCAAACGACTCAGAAATGTTTGCCTGTGACAGGGGCATGACTGTATGGAAAGCAGTTCTAAGTTTTGTTGTCTTCATTCTATGTGTTTGTGCAGATGTGCAGTAGCTTCTGTGATAAGTAAGAATGATGAAAGCTAGAACAGATGGTTGACTCCTGTCAGCTCACTAAAAACTTCCCATGGTGGCAAAGTATTTCCCTGTTACAATTTTGGCTACTTTGCAAAGTAATCTATCTACCTTATCTACAGTCTCTATTCAGAGTCACAGAGAATCAACATAACATTTTGACCATTCTGTTACTTCTTCCATAAACCTTTAGAAATAGCATCCTCATTTGAAGACATAAAACAATGAAAAGAGTTCTGGAGTTAAATAAAACTTTTCTGTCATTCTCAGAAGAAGAAATGTAACAGAGATATAAGATAACTGTATTTTCATTAAAATAGAAAATATAATATAAAGTCTATGTTTTTCAGTGTCCTGTGAATTTAATTAATAGGAATTAGTATTTTTCAAAGATTATTAGAGATACCACAGAAAAAATGCACAGAAATGTACTAAACCAAAGGACTCGGACCTTAGATCTAAGACCATAATCAATTCTCAAAAGTAATTAAAGTTTATGAGGCTATATCACAATAGCAAGACTTTTAGACTTTTTAAATTTTTGTATTTTTGAAATTTTGTATTTCAATATTTTACACCCAAAGTATCACAAATTTCTTTCATTTGTATCATTTGCTTCAAATTTCCCATCCTAAAAGGAGATACATGTATGAGTTTCAGCAGACACTTTCACATCCTTTCTACACTGGGACTTTTGTCTTTTAGAAAATATAAAATTCTTGGAGCCTTTTGTTTCAACTATAAGTAATGCAATTTTCATACCTTAAATTTATTAATAATGATTCTTAAAAGTAGGTTACTGTAAAATAGTTTATAGGTTAAAAAGTAGGTTACTGTAAAATGGTTTATTAATAAAATTTATACTCAAAAAGATATCAATATAAACTGAATGCTGTGTACCAAATATTCCCCTGGTCCTCTGAGATTTTGATAAATTCCATTTAATCCAACAAGTTATGGGAAGTCAAACGTCGCTGGGTGGTTTCTGAAAGCAGAAAAAGCTTGTTAGTCTTTTTTTTTTTTTCCTTTGAACATAGCTAGTTTAAGCCTGTGGGATCCCAGTATATGAGTATATGCAAGGTCTGTTTCATTGTCTTTTTGTCTTCACAGCAGAACTAAAAATGTTCTCTGCTCTGTTGTCATAACCATATGCAACTCCAGCTCCAGGGATTCCCACACCTCTGGTCTCCATAGGCATTTTAATCAGAGAAAATTAAAGGTTAAAAATAAAAACATCTAAAACACAAAATCAACAAAAATACAAGTGAGTTTATTTCAAACTCCTTTCCATTTTCTCATGCAGAATGTTTAGTTAGTTTAATGCAAAATAAGACATAAAAAAGTATGGTACACAAGACTCAATCCACATTTTTATATCACATGGCAGTATTTTATGCTAATGAGTAATTTTAGGTACAAATCTGACATCACATAATAACAAAACTTTAAGAAATTGCATTTAGGCTACTTTTGAGTTACTTCTCCATAACCCCCTGAAAAACTGTCAGTCTTTTTGATATTTTGGATAAATATAAACACTGTGTTCCAGATAAATAGTTAACTTTTAACTATGACCATTTGCATCTTCACTTGGTCAGGAAGATGTCTCAGTAGCTAAAATCACTTGTTGTACAAAATGGATGGTCTGTGTTTGATTTCTAGAATCTATATGGTTGAGAGAACTAACTCCTCAGACTGTCTCTTACACGTGGTGTGGCATAAGTATGTATGCACAATGCATGTCATTCACACATCCACAATAACAAGGAAAATATATTATACAAAAGATTTAATTATGTAATACATTTAATTCAGGTAAATATGTCCAAGATGCTATGCCTTTATTTCTTATTTATGTTTTGAAATGCCTTATATGTTTAGTATTAAATTTCTGAAAAGGTAGATCTTGCCTTGAGAATATGAAATTTTTTAATAATTTCCAAATAAAAATATTGGTTTTATAATATCTTATGCTTTCTATTTTATTATAACAAGCTTATGGTTTCTAATTTTATGCAGTTACTTGATAAGCAAATATTAATTTTCCAAAAGACTGTCACATAAAATAATTATAATTTCTTTGTATTTCATTTTGGCTCATCCAATTGAGGTCTTTTTTCTATTAAATACAGTGCCTATATGTCGTGAATATAATGCTTAGTATTCATATGCTATGAGTAAGAATTATAGAATATAAAAGACTTGCCTTTGTTTTAGGAGAAAAAAATTTTTTACTTAAATGTCTGTCAGATTTAGTAATAAATGTGTTGTCTGAAAGAACTCAAGCTTTGGGGAAAAGATTACAAAGAAAAGGCTATTAATTTCATAACATCGATTTGTTTTAAAATGGCTGAATAAACCCTAGAAGAGTAATTTTCACCTTATAAATATGCTTATGTCTATACTGTCTTATCACAGCCATGTGAGCTATTTCCGTACATTTAAGCTGTGCAGTGTGTTAAATCTTCTTGTCCCTCCTTGTTTGTTTTCCAGAAAAATTCAGAGTTCAAAGGAACTACTGTTACAACATCTCACAATATAGTGAAGATTTCTATAATATCCCCAGTTCTTTTAGAGTTCTTCTACCTTCCACTGACCTGCAGCACAATGTCATTCAGAAACTTAGCCCAAGCTGGTATATTGCTCTTAACAACAATTCCTCCACTCCCAGTTAGGCAGTTTTCTGGAGGCTCTCATCTTTGGTCCAGGTGGGATATATCTCTCTAGAGCTACATCTGCTCTTGGCAGCTTTTTTGGACCATGCTGAATGTTTGGCTTCTTCTGTCCCTTGCTGCCTATATGTAAATAATGAACCTACTCTGGGTAAAGTTTTGTGTGTACAGGTGTTCTGCCTCTCTAGACTCTGACAAGTACAATACACAGTGAACTTTCTTCATAGTTTCTTATTTAATTAAGGGACAAGAAGTTGCTAAAATGCAATGGAGAATGGAGAATTAATTAATTAGTCATCTTCCTTTATAGAAAAGGGTTTAAAGCTTGGAGGATGGAACACACATGTCTTTTAGAAAAGAAGTTCTCAAAACAGAGCAGTTTTGTGTTTTTTTTTTCAATAGTGGGAAGTTTAATGTATTCATATATACTTTATTTAAACAGTTTTTAAAAAAATGTCTTCACTACTCTTCATAAAGGAAAACCCTGAAGCCTAGGTTCCATAGTCACTGGTGTTTTTTCCAAGACTCAAGCAGAAGGAATGACTTCCTGAGAACTTGCTTGCTAGATTGATAGTTGTTCTTTGATATTAATTCACCTTTCAGATCTATCCTTTATCACTGGAAAAATATTTATGTCTGTACCTTAAACAGAAAGAGGTTAATTTTTTAGAAAATGCAAAGCAAAACAGAAACAAACCTATTTTGTTCAAGAAATACTGACAATAAATTTTGACAATATATATCCACACTGACTGCATCCTTACCATAAGCTGTAACAGTTCCAAACCCCAAATGCACGAACTCTGGTAATCTGTATCCTTTCACCTATTGAGAATCCTCAGCTGTCTTACAAATTAAAACTCTGTAATGGTTTGAATAAGAAATAGAACTCATATTCTTGGGCATTGGAACACTTGATTACTAGTTGATGGTGCTATTTGAGAAGTTGAGACAGCATGGCCTTTCTGAAGGAAGTGTAACTTTCGGGATGGGCTCTGAATTTTTCTAAGATTGTCGTACTTCCTATTTGTTTGCTGTTTTCTCTTATTCAAGATTCAAGATATGAGAACTTGGCTTCTGCTCTGACATTATAGACTCTGGAACTGAAATAAAAATAAACTCTTTCTTCTATAAGTTGCCTTCCCTATGGTGTACCATCACAGCAACAGAAAAGCAATTAATTCCAACACTCTTAAAAATACCACACTAAAATGTGAACATTTTACCTGCCTCTACCCTTAAAGCTATATAATACTATGTATATAGCCCTTTAATAATTCGGCAGTGCCATACTGGACAATAAATTACTTAAAGATTACCTCTTAAAAGGTCAAGGCGAACTCCTGGGAACAGGCAAAATGACACCTATTGGTGGTGGTGTTCTTCCATCATGAGTCAGGGACAGAGTAAATAGCAGTCCTTTGTTTGTACTATTTTGATGCCTGGCTTAGTGGTCAAAGCTATTTTATGCCTAGGACTTATAAAAATTATCTCAATTCAACTCAACTCAAATACAGGGAATAATGCACAGTGGGAAGAAAACAGACAAAGTTGTGTGGACCACCATGCCACCCACAGACCTACCATCCAATGCATGGCACAGAAGAGGCATAGACACCTGCTTGCTGACATGCCACTTAGAATAGGTAGAAGATGTCACTGAGGGGCTTGCCAGCCATATAGCAGCTGGAGTAACCACAGTGTACAAGTATGTGGTGGTCAGTTGGGAGAGAAAGAAAACTGAAAGACCTTGAGCATTATGAAGGAAGATGACACCAGAAACTTGAGGGTAGAGAGGAATAGTCTGCTTTCAGTGGCCAGCCCTGCCACTTGGGCAATAGTGAGGTCCCATCCTAAACTGCCACTGAGAGTCATGGCTACACAGTAGCAGGAGTCAGCATCAATATCTGTGGTTCATATTACCACTGGAGAACATGGGAATGCCCCTGGATGTCCAGGGGCTGTACAGATTTGGTCTTGCCCTTCACTTGATGCAGCACTCTGGAGAGCTGGCCTCATCTCTCATGGGTGACTACATTTGGAGGGCAGGCCCTGTGCCTCGCCCAAGGGGACAGTGGAGGTAGCACAGTGGAGCTGGCCCTGACGGTCAGGGTATGAATGATCTGACCACAAGGGCATGGGTATGAAAGATCTGACCTGGACACTCATCTGCCATAGAGTGCCACAGGCACAGAGGTGATGCAGGCCATCCCTGCCAACTCTAGCAATTGGAAAAGCTTCCCATAAGGTCATGTGCTGGGAAGAATGAGACCTGCTCCTAAATAGCTGAAGTACTTGGGAGAGTGGGCCCTGAACCTTGCTTAGATATCACAACAGAGCTAACTCTGGCAGTGAGGTCACAGGTAGGCTAGATCTGAGTGTTAGAGAGCTAGTCCAGCCCTTCATGGCTATAGCAAATGGGAGTGTGGGACCCTCAACTTGACTGGGCAGCATGGTAGAACTGTCTCTGGAGGCATGAGTGCAAGCCAGTCAGAGGCAAAAGTATGAGAGCAATGGAGCTAAGTGAACCTGTCTCCTGTTGATGGCAGCACTGGGTGGCCTAACCAGAGTAGTGCTAAAGACTTGCCCTAGTGGTGCTGATAAGTGAGAACTAGTGACCTGACCAGCTCTGTTACCACTTAGTCCCAGATCTAGGGCTCTGAGATGGCCCACCTCAAAATCTATATCATCTGCAAATGATTGGGAAATATGAACGGTCCAGTTCTGCTGTTCCAAAGAAGCAGGATCTCCATGTCACAGGTCAACAACAGGATAACTAGGGGGAGTTCCAATGGGAATCTAATACTAATGGTGTAGAAGCATCCTGAGATCTTGAACCAGACCAATGACTTATTGCAATGAACATTTGCAGGTGATGAAGATATGTGTCCAGAGGGAGGTATAGTGGGACAAAATGTGACATATTACAGCATCTATAATGAGATGATTTTTATGCTTTGGTTTTGCTGCTATTGCTGTTGTTTGTTCGTGTGCTTTTATGGGGGGGTGTTGCATGGAGAATGGGTAGATATGAGGAGATGGGGAGATGAGTAAGACTGGGGTGCATGATGTAAAGCTCAGAAGAATCAATGAAACATTTTTAAAAAGTAATCAATGTTAAGTCTAAGAGGTTGTCAACAAAAACTGCTATACATGGGTCTACTACTCAGAGATGGTATATACCAGCCTTAAAAAATTATTCCATCGTGTGACAACTCATCACAAATTCATTAGAAATTAGATACAATATCAATGGTTTATGAATCCATAGTCTTTCCAAAAAGTAGAATTTGCTAATGAGACCCTATAGATTTCTATGAAAATATTTCACCATGAGACTCATCTGACTTGGTGTGTAGGTCTTTCATTTAGCTCTTAGACTTAGAAAACTTGAAGTACTTTATTCAAGTCCTTTTCTACATTCAGATCTGTCTTTAGATGATGAAGCCCATTCCTCAAGCCATTTTGTCTCTGGACTCAATAAATTCCAACAGGGCAGAAAAAAATTAATAATGGAACTGTAAATCTTTCTAAAGTAGCAGAGCAGATGCTGATTAAAGCATAAGGCTAGGCATGCCCAGTCAACAACTAACTCCCATTTAAAAGTCTGTTTCCCTATATTTTCCCTTTTGCCTATAGTGCTCAAGGCCCCAGAAATTATCAACTAAATTCATCATTCTCGAGTGAAACCTAAAAGAGATAATTATATTAATTTAAATGCATCCCATAATCCTTTGGGAGAGTAGACAATTAGATCACTTACAAATAACTGTTCAAATGAGCATATGAATAAATATATTACGGTTCTCTTTTCCCCTTGGTAAAAACCAACATCATACTATATATCGCTGGTTTGGGTCAGCATTTGGTTTTTCACTTTTAATATCCAAGACAAAAACTAACTCCTTTCTTGAGTCTAAAACCATGTCTAGAGCCATTATAAATCAGGGAGCTCCTATCATATCTCATATGGTACATCTGAACTACTATGTAAGACATTTTCTCTTCATGTGGATGGTTAGAATCAATTATAACAATGCATTAATCAGGAAATATTAAATCTGGTCACCGGATAGGATGTTATGCAATGGTGTATTTATGTAACTCAAGTTATAAAGGGACATGGAAGACCTTTTCTAAGGAGACAAATGCAGTGTTCCAGTGATGTGAGGCCTGCCATTTGAGAATATGTCCCCAAACACAGATACCCAAATAGATATTGAGGAATCAAACAGATATCAGAATAGATATTTTTAAAATCAGGAAAAAACATGCATTAGAATTATTTAGAAACATATTTTTAAAGCCAGATAGCACAATTATGCCCAGAATTACCATATCATTCTTAGAATATCCCAGCTAAGTTTGATGTCTAGGGTGGATCTCTATTGACATGTGAAGTAATTATTGTCATTCTTTCAATTGTGTAGTACTGAATGGTGTGTGAAATTATGGATACATTAAGCAATTTCTAATAGTCCATAAGAACTAAGAATTACTAGATTTCAGTTTTGCTATTGTCAAGTGTACTGTAGGATTTCCACAGATAAGCAGGAGGAGATAGCCTGAACTAAGAATAGCTCTGAAGAGTTTCCTATTTGAAAACAGTTATCTACAGAGATGTTTAGCCAGATTCAGTGGTCAAGAAACATAGAGTCGAATGCAAGTTTAGAGCAGACTCCATTTTGATATAATAGCATAACTTGGTAGTTGCCTTCATGTTCTTCTGCTATGCAAAATGGAAAAGTATCTAAGAGACTTCCCTGTGAACACAAAAAGAGGCTGAAATCAAGCTTTATGTGACAGGGATCCCTTGCATTCAGGGTCTGAAAAACCATTGTTTTAAGCCAGGATGTAAAGATTCCAAGACCATAATTTGTACCATGAAGAATAGTATCAGCTAAAGAAAGATGGAACATGTGCTTCAGGTGGTACATTTGAATTTGTCAGTATACTAAAGACTCTTGGAACATGACTGTTTTTATAGCCATTTCAAATGTCAAGCATTGGACATCAGTTTGCTCTGCTGTGGATCAGTATTGTTTTGCTATGGTTATTCTTGCTTTATTGCCAGTCAAAAGGAAGTCTTTTTAAATGAGGATATTTATTCAATGCCATTATATACTGGAACTGTGTAATTTGATTTTGACATTATAAGTCCTGATATGTATGTGCTCATCTTAGTTCAGTAATAATAAATCAGGCATATGATCTCAGCCCTCATGAGGCTGTGGAAGGATTGGCACATGTCTAAGCTCTAACCTAGCATTTAAGTCAGTTTCAAGCTATACCAAGCATTACAGAATGGACAAAGAACTTTTAGGGACAGGGGAAGGATATTATGTCAAAGAAATGATATGTGTGAGCGACAAGTTAGTAAGAAATAGACATTTTTATCTAATCCATTCTGTTGAACAAACAGAATTTGGATTATCTTGGTGCCACATCTTTGTAAGAGCTTATAAGAGTGTTTTCAGAGAGCTTTCCTAGAGAAGTGAAGACTATGAATGTATCTGGGAACATACAATGTGCTGAGAACATAGACTAAATAAAATGGGACCAAAAAGATTAGTGAGCACCAACATATCTCTCTCTCTCTCTCTCTCTCTCTCTCTCTCTCTCTCTCTCTCTCTCTCTCTCTCTCTCCAAAAAACTGTACACAACCACAATGTGTTTAGTTGTTTCATTCTTCCTTTTCATGGTGGTCTGTGTTCTCAAATTGTGAGCAGAAATACATCCTTACTTCTAGAAACCTCAATTGCCAGGCATTTTGTCATAGCTGAAGAACTGAGTTTGATCTCTTGAATGGTGAAAGGTTAAGAATCTACTCCCTCAAGTTGTACCCTGACATCCAAACATGTGCTGCTTGGACATTGCATGTAAATAATAAAAAAGTAGTTAAAAAATTCCTAGGTAATGTTGGTGCCTACACAAAATCAAGCAGTCAGCATTCCTGCATTCCCACACTAGGCTGATGGGCTATTAGTAATTAATGGCTTCTTAAGAAAGGTTAGTCAGGTTTTTTTTACACGGGCAGCACTAATTAGACCTAACATTTTGTTAAGGAAAGAGAATAAAGTAAAGCAAAAAGAAAGACACAAAGACAGATAGATAGATGGACAGAAAGAAAGAAAGAAAGAAAGAAAGAAAGAAAGAAAGAAAGAAAGAAAGAAAGAAAGAAAAGACAGACAGAACGAAAGAAGACAAACAGACAGAAAAAGAAAGAAAGAAATGTCTGAATTTGAGACTAAGGTTAGTTATATCTTAAAACAGAAAATGCAAAAGAGCATTTAAATTTTTTATGAATAATTAAACTTGAAAAGCACAGGAGGTACTACAATATAGTGTTTAAAATTACATTGTGATAGAAAACTCACTGGCATTGATTATGTGACACAATCCTGGCTGAGGTGACCTTTTCTGGCTTGAATTATTAGCTTAATTAAACAATTTTGGTATGGAACCTAAGGTGTGTTCTAAATGATGTGTTTTGCCACGCAGTACTCCAGCTGGTTGTGTGATTAAGAGATTTTTGCTCAAGGCATGCAGGGCAACAAAGGAGACTTCAACAACTCAAAACTAGGGCACGGAAATGTGTTATCTTTAAACCTGTTTGTTTGTTTATGGGAACTGGGTACCAAGAACACAGAAGACCTACCATTCACCCTAACGGTGATTTGATTTTATTTCTTCTGTACTGTGACTGTACATAGCATGTCTAATGCTTCAGAAAGAGATGGCTCCTGTTTACCTAAATCACAGTGAACATGATATTAGAATTATCATGTTGACATTCTAACTTTGATTTGTATGTAGGCCATGGAAGAAGTACTGCATCATATGCTATTTTTACGTGTGTGTGTGTGTGTGTGTGTGTGTGTGTGTGTGTGTTTATGTCTGTTTGTGTGTGTGTGTGTGTGTGTGTGTGTGTTAGAGAGACATAAAGAGAGAGAGAGAGAGAGAGAGAGAGAGAGAGAGAGAGAGAGAGAGAGAGAGAGAGAGAGAGACAAAGGAATGTTCTGGGAATAAAATGCAGGCTACCATGCACAATAGGCATTTGCTGAGGTACAGAACAATATCCCTAGCCTTGTATTTGTTGTAATGTAAATACAGTGTCTATCAAAGACTGACTCCAGGATCTAATGCATGCTAGGTAAACACTACTGCTGGGTTTCTATTCCAAGCCCCCATGTTTAAGAATTTGTTGAAAAGGAAGTGTAGTTTCTCTTCTCTGACTCTCCATTCAATTTTCTATAGAATGTTTAGTATTTTGTGTTCCAAATATCATACTGGATGCATACTTTTTTTGGTAGTTTTTACATTATCAGTTACATATTAATTTATGAAAGTAAAACTTCAGGTGTCATGAAAATTATTAGAAAGTAAATACTATTCTAAGAAATATAGAGTTCAATGAACACAAACTGATAACAATGGACAACAAAAAAGAATGTCCACACTATTTTCTAGTGTCTTTTCTATTTTGCCTCCTAATAAGAGAGTACAAGCTTGCCAACGAGTCCACCCCAGTGCTTTGATAATGCGTGTTTTTACCAATGGCCACGCTAGCATTAGTGTTGTGTCCAGTGTTGTCCTCTTGTTCTTCAATGAATGTTAAATTTATGTTAGTGAAATAAATTTCAAAACTCTATCACACAATATTTTTCCTGTGTTTATCAATTCAGGTTATAATTTTGAAAATAGTGAAGCACTTTATTCTCAGGTTAAGTATCCATGTCCAAAAGTTAAACAAAATGGAACATGGACCATAAAATAAAAATGAATATAATGAAACTCAAATGGCCAAAGGGAAGCGTTGCAAGTGAGGCCTACTTATGTTGTTACTTCAAAAATGGATTTAGTTTTCCTCCCAAATATTTCAATGTATACACATAAAATATCCAATTTTATAATACATCAATAATATATAAGTTAAGTTATTTAAAGAATTCATAATGTTGAAACTGACATTATTTAAGAAGTTATAGATATCTGGGGATCTCCATTTATGAAGCAATACTTAAATCCTTTTGAAATAGATAATAGTTTGTTTTTTCTCTAAAATGAACATACTTTTCTACATTTTGATAAAATTAAAACTTGGGATCTAATATGTAATATAAATAAATTTAACAAATGCTAAAAATCCAAAATTGTTATTTTAATCTTATTCCTTCAGATCATTCAATTCTATTAAAATCAAGTCTATGAGGGTTCTGCCCTGATTTTAACTACTAATATAAATTTTAAACAAAAGTTTTTTGACATCTCAATAAAATTATCATTTTTTAGTTTTCTTTTGCAAACATAAAATATAAATTTCTTTCCAAGTTTATAAACTTTTGATTTCCTTAATATTTTACATTAGTGCTGAAAGGAGTAGCAAATTACATTCACCGCAGATTCTGGGGATCTGAAACAAGTTTGGCTGAGCTTATGAGTGAAAGGGAGCAGAAAAATATCAGTGTAATTATCTCAACCAAAAGAACAAAAGGAAGGTATTTTGCATACAATTTCCAAATTATCCTAACAACAGATAAAGGACCAAAGCATCTTCATATTGTTTTGAATTTCCTTTTTCTCCCTCTTCCCTTCTTCCTGTTTTTAACAATCAATCATCCAGTCTGTTACTATGAAACACATTATTGTCTCAAGTCTCCCAAAAGCTAATACAGAAGCAATTAAGTTTTTTTTTTATTAAAAAAACTTTAAAAAGTTAAGTGTTGCCGGGCAGTGGTGGCACACGCCTTTAATCCCAGCACTCGGGAGGCAGAGGCAGGCGGATTTCTGAGTTCGAGGCCAGCCTGGTCTACAGAGTGAGTTCCAGGACAGCCAAGGCTACAGAGAGAAACCCTGTCTCGAAAAAAACCAAAAAAAAAAAAAAAAAAAAAAAACCAAAAAAAAAAAAAAAAAAAAAAGGTAAGTGTTTAAGTAAGAGCTTACTACAGTTTCACAAATTTAAAATGACTAATTCCTCCAATTGTCACTTCAAGACGATTTCTCCCTGTGTGTTTTGGGGAGGAGGCAGTACAATGTTGCCGAATTTCAGGGTTTTAGCCTATTCTAGTGTTCTTAAAATAGCCTTTAGAGTTCCTTTTTGGCTTTTAATAACTTTTTAAGATGTTCTTTTTCAGAAAACTTTGTTTGCTAAAAGGTCAAGAAAGTAGTGAAAAATCACTGAAGGAAATGTACTGGTTACATATTTAAGATTTTTTTTTTTTTACTAAGAAAATGATCTCATTAAGATGATGTATATTCCTCAATTTACAGGAGTTTTTGAGGCTATTTCAGAACTATTTAAGGCCCTTGTTTTGTAAGAATAGAAAGAAAAAAAATACTACTTGAATTTCAGACACCTAATGTCCTCACTGTCTCTCATTTGTTTTCTTCATGGATTAACCAAAGTATAAAAGTATAAATCTACCTACTAATAAACACCAAAACTGTGACCTGTAAATGATTTCTTTTTTTTTTTTTTATTTTATTTTTGATACTTTATTTACATTTCCAATGTTTCCCCTTTTCTGGGTCTCCTCTTTGTAAGCCCCCTATCCCCTCCCCATACCTACCTCTATGAGGGAATTCCACCTCCCACCCACCTGCCCACCCATCCCCATATTCCCACCTTGACATTCCCCTTTACTGGGGCCTCTAACACCCTCAGGCCCAAGGGCCTCTCCTCTCTCCCTGATGGCCATCGAGGTCATCTTCTGCCACATATGTGGTCCGAACCATGGGTCCATAGATGTGTATTCTTTGGTTGGTGGTCCAAACTCCAGGACGACCGGGG
>CM052704.1:53077025-53095577 GCA_028551405.1 Uromys caudimaculatus
TTGTGCTAATATCTGCTTATCAGTGAGTACATACCATGTTCATTCTTTTGTGACTGAGTTACCTCGCTCAGTATGATATTTTAAAGTTCCATCCATTTGCCTGCAAATTTCATGAAGTCATTGTTTTTAATAGCTGAGTAGTACTCCATTGTGTAAATGTACCACATTTTCTGTATCCATTCCTCTGTTGAGGGACATCTGGGTTGTTTCCAGCTTTTGGCTATTATAAATATGGCTGCTATGAACATAGTGGGGCATGTGTCTTTATTACATGTTGGAGCATCTTCTGGGTATATGCTCAGGAGTGGTGTAGCTGGGTCCTCAGGTAGTATTATGTCCATTTTTCTGAGGGTCCGCCACACTGATTTCCAGAGTAGTTGTACCAGCTTGCAGTCCTACCAGCAGTGGAGGAGTGTTCCTCTTTCTCCACATCCTCGCCAGCATCTGCTGTCACCTGAGTTTTTGATCTTAGCCATTCTGTAAATGATTTCAAACATCATCCAATAACTCGATAATGCGATTGAATGATTCTAATTGTTGAAGTCTAATATCTGCTTAAAACACATTCCTTGGCCTCTATCTATCTCTCCATGCATTCATTCAACACAGGTTAAACTGTTCATGGGGTTTGCTGGCACATTAGAAAACACAGCTATTATTCATTTCTTCTTCAGATCAAGAAAAAGTCAGACTGGGTGCCTGGTCCCAGGGGGTTTCATTTTTTTGTTGTTGTTTGTTTGTTTGTTTGTTTGTTTCTGTGACATGCTGCTCTGGTTCTAAGTTTTAGGAGATGACTGAGAAATTCAATTTAATTAATCATTTTCTTTCACATTCTTTTTCTTCCCCTATGCTTTATCTTAATTTGGACATTTTCTATAGGTTTTCAGTTTTCATTAGAAGTGTAGAACTCTCTATATATTGAACTTCATTGGTATTTTGTGATGTTGGGCATATTGTTAATATTTATCAATAAGAAAGCTGTATTATAAGTATAGTAGAAAATTAAAATAAAGATGCAAATAAAATCCTGGTTATAAATATCCAAATATATATGGGGGAGTAAGGACATTATACCTCAACCTAAAATGATAAAATGTTCTGATTGAAAATATCAGGAAATATATAATATATATATGATATATATGAAAATAAATAGTAACAAATGTGAAAGCATATCAGAGAGATATATCAGCACTTTATCTTTTTTACTCAACAAGCTAAAGACAAATTAATAAACTCATTATTTAATCATGTAATGGTGCCTATGAAAGAAAGTAGAGAGAAAAGATAAGATAAAAATGCTTTCTATTTGCTGTAATTTAAGCTTTAAATTACTCCCTGTGTATTTTTTCTACTGGATGATCACTTATATTTATACGATCAATGAAATTGTTGGTAGTGGCATACAATGATTAACTGTCCCCACCCCAGGTTAGTGATTAAAATAACAAGCACTGGGAGCTAACATAGCTATAGCTGAAGGATGTGGCTAGAGTTTGGAGTTACTAGCTTTTTGGAACTCATGTACTTCATTTTGGAAGCCAAACTGCACAAGTTTCTAATTAAGGTACTTTTCTGATGATAGAAATATGCTAAGGGGACATAGGCCTGCTGTGAAAACACAACTCGAACTTCTGCAAATACATGTGTAACACTCCATTTTATAAGAGAGAACTAGTCCATGACAAAGGATAGACATTCACTGTGCTATATGATCTTGGCACGGGTTGGAACAAATCATTTCTATTCAGTAGAGTGAAGAATAAGGATCAATAACGCAATTTATCATACATTCCATGTAATACATTGAAGCAAAGGAATACTTACAAATTTCTCAATAAATAGATAGAAATAGAGCCTGTCGTGTAACTTATCTGTCATTTTAAATCTTTTCTATTTTCAGCATTTTAAACAGATCTCCAAAATAATCAATATTAATAGAAGGCATTAAAATGTGTTTTATCAGGTATCTTATATTAGTTTGAAATACATTGAGTAATCTCCCTGTAATTCTCTTTCATTTCCTTTTATGTTTTTTTTTTTTTGTGTGTGTGTGTGTCTTTTATTTATATCTTCTCATTTTATGCTGTCCTCTACCTGCAATACACCTCATATTTTGCTTTACTGCCTTTTTCTTTTAAAGTCCAAGAGTCTCACTCTGGATCCCCTGTGAACTCTGAACTTACAGTACAGTCCAAAGTCTTCTTACAAGGGAATTCTTTCTTTACAGCTTCAAATGCTGAGATTACAAACGTACTCCAGGCCTGGGTTGACTATCCATTTCTTAAATACTACTTAAGTATTATGTGTCTTTGGGCTAATTATCATTGTGGTTGCTGTTTACTGTTGCTTCACTCATGTCATGTGAAATAATCAAATATTCCACATTTATGTATGTACTAACTTTTCTTCCCTGGAAAGCTTTGTGGTGCAGAGAGAGAAAAACAGTAGAATCAAGTATGTAGCCCAGTATGATTACACAAAGAATAGTTTTTTCAATGTCTTATTATACATTTTTTTCTTTTCTACTTTCACATATAACACAATATGTGGAAAATTTTAATTCATTTATACTTTGTTTAAGAATGTGGCACATACTAATTTTGTTATTTTTGTCATGGCAGCTATAATTATTGGTGTTATTTTCTTTTTTAAAGATTAGTTATGTTTATATTTATCATATAAAATCTGGTGGCAATGGACTGATTTAGGTAGACATTTAGATACATAAAAATAAATACAGTGGTAACAACATAATGTATATATACCAAAATATCACTTCTATTGTGAGGAAATAAAAATTGTGTACAGGGTGTTCCATTTTATTTTTACTATGCTAGCACTGTAAGCATGCTGTGTGACCTGCATGTTGGTGTTTCTCTTTATAATTCAGAAAACACAAAATGCCAAAAGAATTCAAAGTTATCATTCACATAACTAAACCTTTGTGTGATATGTTCTGAAATTTGCTTTCTATAACTGTGATAAACAGTGACCAAAACAAGCTTTGAGGAGGAAAGGGTTGATTTGTTTAATATATTACAGTCTGTCACCAACGAAAGACACAGAAGGCACTCAAGGAATGAAACTGGAGCTGATTCTGTGGAGGAATGCTGGCTAGCAACCTGTTTCATACTCACCTAGCTTCCTTATTCAGCCCAAGAGCACACCCTGGAGCCAGTTCCTCCACCAGAGGACTGGGCCCTCCTTAATCAATTAGCAATAAAGAAAATGCCCCGTAGATATACCCATCTGCCAATATGATAGATTTCTGAGTTGGAATTCCCTCCTCCCAGATTTGTCAAATTTCCAATCAAAATTAGCCCGGCACATGACAATTTTTGTTAAATTAACCATTGCTAGAAATTTAGTTAGGGAATTAAATCTTTTTTTCTTTTTTTCAATTTTTTTCATCTGAAGGATCCTTCTCAAGGATATATTGAATATAGTGTTACTAGGAAAGAGATTTTTGGGGGGATTAGTAAGAAAAGAAAAATCTCATGGCTTTATGAATTCCAGGCAAGCATTCTCTCACCATTATAAGCTACATTCCCTGTTATCAAGTGTATCTTATGAAGAAATATTGGTAAGTTGTTATGGTTACAATAGGGTAAAAAGGAATATTCATTCAGTATTCTAGTAGAAAATAAAGATATAAATGCATATATACAGCTCTATAATTGTAAGGATCGGTGATTTGTGAAGAATGATGCCCCAGACTCAAATGTATGCAATAGCAGAGTGTTTTTTCTGCAGAGAACCAGAACGCAGGGGCCCACCATACTTTGGGATGGAAAACAGAGGGGTGGATGTTGCAGGGTCAATTTAAAGCCTTTTAGGGTCAGAGTAGGTGACTTTTACCTTTTTACACCTAGATTGGCGGGTCCTACATCCAAAGGCATGGGTGCCTTTGTGATTGGTTAAGGCTCTGGGGGGACATTTGCTAAGTGACTATACTTGGCTCAAGCAAGGGGTAGGGCAGCTTCTACAGCTTCTGATTGGCTGTTTGTGAGATTGGCTCAAGCTAGATAGTATAACAATTTTCTAATTGGCTGCCTGTGAGGGGTGGTTTTTCCTGGAATTTACTTGTTTGGACAGTTCTCAGAAACAGAAACTTAGGCCTGGTCTCCCAAACTGCCAATTTATAGCCTGTCATGGAATCAGCCTGGCTCTGGCTAACCCCATCCTCTCATAAATATATAAATATAAGTACCAATAAATGTATATTAGTGTTAATGATCAATAATGAGACAAAAATATTTAGATTATGTCATTGTTTTTTGCTCTTTTTTAATTTTTTTTTTTAAACAAATATGGCTTCAATGAGAAGGCTAGGCTGATTCTATGACAGGCTTCAAATTGGGAGTTCAGGAGATGAGGCCTAAATCTCTGAGTATAAGAACGGGCAATTCAAGGTAAATCCAGGCCTTAGAATCTGCCCTGACACCTGGCCTGAGCGAAGGAAATTGGTCAGCAGCAGTTTCCAGACTTCCTCAGGAACAGTTTTCAGACTTCCCAGCAACAGTTTCTAGCCCCACATCCCAGTAATGGTTCTGGAATGTCCCTAGAGATGAAGTAAGATAAAGGTCACCTACCCTGGAATTCCCCTAATATGCTATAAATCAAGACTGCAAGCTTACTTGGTTGTCTCTTTATCTTGGTAATGGGAGACCCCAGCATGCTGGACTTCTGTAAAATAAAACACTCTGCACGTTTACATACCATTTGAGTCTGGGGCATCATTGTTCGGTCAATTCTGAACCCTTACATCACTATGTAGCCATGACTAGGCTGCAACTTGCTATGTAGAACAGAATGGCCTTGAACTCAGAGATGAAGCTGTCACTCTCTCCTAAGGGTTGGGATTAAAGGCATGTGACTTTATGCCTGGCCCAGGACAGATTGTTTTTAGAGAGATGTCTTGGAAGTATTTCTTGAGGAGAGGAAATGAATGATAATGTGTATGAAGTCAGGGAGCAAACAACATGCATAACAGAAGAAAGAACAGCAATAAAAAACGATGTAGAAACTACATTAAAAGACACTGAAACATTAAGCTCTGTGTGCTGCATTCAGTAAACAAATTATTACCATAAGAATTGAAATGGTTCCAAATATTAACATGCTCCTATATCACAAAGCTAGATAAACAACAACTGCAGCTGGTTTTGGAGGATTTCAAAAGACTCCAAACTCTTAAAAGTTACTCACTGGAATTCATAGCATCTGCCACTGTGATCCTCTCTTGATTTATCTGGCAAACATTAGGAATGAGAACGATGATTGTCGAAAGCTACTTGAGGTTGTTAGCAACTAATTAAAATTTCAGGGAAGAAAATCTGTCATTAAAAAAGCTAAACCATTAGAGTATTAGACTCTTGAAATTGAGTAAATCTGAAAATACTACCCATTGGTGTCTAAACAAGTCAAAAGGCTTATTACAACTGCTCTTATCCCCTGACATTATCCACTGATTATAAAGCCCTTCATTTTCTATCATCTCAATATCTGTGTGTACTTTTATAGATCATTCAGTAATTCGTTTGTTGACACAAGCCATGTTCTCTATAATTAATTGGTTTTGGCTTTGTCTGAGAAGTTAACTCTGCTGCTGTCCAGTTCAGCACACTTGTAAGAAACCTATACATGAAGAGAATGAAGATTCAAGATAGAAGAGACTTTATACTAAAGATAGTTGTTGCTAGCATTTGGTCTAAGCTCCACCCCACAGTTCTCTGCCTCACAGTTACCTGGCAACAGCCAGGTATGCCTGACTCAATATAAAAGGGGCTACTTGCCCCCTTCACTCTCTCTTTCCCTTGCCCTCTTGCTTCCGATCTGTGGCTCTCTTCCCTTCTCCCTTCCCCCTCTCCTCATTCCTCCCCCCTCCCCCTCTCTCCATATGCTCACGGCTGGCATCTACTTCTCTCTCTCTCTCTCTCTCTCTCTCTTTGTTTGTCTGCATATTTTCCTTGCTGGGCTCTATTCCTCTCTTGCTCTCTTCTTTCTTTCTGTCCTTCTCTCTTGCCCTTCTCTGCCTTCTTAACTTTGTTCCCTGCTCCTCCATGTACATGGATGGTGTGACACCTCCACATGGTCCCACCAGGTATCCCACCACCACTGAAATTATACCACATTATACCCAGTTATAAAACATGACAGTAATCCTGAGACAGATACCAGAAAACAGTGATAAAGCTTGATACTATTCTCATGCAAACATTGTCACTGTATAAAGATCACCCATGGAAGAAGAACGTCCATGGGGATTGGCTGTTTGAAATGTATGTAAGAAAATGTCATCAAAGAAATGAAACAATTATTTAAAAATTAAAACACAAACAAATGAAAAGAAGAGATAATAAAATGAGTGTATTGTGGCTAAGACAGTGCCTCTTGCAGTCTGACCATATCTGCTTTCAGTTAAGGTCTGAGTTCTCCACTGAGTTACCTTACACTAGTGAAAACCTGAATGACTCACGCTGCCTTAATAAATAGGTTCAGGAAAGATCAGCTCTCCTTCCAAAAACCAGTGTCCTTTTTTTATTGGAAACTCTATTTTCAATAATCCCCTCTGCAGACATGCTGTGTCATTCAATGCCTTCTCTCCATAGACTGTATTAGGTTAGTTTGGTCACTGCTTTGCATCCTTTATATAGTAATCTTCAAGGGGCTGCCTGACTGGGAGGCGTTCTTCTTTTCTATAGGGAGAAAGGGAATATGTGCTGGGAAAATAATGCATGTTTACATCTCTTTGAAAAATACCTTACACAGAGATAATATTTTCTAACAATAAATTTGACAACATACTATGAATTCCATCTGGATTACAAACAAGTATTCTTCAGTTTCCAAAAAAAAATCAGTTCTAAAACAAACCTCAATAAAAAGAAATGAATTTAAAAAAAGGAATCTAAAATAGCAACTTGTAATATTCAAAGATAAAATAACCTTTGTATTTAATATGTAATATTTTTATTTTATTACTTAATATTATAAATATATAATACCTGTCTTCAAGATGATGAGTGTAATTTGTGCTCAACCATACTAACTCACAAACATGATATCAAAGTGGTGAAAATTTAACAAAATTGTAAAATCTACAATTTTCAAAAACATACTCTTACTTCAGAAGATTTTTTTTTTTTTTTTTTTTTTTTTTGAGAAAGAGTTGCATGTAACCCAGGCTGGTCTTGAACTTCCTGTGTAGCCAAGAACATTAATGGTTAATCCTCTTGCTTCCTCCTCACTGGTATTGTGACTACTACTATGAGCCATCATATTCAAATAATACAGAGTTGAGGATGTTAAAGTTTTGGGAACGTAAGGTAAGCACTGTGCCAACTGAGCTACATTTCCAGTCTTTCAGAAATTCAATGAAAAGAATGACATAGAAGATGATGTGAAGTCTCTGTTCTATGGCTCCTGTGGAAGGGGTGATTCTCAGAAACTTCAGACTGGTAAGAAGAAGGGGATAGCAAGGATAGGTTTAAGAATGCTGATGTGGGAAGCCTCTTCTTTTCTGAAGGGAAAAAGGAAGAATGGATCTGGGGGCTAGCTTAAGTAGTGGGATAGTTGAAAGAAATGGAGGGAAAATCAGAGTTGGGATGTATTGTATCAGAGAAGAGTAATTGAAACAAATGTGATTACTGAAGTTCACACAAAAATAATTATCTTCAAATCAATAGATCGGAGGCAGGCAAGCTGGTGCAGTATATGCAAAGGTAAGATTAGACTCATACAACAAACCTAAAGATATAAGGAGAAAAATAATTCTACAAGGTAGTATGGTGAGAAGTACATGCATGTTGGGTATGTGTACTCCCCTAGACACGAATGGCATAAGCACACATACATGCATGCATACACACAGACACAGATGAACATTCCTCCCATTAAAAATATGTTTTAAAAATAATAAATAAATTATTTGAATCTTTCAGTGAAACCTGACTGTGGACCATTTGCTTTAAATCTGTCAATTATAAAAAACACACTGAAATATTAGATAACCATTAGTCTAGTCTACTCTTGTACCAACTCTTAGCTTTGAGAAGTTTTACTTTCTAAAATAATTTTTGTATCTATTTTCTTAACTTAATATGTTTGTGCTAACTGTATTTCTTAAAAATTGGTTAATAGTCCCAGCAACCAATTATCATCTAAAAATAGAATATAATAAAAGTAAATAGAACAAAAACTTATAAGGAATATAAATATCTATAGTAATGTGAACAACACAACATGACTTAATATTTTAAAGGAAATAGAATTCCAATGCAGAATTAGACATCAGACCTTAGAGTGAGGGCACAAAATTCTACATATTAGGCTGAGTTACCGAGCCCAGCATGGCCCCAGTGGGCTGGGACAGAGTGACAGACATGCTCCAGGGGTGATACTGCACAGTTGTCAATAGCTGCTGTGGACCTAAGTGTTATTTGTATGATAATGTACATATTTCACATTCCTATGAGGAATGCCTGGTCTGTTAACTAATGTTAATGACTCCATGATGGTTAGAAACTGCAAAAGTCCAGGTATTGAGGGTGTGGTTCTGTCTCAGCAAAATGGTAAGTATCTTCAGGATGGCCTTCAAGACTATCAAAAGAGCTCTAAATATATGGGTTTGAAATATAAAATTTCTCATTTATACAAAAATTAAGGATGCAATATCAACTATATGAGGGGTTTCATGAATCTAAAGGAACAGAGGTAGCTACACTAAGAACCAGCTTGCCAGAAAGATACAAAAGCAGGCAGATTCTTGAGTTCTAGGTCAGCCTGGGAAACAGCAAGGTTAGGCTCAGGGGTGGTAGAAATGGTAATATCAGGGTAGAGTCCTGCCAAAGAAGATCTATGAATTCTTTTGCAATGTTAAGAAAACAAAATGTATGCCTGCTGGGTCCTAAGAATAAAAGGGCTGGGGATGTTGATTTTTAAGGTAGTCAAAAGGAAATAATAGACCTGTGTTCTGCAGGAGATGAGTTATCCAGAGAATTTTTTAGGATAAAAGTGAGAACTGCTTAGAACACAAACACCAACACCAACACCAACACACACACACACACACACACACACACACACACACACACACACACACACACGCAAGCAGGACATGGACAGAGAGATCTCTTATAATAGCAAGCAAGCAAAATATAGTTACAGACATCTCAAGAGAGAAAGCAGACCATAGAGTGAAGCAGACTGGAAAAGGTGTATCAAGAATACAGAGAACCTTTCTCTCTAACCAAACTCCAATGCAGGTCATTGGCACTGAGTAATTTTCAGTGCCATAAGACAATTATGTTGGCAGTCTTTTTAGAAACCTTAAAAGCATGCCATTTGTAAAAAACACTAGAACCTCAAAATCAATGGTTTTAACTTTAATAATTAATAAAGAATCATTTCAACACAGAAATATGATTGGAATGACATATATTTGGCCACATTGGGAAGTGGCAAAGGATCACAAATCATTTCAATTCCAAAATTACAGAATAACAAAATGTCATCATACTACTATGTTTAAAACGAACATTTAATTAAATTTAAAACGTATTCATTTGTGTAGCCATGTAATTTTGAGATCCAGGCAAGCCAGGGCTATAGAAAGAGACCTTGACATAATTAAAAGATATACTTACAGTCTTAGTCAAATTGAAATATATTTAAATATACATTTCAGTACATAATAAAAACTAAATTAGTTGATTACTTCAAATTCAAATTTTCCATATCATTTTTATGTATGCAGACTTTTCACATAAATTTTTATTAAACTTTAAGATGTGATTTAAATAATTAATATTCAATACCATGTTAAGAAATACATGAAACAAATGAATTAATAAAAATTTTAACAAAGTTCAGAGCAAAACGTTTAGTTTGCATTTAACCAAGTACACTAAAATATCTTCAGTTAACACACATACACACACACATACACACACACACTCACACACACACCTACACCTACACACATATCCTTTTATAAACAAAACAGTAAAAGAATTAATGAAAAAAATTAAATCACTTAAATATGGTAGGGTAAAACAATTTAAGAAGTAAAATGAAAGAATTGTTTAATGTCAAGAAAATTTTTACTGTGAATCAGGTGTTGAGGATTTGTAAAAGATACTTTATTGTTACACTTACTTTTTATCTTGAGATGTTTGTCAATAAATATGTCAGTACATTCTCAATTTTTATTTATCGTACGAAGTACGTAGTTTGGTTCATTTTCCTCAGTTTTAGAAAATAAAACTTTCCTTCTCAATCCCCAGGAACTTATATAGTTATTCATTAAGTCTCTCAGTAAGTCTTGTAAAGATCGCATGTTTGATAAATGAGATATTCATGCTCTAATTTCCATAAAAATATATTTAAGGGAATAATGATTATGGAATTCACTGACTTTTCTAGCAACCCACTTTAATTATCTCGACATCAAAACCATGTCTAGTTACTATTAGCAGAGCCAGATACAGATTTTGTGGATGTTCAAAGAATACTGGGGTTGTGTTTACACTTTCATTAAAACTGATGAGGCCACATCCGTAACTGTCTTTCATATATCTTGATAAGCATTTGTGTTGTGAATGTTTCTCTTTGATTTTGGGAAGATCCTAGGTAACTCTATTTGGCCTGGAGTATAGAATAGTCTCTTGTTACTTTTTATGCTCATATATTTGGCCTTCCTTCCTGTGTACCTGATTGTCTCTTAAATAATATAAGCAACAAAAGTTACTGATAGGTGAGGGAGAAAGCTAGAATACAGGGAGAAAAGAACCCTCACAAAACACGCCACAAACATGTCTCAGTAGTGAGTCTGAATAAGTTGTAGTAAAATGCTTTACCTATCCAAGAAGATCTTAAGGATTTATGATTTTGTATCATCTCTCATTCGACATGTGCTGCCAGTGTAGGTGGGATATGTTTAATTCCAGTAATAAATCTATAGTCTATGCAACTGGAAATAATGTTGTGACCTATTCTTAGCTTTGACCAGTACTAGTGATTTACTTGTGGCATTTTAGAGATGTACTTATACTTTCAAAGATATGCTCTTCACATAGTGGTTGATAATGTATGAAATATACCTTAAATGTTACTGAAGAACTAGGAAACGAGGTTTCCATAATTTAAATGAAATAAATCAAATAACTCAAATAAAATACTTAAAATAAATTGGGGTTCAAACTGCATATTTTTCAATGGAAGTTTTAGCAATATTATAGGAGGCCTTGACATCAAGGATCAAAATAAAAATTGCGAATGTGTGTGCTCCATACTGTCCTCATAATTACTATCTGAATGCTTCAAAAACCCATTATTTTTAAGAGAATAAGGAATTATGATAAATGCATTAATGGTGATATCCTAACAGGAATAAAATTGTTCTTTAAAGTGAGAAATAATAACATTTTAAAATAGATGCTATCGAATCGAAGTACGCAGTCAATATGAAGATAAATTAAGAGTCTGAAAACAAGAAAACTGAATAAACAGAATTCATCATCATTAAAGTCATGATAAATATTTGTTTATGGCTTCCAAATTCCTTACAGTATGTCTAAATATCATATTTTGTAAATGTTACACATATAGTAAATTGAAAATATAATACATGATAAAAGTGATAATTCAGTAATGTGAAATATGTACTGCTGTTCTTGGAAACTGTACAAATTCTGTAGAGCATATAGAATATTAGATGCATGTATGTACTAGAAGGTTTTTAGATGCATCTGTTGAATTTTGTTTTGTATTCATCCTGTTTCAAGTATATTAAACTTCTCAAATGTTCACATTAATGCCACACATTAGATTTCAAGGTTTCTTAAGCCTCAGTTTTCAAGGAGTGTCTCTGCCTTAGTGTCTGTCTCCTTTCTTCTTGTAACCTGCCAGTATATGTTAGTCTTTTAATTGGTTTGGATTGAAAAGAATAAAGATGTTAGGATTGTAACATCCACACTTTGGTCTTCCTTCTTCTTAAGCTTCGTACGGTTTCTGAGTTGTATCATGAGTATTCTGAGCCTTATCCACTTATTAGTGAGTACACATACCATGTGTGTCCTTTTGTGTCTGGGTTACCTTACTCAGGATGATATTTTCTAGTTCCAGATATTTGCCTGCGAATTTCATGAAGTCGTTGTTTTTAATAGCTGAGGAGTACTCCATTGTGTAAATGTACCACATTTTCTGTATCCATTCTTTTGTTGAGGGACATCTGGGTTGTTTCTAGCTTCTGGCTATTATAAATAAGGCTGCCATAAACATAGTGGAACATGTGTCCTTGTTATATGTTTGAGCATCTTTGGGGTATGTGCTGAATAGGGGTATAGCTGGGGCTTCAAGTAGAACTATTTCCAGTTCCTGAGGAATGGCCAGATTGTTTACCAAAGTAGTTTTACCAGTGTGCAAAACCACCAGCAATGGAGGAGTATTCCTCTTTCTCCAAGTCCTTGCCAGCATCTGCTGTCACCTGAGTTTTTGATCTTAGCCATTCTGACTAGTGTGAGGTGGAATCTCAGGGTTGTTTTGATTTGCATTTCCCTGATGACTAAGGATGTTAAACATTTCTTTAGATGCTTCTCAGCCCTTTGAGTTTCCTCAATCGACAATTCTCTGTTTAGATCTGTTCCCCATTTTTTTGATAGGGTTATTTGGTTCTCTGGAATCTAACTTCATGATTTCTTTGTATATATTGGACATTAGCCCTCTACTGGACGTAGAATTGGTAAAGATCTTTTCCCAATCTGCTGGTTGCCATTTTGTCCTATTGACACTGTCCTTTGCCTTACAGAATCTTTGCAATTTCATGAGGTCCCATTTGTCAATTCTTGATTTTAGAGCTTAAGTCATTGGTGTTCTGTTCAGGAACTTTTCCCCTGTGCCCATGTGTTCAAGACTTTCCTCCCCTTTCTCTTCTATTAGATTCAGTGTATCTGGTTTTATGTAGAGGTCCTTGATCGACTTGGACTTGAGATTTGTACAGGGAGATAGGAATGGATCAATTCACATTCTTCTACATGTAGACCACCAGTTGAACCAGCACCATTGTTGAAAATGCTGTCTTATTTCCACTGGGATGGTTTTAGCTGCTTTGTCAAAGATCAAGTAACCATAGGTGTGTGGGTTCATTTCTGGGTCTTCAATTATATTCTACTGATCTACCTGCCTGTCATTGTACCAATACCATGAAGTTTTTATCACTACTGCTCTGTAGTACAGCTTGAGGTCAGGTATGCTGATTCTCCCATAAGTTCTTTTAATGCTAAACTGTAGTCTAGCAGAAAGAATTCTTTCATATATCAAGACAAACAACTTTTTATAGTAAATCTTTATTAATTCATTTTAATATAATATTAATTTTAAAGAACTTTGAATAAAGGAAATTAAACAATAACAGTACTAGAAAGAAATTATAATAATTTCCACTTGTGCCATAGAATTTTGAATGTCTAGTTGCCATATAAAGTCTTATGTAAGCACACTTTATATAAACCATTCTCATTTATACAATAGAAATCCCCAGATATAAACATTTATCTCTGATCTCATCTGTTGCTCCTAATAATACCCACTATGGGTTTATATTAATACTGAATATACTCAGTCATCTTACTTTGAGTTCAAATAATTATGGTGCCTATTCATCCTCCTTTTATATTATTGGTTATTTTTTCTAACAAATTTGGGTCTATTGTAACTAAATGCCTGAAAAATATAATGTTATGGTTAGATCTTCAATATTAGATTATATTTTATATTAAACTTTGAAAATATGTCATTTTAGACATATTCCTTGCAAATGACGAGGACTAAGGGAAAAGGAATCCCTTTTTCACCATTGATAGGGTTATAAGTTGATACATATACTATGAAAATTAGTATGAAATTTAGCTCAAATATTAGAATAAAGCTACAACATGACTCAGCATTCCACTTCTTTGTGTATATTCAAGAAAGATATATTTTTCTTCATTGAGACTTGTTCATTGCTATTCTGTCTATAAGAGTTAAGAAACCGCCTATAGATGATTGGATTATGGATCATAAAAATTTAGCACATTATACAATATAATTTTATTGAACTGAAAACAATAATTAAATTATTAATTGCAGATAAATATATAGAACTGGAAGAGATTATATTGAACTAGATAGCAGACCTAAAAGACAAACCCTCAGCCTTCTTTCTTATATGAACCTAATATTAAACATTTAGATTAATGTATTTCATTTGGAGTAAGCCTTAAATGGTAAGCAACTAGAAATGTTGGGAATCATAGACTACAAAAGAATGAAGAGGGGGAGAAGACAATAAAAGAGAGAAAACTGATAAAGTGAATGTGAGCATAGAAGAGGGGAAAAATAATGTGCAAACTAATTCTAAGAAAAATCTAAAAGTTATATATAAACTTTTTTAAAAAAGTAAACTTCCTACATATATTTTTCAAATAGTGTAATTAGAGCGATGATACATAAGAGATAGTTATCACTCTAGAAGCCAACGATTATTAAACACAAAGACTAATGCCATGAGGAGGATTATGCTTTCAATTGCTTGTCAAAGGTGTCTTGGATTTCCCCAAAAGAGCGCAGATTATTGCTATTATTCTTGATTATACAACATTGCTTGATTGTAAGACTTCAATGCTGAAGACCACACTTCTCAGTCAAAGCACATAAAGAAACCAAACTGATATTCAGCTGGAAGCTCCATGTTACATGTCTACTGTTATCTTTTATAGTGACAGACGGACAGTGCCAGGCAGACTATATGAGGAAGTCATCAGTAGTTCTCTTGTAGCATATGTCTCTTGTAGTAGACTCAGGTTTAATTCTTAGTGCCCACATGATGGCTCAAAGAGATCTATAAATTCAGTTTCTGTGGTTTCAATACCTTACCCTAGCCTCTACGAGCAGTTAACTTCACTTGTGTAGATGAGTTCTTGCTCATCTTCGGTACAATAATGCACAGTGTACAATAATACAATGTAATATTATTATATATTATTATATTATATTATATTTTGACTTACATATTATATTATTTTACATATTATCTATGCAATATATTATTTTATTTATCATATTGTATTAATATATCTCATAATCTATTATAAATTAAATTATATATAATAAAATAATATATCTTTATAAATTAAATACTTAACTTAAAATATTTTAAAAATATAATAGACCTACTTAACTTGAGAATGATAGTGTAGAAGCTTTCATACTAACCCAACTTGAATTAATTTCTCTTAGTGAAATTGTGACTGAGTCTGGAGTTAAAGAAACAATTATGAATCTTCTCAAGTCATTAAAATGTAAGTCAGAGTACTAAATTTGTGTGTAGAGCAAGATATGAGGACAGAAAGGCCTGTTTCTCTCTACTGAAGCATGGTTATATTAAGTGACACCCAAAACTCTATGCCATGGGCCAGGTTCTGCAAAAGCAAGAAATCAAAACAGCAAATGAAGGCATGAAACAATGTTTGCTTGAGACTCATACAGTCTCTGTAATTATGGCTTCAGTGTCTTTGAGCTCCTAAAAGCCCTACTTTGTTTATTCTGTGGGTCCTCTTCTTCTGGTATCCTCAATTCTTTTGACCCCTACAATCTTTCTTCCACCTCTTCCTTAAGATTGCTGGAGCTCTGCCTAATGTTTGAGTGTGAATCTCTTCATCTACTTTCATCAACTACCAGAGGAAGCATTCACAATGTTGATTGGGCTAGGCACCAATCTGTGAGTATAGCAGAATACCATTAGTAATCCCCAGCACAGGAGACAACTTCCTAAGCAGATCTCTGATAGTACAGGCACTAAAATCAAATATTAATAAATGAGATATCATGAAACTATAATGCTTCTTTAAGGCAAAGGACACTGTCAATAGGACAAATTGGCTGCCTACATATTTGAGAAAAGATCTTCAGCAACCATAAATCTGACAGAGGGCTACTATCAAAGATATATAAAAATACCATAAAGTTAGATTCCAACAAATCAAATAACCCAATTAAAAATGGGGAAAAAAGCTAAACAAAATTCTCAACAGAGGAATCTCGAATGGCTGAGAAGCACTTAAATGTTCAAATATCCTTTGTCATTTGGGAAATGCAAATCCAAATGTCTGAGATTCCAACTAATCAAAATGGCTAAAATAAGAAACTGAACAGAAAACGTATCCTGGTGAGGATGTGGAGAAACGGGAACAATCCTTCATTGCTGATGAGATTGCAAACTGTACAACCACTCTTGAAATCAATCTGGCAGTTTCTCAGAAAATTCAAACTAGTTCTACCTGAAGACCCAGCTATACAACTCCTGGGCATATACCCAAAAGATGCTTCACCATCCCACAAGGACACATGCTCTACCATGTTCATAGCAGCTTTATTTGTAATGGCCAGAAAGTGGAAACAACTTGGCTTTTG
The DNA here is from genome assembly GCA_028551405.1 of Uromys caudimaculatus. Taxonomy (NCBI): domain Eukaryota; kingdom Metazoa; phylum Chordata; class Mammalia; order Rodentia; family Muridae; genus Uromys; species Uromys caudimaculatus. The sequence goes on from CM052704.1 coordinate 53,093,481, forward strand.
ACTCGTTTCTCTTGTCTAAGAGGTAGCAGCAGCAACGGTGCCCACCTTCTGGGCAGCTTCTTTCTTGGCATGATGGGCCTGCAGGACTGCCACAGCCTCATCCACCTTTGAGCAGAGGGACTCGGGGACTCCAGCATGTGCAGCAGCTCAGAGTTGTCAATCTCCAGCAGCATCCCCGTGGTCTTCCCAGCCAGGTTTGAATGAATTGTTTGGATAAGCAGGAACAAATACCTGGATTCTTTTGAACATAGTCTACACAGGAAATCTGGGATTGTTCAACCTGGTATGACAAAAAATAGAGCATGGAAATAGGCATATACCGTAAATGGAAGGGAATTTAATTGAAGTTAAATATATAGATAACTAAATACTTTGAGATTTTTGATCTTAAATTGCAGGTCATAAGCAGGGGAAATGGAGCCTAATCTTATCTCAGACAGATAATAGAAACTTAGGCCTTGATCTCACTATTAAAAAGTTAATCTTTTAAGAATAAGACAGAAGAGGGTAGGGGAACACTCTCTCAACAGGTAATACTTGTTTAGATTGTTTTAATTGCTTTGAATTGTTTTAACTATCATGATGAAGATGATTATAAGTTTGGTGCTATTCATGATATTAAAAATTGCCTCAGAGAGAGGTTGAGCTATTTAATTAATTCGATCTATACCTTTAATGATTTCTGTTTACTGGCACAAGGACATGCTATTTTAAGAAAGAGGGTCTTTATTTGTGTTGACAGGAAAGGATAAAAGGATTTGGACCCCTCCCAGAGTGATACGGATGACAGGGGACAATCCCCTGAAGATCTAGGCTTCAGAAAAGAAAAGTTTGAAAAAAAATTAAAAAGGACAGGTAATTTAATCTGCTGATTCCTCAATATGGGAACAGCCCAATAACTGGCTTAGACATAAAAATGTCTTTAACCAAAATTTCAGCTTAATTTAGATAATAAATCTTGTTGATTATGGAATCCTTAAGATTCTTTGTACCCTTTGAGTATAGGAGGGCTACTGATTTTTTTGAGTTATTTTTATATCCGGCCACTTTGCTGAAGTTGTTTATCAGCTGCAGGAGTTCTCTGGTGGAGTTTTTCGGGTCACTTAAGTATACGATCATATCATCTGCAAATAGTGATAATTTGATTTCTTCCTTACCAATTTGTATCCCTTTGACCTCCTTTTGTTGTCTAATTGCTCTAGCTAGAACTTCAATTACTATATTGAATAGGTAGGGGGAGAGAGGGCACCCTTGTTTAGTCCCTGATTTTAGTGGGATTGCTTCGAGTTTCTCTCCTTTTAGTTTGATGTTGGCTCTGGTTTGCTGTATATTGCTTTTACTATGTTTAGGTATGGGCCTTGAATTCCTGATCTTTCCAAGACTTTTATCATGAAGGGATGTTGAATTTTGTCAAATGCTTTTTCAGCATCTACCGAAATGACCATGTGGTTTTTTTCTTTGAGTTTGTTTATGTAGTGAATTACACTGATGCATTTCCGGGTATTGAACCATCCCTGCATCCCTGGGGTGAGGCCTACTTGATCATGATGAATGATCATTTTGATGTGTTCTTGGATTCGGTTTGCGAGAATTTTATTGAGTATTTTTGCATCGATTTTCATAAGGGAAATTGGTCTGAAGTTTTCTTTCTTTGTTGGATCCTTGTGAGGTTTTGGTATTAGTGTGATTGTGGCCTCATAGAAGGAATTGGGTAGTGCTCCTTCTGTTTCTATTTTGTGGAATAGATCGAAGAGTATTGGTATTAGGTCTTCTTTGGAGGTCTGATAGAATTCTGCAGTGAACCCATCCACCAGAGAATTCCTGTAGCTGATAAACAACTTCAGCAAAGTGGCCGGATATAAAATTAACTCAAACAAATCAATAGCCTTCCTATACTCAAAGGATAAACAGGCTGAGAAAGAAATTAGGGAAATGACACCCTTCACTATTGTCACAAACAATATAAAGTATCTTGGTGTGACTCTAGCCAAGCAAGTGAAAGATCTGTATAACAAGAACTTCAAGTTTCTGAAGAAAGAAATCAAAGAAGACCTCAGAAGGTGGAAAGATCTGCCATGCTCATGGATTGGAAGGATT
>CM052704.1:53095677-53139886 GCA_028551405.1 Uromys caudimaculatus
ACCACTCAGTGGAAAAAAGACAGCATTTTCAACAAATGGTGCTTGTTCAACAGGCTGTCTACAGGTAGAAGAATGCAAATTGATCCATTCACAAAAGAACGAACAGGGTATGTACTCACTGATAAGCGGATATTAGCCCAAAAGTTCAGAATGCCCAAGTTTCACTTTACAGTAACTGCTGGACTGAGAGTGAGGTCCCAGATGGAGGAGTTGGAGAAAGGTCTAAAGGTGCTGAGGGAGTTTGCAGCCCCAAGGATGGAGCAACAGCGTCAATGGGCCTGACCCCCCCTCTGGTCATCCTGGAGTTTGGACCACCAACCAAAGAATACCCATCTATGGAGCAATGTTTCACACCACATATGTGACAGAAGATGGCCTCGTTGGCCATCAGGGAGTGAGGAGAGGCCCTTGGGCCTGAGGGTGTCAGAGGCCCCAGTAAAGGGGAATGTCAAGGTGGGAATATGGGAATGGGTGGGTGGGTGGGTGAGAGGTGGAATTCCCTCATAGAGGCGGGGAGGGGGAAGGGATAGGGGGTTTTCAAAGAGGAGACATTGGAAATGTAAATAAAGTATCAAAAATAAAAAAATAAAAAAATTAAAAAAAATAAAAGGATTCTTTGTACCTTCTTTCATATGGCATGAATTAAGTAAGATTTATTACAATTGGATATTGATCCAATTAACTCATAAAAGAAAAGTTGTCTTTCACCTGAGTAAAGAATGAACAAAATTCATCCTTAACTAATCTGTGCAGCTGACAAAATCCATATTAATATCTTAATAGTACTGAAATTTTGGTTGTGAGATTCACATATTATAGAATGTACACCTTTGCCATCCTCGGGGATGCTGCAGTGACCTGCTGTTTCACCCCTCCCTCCTCCCTGCTTCCTGATGCTTTCCAGAAACTTTCTTCTGAACAGCTTCAAAAATTGCTGCTGATTCCTGATGGACTCAGTTAATCTAGCCTTTCAGACAGATCTAGACAGAATTTCCGTGAAGCCTGAGACTTCTGAGCATACAGAGACTGGATAACAGATGCTATAGCTAGTTTTCTTAAGTCTAACCTAATTTTCTAATTTTCCTACTCCTCCTTACCCCTTTAAAGAATTTTCATCACCTGGATTCAGCAGGAAGAAGTTGTAGAGAGTTGTCATCTTAATTGCTTGGGTTTGGGTGTATAGTCATGATTATTTTATAAATTATAGATAGGTTGTCAATTTAAAGGATACTTTGGAACTGGTTATAATATTAAACTGAAGGAAATAGAAGGAATTAATTAATAAATTTATTCTTAAGCAAAGCATTATATAGCTTCAATCTTGGTAGAAATCTTAATAATTGATACAAATTGAAGTTATAATTTGACATTGGTACAGAATTTAGATATTGATGCCGATTTAAGATTTTCATTGGTAAAATTTCTTATATTGATACAAAATTTAAAATTAATATTGTTACTCTTAGATAGGCATTGTACCTATGCAACTCATTTAAGAATGCAAAGTTTTGATCCAGTCCTTCTATAGCTGCTATAACAAACTATTTAGGATGGTTGAATAACACAGGTTAAAGACCAGAGAGTAAATTCATAGTTATACTAGATTCTGATTTATTTATAATAAAGTGTTTTCAATATTACTCAAACAGAAATGGCTAAGAGTAGTTAAGGTTTAAAAGTTCAGAAATACTTTACATAAATAATCTTCAAAAACATCAGGAATCCAAGAGTATGACATTTAATGTTATTTCATTATTAAAGATTATTTGACAACCAGACATGTTGACTCCTAACAAATTCCCCATTCCCCTTCAAGGGAAATTTTGAATATCTTGACCTTCAGGCAGGGTTGCTTATTGTGGCAAGGTAGCCACTGGGCAGGAATTATCTATTTTATCTGCAGACAAAAATACTGTGCAAAACGATTAAACAAATATGGGATAGTCAACTGCTATGTTCTGCCAAAATAAGGTAAGCTAGTCCTTCATATTTCCTGCTTCACATAAGGTCTGCCAGATGGTTCTGGGCCAGAAGGCTGAAGACAGATGTTCCAATATTATAAGAAAATGGGGGATTTTCTAGGTAGTCAGCTGTCTCTGCAAAGCTAAGTTTTGAATACTATGTTTTTGTTCTTCCTATATATTCAGGTAATGTTTGATTAATTCTTGGATTTCTGTCAATGTTGAAGACTAATTATAGTCTCATAATCAAGGTTAAGCTGTTTAGCATTGAGCAAGATGATATAGATTGAAAGGATGATTTTCAGATGGTAATAAAATTTAAAGTCAGAATCTAATTCAGATATGGAATTGTAAACTCTTTAAGTTAGGAGAGATGGTAAAGTACTTTATCTAAATTGACAAAATTATGGACTGGATGCTTTTAGTGTATATCATGCCTCATAGTTTAAATGGCTGTTATAATTATGTTCAATGTATATAGCAAAGAAAAGGCCTTTCTAGTGAACAAAATGGGGGAAAATGTTCTCATGCTAATTTTATTATTCCAAAAACCTGTTTGCAGTGTCCTTCACATAGGCTAAAGAAGGCATTCCCCCAGTTGGCTCTGATTGGGAAATAAAGTTGCAAATGGCCAATGCCTGGGCAGGGTGAAAGAGGCAGAACTTTTGGGTTGCATGGGCAATGGACCAAGGGGAAGAGAAAGTGGAGAATCACCATGATTCAGAGGGAGAGAGATCAGATTTAAAAACTGCAGAAGAGAAATCATCCAACAATGTAGGATGAAAGGGAAAGTGGCCTTGTGGGGATGCCCAGAAAGTAACAGGGCAGCAAAGATAAAATATAGATTTAGAAGGTGTTAAGCCAAGAATACTGGTTGGGAGCCCTAATTTGTCATCTTCAAAAACCTGACTAGACTCCCAGTAGTAGCAACAAGATATCAACCCAATCATAAAACCTTTGATCTACACCTGGTCTGCCTGCAAGATATGGTGGGGCAATGGTGGCTCATACCTCATGAGAGTAGCCAATCAATGACTGGTGCAATTTGAAGCCCAGTTCACAAGAATGAACCTATGCATAACAATTCCTGAGTGGCAGGAACCAGAAGTAGAGACGAATATGACAGACCAAGTGTGAAAAACATCAAAGACAGAATCTTAAAATTAACTATATGATTTAGAAAGTTAACATATTACTGGTATTTCAAAACTATGCAAATCATATTTAGTCTATGGTGGCTGAACCAGGATATACATTGAACAAACATTCTTTTCATAACTTGGTATAATTTTAATGAACTTCCAAGTCTCATCTTCAACCATGTTAATTAGGAAGTATGAACAGTTCTATGTATAGTCTTCTATGTACATATGCATGAGTTAATTCAGATTCTCTGATGGCCCAAATCACAGTCTTTTTTTGACCATATATAATTTCTATCCTTTAACAGTTTTACTTAATTTAAACTGAATTTCAAACTTAACAGAGCAAAATTCAGCTGCCTCATTTCCCATTTCCATTTCCTCTTCTTCTGATCTATTTATGAGTCTTAAATCATCAAACGAGTATTTGTGTTACTTGATGAGAATTACTTTAAACTTTCTACTGTATCATGGATAGGAAACAAGCTCAGATTTCTCTGCAAAGCCAAGTGAAGGACTTTTACTCATTTGCTTATTACAGCAAGAATTCAGTGCAGGACACTGCAATAAGACAGTGCTTTGACTAGTTTTCTGCTTCATTAATTATAGAATATATTTAAAATCTGACATGAAAAAAGTGTATGCACTGACAAAGAGAAAATGCACAATGAAAAAGATATACAGTTTCTATTAATAACATTTTGTTAATTCTGTGAATGTTGAAATCAGTTAGACATCTTTCTTTTAATGGATTTAAAATATTACAAAGACAAAAAATACCTTAGTACAAGTTTAAGAGTACATAAATTTAAAGGTTGAAAAATACACATTTGATTATACATTTTCTGAAAATCACAAATGCCCTCCTAATCTATAAATTTTAGTGGATTATCAAATATAAAGTATTTATTAAAAACTGACATGAGATCAAACATACACTGAGAATTTTATAGAACTATCTTTTTTTTTTTTTTTTTTTTTCGAGACAGGGTTTCTCTGTGTAGCCCTGGCTGTCCTGGAACTCATTCTGTAGACCAGGCTGGCCTCGAACTGAGAAATCCACCTGCCTCTGCCTCCCAAGTGATGGAATTAAAGGCGTGCGCCACCACTGCCTGGCAGAACTATGTTCTTACAAATTTCAGAGAATCTCACCAGCAATTACTAAGTTCATGTTGGCTTTGATTGATTTCCCCACAGAAACCAATTTACAGCCCTGTAAACAAATCAAAATTAAGCTTAAGCCTAGACATGAGTTCATCATTCTTCAACCTGCATCACTCTTCATGAAAAACTGTGAAATACTGATTAATTTAAACTTATGTGCATATTGATAGATACCACCCCTGAGATTTTATTTATTTTTACTTTAATACATTATGATTATTGAATTCCAAAATTCATGTCTTAAGGACACTCGTTAAGATCCTCCCATATTATCTTTACAGATAAGAGTTGTCTTCCATCCTCTCTGCTTATGTATTTTATCATTGGTTAAATTGATATTGGCACTTCTTATACGGCTCTGAAAGATGACTGATGCTATTCTAGCCTCAAGATCAACATGAAATAAAATGCTTTGTTCCCTTTCAGTGAAACCAGCTCTATTATAGATTTGTCAAGATGAAAGAGATCGAAGTTTGACAATTAAGACAACTTAGAATCATTGACACAGTGACAACTTGGCAAGTAAACACCAGTGCTCCTTTACATATACTTCAATCAAATGTAATTTTTATTCTCAAAAAGACAGAAAACACACATCCACTAGAATACCAACGAAAAAAGACCATTTATTTCACAGGTGACACGATTTCATGCTTAAATAGCTACAAGAGTCCTTGCCATTTTGCTTCCCTGATTTTCATTTTGTTTCTGTTAAGTGTGGATAAAACTCCCCCTTCTTACTTACAGGTGTTATCAGATCCCACCCTCCTTATAATGTCTGAGTCATCATCTTTGTTCTTATGCGATGACCAGATGATTGTGTTAAATGATGAAAGTAATCAAGTAGGTATACTTTCCCTCTATTTATAGCCTCAGCCAAAAATAACCTAACCCAGAATGAGAAAGTTGTTTTCATCTGGGAACCATTTAAACATGTCTAAGATGGGTTCAGATAGAAATAGTCTAAGGGTTATATTTAATTTGTTGTGTCTCTGTATGATTGGTATGATCAAATAGCAGTGTTTAGATTGTTGATCTTGTACCTACTCACAAATAAGCATGGGGACTAGGCAGTGATTCTGCTTTTGACCTACAATGGTGTCACGTGTAGCAAACCAGAAGCTATTAACATAACTCCAGATGGAATTCATCTACCAAAATGGGAATTTTGATTCACAGAACACTCTTCACTCCAAATGTAGAAAAACAAGTGTCATGAGAAAAATTATTTCTCAGCCACCCCACTGTGATGCTGATATGAATGAACAGGAGCCAGCCTCTTAGAAATAATAATATATCAACATTGTGATATACAGAGAAATGGTTATTTCTTCCAATAGTATTCTATAATATGTTGATGTTATCTTTTGTATAATATTGGTTACAAAGTAGATTAATCCTAGATACCAATGGACACTTGTTTGATTTTCCAGTTATGCTGTATTTAACATATAGCAAACAGAAATTAAAATATTTCATTGTAGCACGAAAGAGAGCTAATGCTGGCAAATTAGTAGAACATTAAGCTCAAAAGACCTATTCTAACCATTCAAATAACTGGTTTTATTTTATGGTTTTTAGTAATGTACTCAGCTATATCTCCATCCTTCTTTTTTTCTCTTGTTGACTGGGATGACTTTAAAGTCACTCTATACCCAATGCAGCTCTAAGGTTTATGCTTTTACTTCAGGGCATCAACTGCCTAGGATTACAAAATTCTGCCTCCAAGCTTAAAAGCCTAATCACTTATTAAAAATGAAAGCAGAAGCTAGACAGATAGCTCTGTGCTTAAGATCATACACTGTATTTGAAGAAGATCCAAGTTCTCCTCGCACTAACTATGCCAGCTGGTTTACAATCACATGCAACCCCAGATCCAGTATATTCTACTCTCCTTTTGGTCACTTTAGGCATCCTTACACATACACACATACCCTTTTGAAAACACGTGCTTAAAATAAATCTTAATAAAAGGAGAATAGAAAAGGAGTGAGGCTTGAATCAATTAGATTATCTTAGTAACTACATATAGATATAGTTATGAATGAGTTCCAATTAATGAGGACAAAAGTATTAATTTAACAAATTTGACATTTGTGATGAAAAAATGATATCGTTCCCCACTTGTATTAGTCTTGATATGTTAATGTAACTGATAGTACCCTTATTCTATAGTGAAAAATACATATCATTCATAATGTAAAAGATATTCTTTTGAAAAATTACATGGCTAGCTTGAAGAATAACTAGAAGTGAAATCATTTTATATAATAAATCAGATACTATTTTAAATAGTATTTATTAAATAATATTGTACCGTATTAAAGACATATCTGAACCAATATCCCTCCAAGTCAAGGACAAGTTTAAAGTGCACTAATGGTTTTCATTAACTTCCTTTTCTACTTTGACTTCTGATACCCATTGTTTCCACCATAATGCATTACTGTGAATTAAAAATTTTCCGTGTTAAACTTTTGTCTTTCTATGAAGCTTTTGGAAGTTAAGAAGGAACACTGTGTAGAGAGGGTGTGCTATTTTTCTTTTGCTGTTTTGCCTCCACCTTTCTCTCTGAGAAAAATAATTCTGTGTGGAAGAAAATATTCTTTTACACACTGCCATTTTTTCGTCATAATTCTTTCCTTTTTAATTTTAATTTTACTCATGGACCCAGATTGATTGAAGCATTACAACATAACCAAACTAGTACCAGTTTATCACTGAAGGAGGACCCAGGGATAAGCAAGTCATTTGCTCAATCTTCTTGCCTTCTTCCTGGACATTGTGTACACTCTCCCTTTTACTTTTCTGACTGAAACAAATATCATGACACTTTCAATGCCAAAGAGAGGAAGAATATCCTGAAACATTAGATGTATACTAAAATATTTGACAATTAATAACTAAAAAATACCTTAACCACTAGGTAATCAGATAATATTTGAGTCAGAATGAAAGTTTCTCAAATTTCAAGGAGAAAAAACAGATTTCTGCTAGAAGAGAATCCATGCAGCAAAAATCAATAATATTAGATTAGGTAATCTATATGACAGTGAAACCTTAAAAAAGGTTAAAATATCTTTTAAAAATAATAGAAGGACAAATGCATGTGGCCTTAGAAGAGCAATTTTCACAGTTTAGATATTTTCAACTTTGAAATAGATTCTCTCTTGCTTTGTACACTTCAAGGGCATTGTGTGAAATAACTATAAGTTGCTAACAAGATGTAATGAAAGCAACAATAATTATGGCAAAACTGTTGATACATTAATCCAATATTATGGTAAAAGAATAAAAAAGCTCAGTGGCAAACTATGTCATAAAAACAATACATGATGCTCAATGAAAGACGCCTTACTTGATGACTGGAGAGAGCTGAGCCCTCTCTGGATATATGATTGTGTATTTAGAGGGCAGTCATAAATCACACTGATTTAGGCAGGTGTCAATAGGAGGTTTTTCTGCACTCACATTAAAAAGGCAAATCCACTCCTCAATCAATAACTTGAAATTAATTTTGTTTTCTTCTGATGAGTTCATCTTAACTAAAATTATTTTTGCAATTTTTGAAATTCATGTCGTATAATTTTGTCTTTCCCTCGGTGTTTAAAATTTTATCCCTAAATAGGTTTTGAAACAATTTCCAATAGATTAATTAAAATATATAATTGATTTAAGAGGTTTTGTTTTTACTTTTCACTTCTTTAGGGTGATGTATTATTTAGCATATTTCTTTAAATAGTGAAACCAATCACTTCACTATGAAAGTTTTTGTTTATATTATGCTGCCAATTGTGTAGGATTTACTAGTCCTACGCCATGCCTCTTAGACTCTTCTTCCTAGGCCTTCAAGAAATATATTCATATTCCTCCTCCTCTTCTTCTTCTTCTCCCAAATCTTCTTCTTCTCCCTCTCCCACTTTTTCTCCCTCTCTCCCTCTCTCCCTCTCTCCCTCTATACCCCTTCTCAATTTTAAGTTATGATATTTTTACTGTTACAAAATCATTCTATATGCAATTTTTGGCCAAATGTATTATCTATTGTGTGACCCACTGCTAGGGAGAATACTCTTCAGATGTCTTAATTTAGAATACAACAGGAGACCTGCAATGGCTCGTCACCTGCATTCTCTTCCAGGTTGTTACCTTCTCTCTCACATGTCTTTCTCCATACAGCTGACTGTGGTCTGATGCTGCTTATAGCTTTTCTCCTGGTGTCGATGGGCAGGTTTTTCTCTTCTAATAAAGATTTTTCTTTCATTTATTTCCCAAGGGTTTATTTTCATTTATCTAGAGTTTGCAGTACAAATTACTTCAAACTTCAAAGAATGTCCTGTATATCACCTCATATATTTCATTTTTTTTTCCTTTTTAAGATTGTTATATGAGTATATCTTTCTCCTCACCCTGTCTTCCAAACTGTCCCACATATCCCTTTTTGTGCTCTTTGAAATTCATGGCCTCATATTTTAATTATGTGTTATTTCAGTCATATATATATATATATATATATATATATATATATATATATATATACACACACACACACACACACACACACACACACACACACACACACACACTCCAAAGTTTGTATAGTCACTTTTTTTCAGGGCTGAAAATTTGGCATTGGATAATCTATTAGTATCCTCTTCTTGGGGAAGACTAGTTCTCCCACTCTCAGCATTCCATAGTTGTCTATTTCTTTGTATTGTTGAGGTCACATGATCTTTTACCTGACTAACCTGACTTGTCTATTATGGTTTACCAATTATTTTATGAACATGTATCTGGACCTGAGCTCATGTGTGTGTACTGAGTGTGTTCAAGTGCTGTAGGATACTAGAAGATGAGGATGGACACTATGACTTTGGAGTTACAGAAAGTACTGCACCACTAAATGTAAGAACTGGAGCATTTGGAGGGTAGACCGAGATCGGGATAACAACTGGACTGTAAAATAAGATAAAACAATACTAATAAAAAAAACCACCTTTATCACCTCAAATATTTAAAGCTAACTGTACATGGGAGCACTAAACAAAGCATTCTTCTGGTTATTATCACAGAGAGTAGCATACAGGCACACACATTGTACTGTCTTCTGTGAAGGGTGTATGTTAAAGTACTTTTCTTTTAGCCCATAAGGAGTTGTACTGTGTTCTGTGAAATGTGTATGTGAAAATACACGAAAGTATGACAAACTGTGTTCCATACCAAAATAAAGCAATTGCAAAGAAAATAAAAACAGAAAGAAGAAAAAATAATTAGATTGGAAACTGAACCCAGATGTTCTTCAGGAGTCACAACTAATCTTAACCACTGAGAATTCTCTCCATCCCCAATTTGTCCTTCATTAAACAAACAAACAAGCAAACAAAAAAAACCCACTTTAATATATAAAGGTACATGGTATTTAAAAATAGGCATTGTTCCAATTTTACTTATATTTTTCATTTTAAGTTAAATATGAATTTTTATTCAGGTCAGAGATGACTGACCTTATGCTAGAGATATTTAAATTGGCAAGACTGCACTTAAAAATTAGTAGGGAAGCAAGAACCTCCACAAAGAAGATCAAATTGTATTATGCTCAAACTGGTGACTTCATTTTATTATTCACCAATAGAAAATATATAGAGCATAATTCATCAGATAACATGTGTATTTGGGTGATGGCATAAATATGTTCCCAGTATTTGTGAATACAATAATGTTAATTAATTTCCTGATGGTTGAAATATCTCTACTTATTCATAAATATTACAATGAATAAATAAAATTACTACTCAATTTAATATAAAGTATACAATGTTTTGAGGTAGTAAGTTATTGTAAATCAATTCAAACAGGCTGTAATAACACCATCTGCACATACACATTGATGAATAATTACATTCTTTCTGTCTTCATTTTAATAACTTAAGTAACAACTTATTTTTTATTATAATTTAGAAGTTAAGAACATAGATTTCCTTAGAGTGGTTTCAGGATTATTGATGAAATAAAAATGCTATAAAATTGGGAGAACCTTATTACATACTTCCAAGCATATCAGTACAAATTTAGAACTAATGATGTTTTCTCTGTTCCACTCTTCCACTATGTGGTGTTTGCTTCAGAGTACGCTTGTGCATCTTGACTGTCTTGTAGGAGTAAATATCTTACACTATATTTACAATGAAACCATTTGACATTCTGTAAAGTCAAATATCCCGTATTAGTTGTACCACATTAATTAAGCAGCTTAAATGAGCTGCTTATATATCTTATAAGATTGGACATATTTATAAAATGTTGATTCCTTGTATGATGAAGAACGCAGTGGTTGGTCTCATGAATATTTATGATCATATTGGACTGGACCAAAGTTTACTTATAAATTGAAAGGTAAAATGTGAAGGATGAATTGTGTTAAATTTAAGTAAGAATTCTATTAGGTGCATATTGGAATTTTTTACTTTACATTTGAGATATTGGAGCTTATAGCATAGAATAGAATTTCCAGTTTTACAGAAATGTATTTAATAGAAAACTCACTGTTGTCTTCAAAGTGTCACATTCAATATACTTATTTACTTTGGAGGTTTTAGGAAGTACATGAGTTTATGTTAATAATTTACCACTTATTGTCTATACAAAGCAACCACACCCTCCACTTGCCAAGAACATTAACATGGTGGGGATAAGAAGTTTTATTGTTATAGTGTCATAAGACACTGGACAATAAAGTAGCTGGAAAACATAAAATGGAAGCAATATTATTACAGTGAAAAATTATTTCTTCCAAAAGGGAAATCATTTCTTGTCTACAGTTTTTCATTTGCATTTTTCTTTAAAAAGAGGGGACAATATTGTCCATATGATTTTGCCAAATACAAATAAAGTTATGAAAATGGTATGAAGGCTGATTTCTACTAATTCTTCATTAAACTTCATTAGTCACCAAAGGCTGGATTCTTGCTGTGTTTTGTACAGGTTAGTGTCTTAATTCCTGTTCCCTTTCGTTGGAGAGATGATGACCAAAGAAAATTATTGTGGATGCATTTAATTGAGGATTTACTTATAGTTTTCAGTCCATGGCCATCATTGCAGAAAATGTGGTAACATGCAGGCAGACATGGCACTGGAAGAGCACGTGAGTGCTTACACCTGATTGGTAAAATGAAACAAAGCCAGCACCTGTGAAAAACCTTCTTCAACAATGTTGCACCTATTCCAACAAAGCCAACCTCCCAATACTTTCTAAACAGTCCACTAACAAGAATTAGACATATACATCTCTATATATCTATATTTCTATATCTATACATCTATCTATATCAATATATCTACATCTCTTTCCTCTCTATTTTTCTATCTCTTTATCTCTCTCTGTATACACACACACACACACACACACACACACACATACATACACACACACATCTTTGCAGGTATTCTCAATCAGACCACCATAATTAGTATAGATTAAAATACAATTATGATTTCCAAAGAATAATATGAAACTGGCAAACATACATTTTTTAATTGGATATTTTATTTATTTACATTACAAATGTTATCCTCTTTCCAGGTTTCCCCTCTGCAAACCTCCTATCCCATCTGCCCTTACCCTACTTCTATGAGGGTGTTCCCCTACTCACCACATTTTGAGAGAAAATTTACAGTACTATGTGTGTAGACTTGGAAACCAAGTGTAATTTCACACTAATGGTTTACCATGTACTGGATATGTAAAACCAAGTAGTAGATTTATTTTTTTCCATGCCTGAGTGTTTTTCATTGAGAAAGGATCAAAGTATCCCTTAATGAAACTATTGATGATTATGTCATTTTATTTGTGGGGAAATAAAATAACAGTAATAGATGTAGTAAAATAAATATCCTCAGTAAATGTTAGTGACCTTTAGAACAGACTCTGTTGTTTGTGCTGCAGTTCTAAGTACCCCCGGGTCCTCAGTTTTACTTTGATATATTCTTCAATGCTTAAAATGTGCTCTTTTCATTATTCTTAGTCACAGCATCTTTATATTTTCATAAACAGATATTTTGAAAGATATTTTCAAACTTTAGTAGTTGATAGTGTGGTGTTTTGGTACAAAAAATATTACTAATTATTATATTCTTCACTGTCATACATAAAAATCATAAAGAAAGCAAATTTCACTTAAGGTCCTTGAAGTCGAAAATTCACTAATTGATATTATTGAATCTGAACCATCAAGCATGTAGAATTTTAAATAGAAATTACAAATATAGTCAGCATTTTTTTTGTATCTTTCATGTGACTGCTATTTTAACCAAAAGATGTCCAGGTGAGCTCTACCCTGAATTAGCTGGTCATCTTTTTTTCTAAAACATACCCATGATTACTTGAAACAGGAAATATCAGACAAATGTGTAATTGAGGATTCAATATTCAATAAACATTATTCATTAAAATACCCAAGGCCTGTCATATCAAGTCTGGCAGTACTTGACGCCTCTGAGAAAATTGGAGTTTAGAAGTGAAAATTAGCAATTGGAAAACATGTTTGTAGCAATTTGTGATTCGTAGATGTGTAAGAGTCAATGGCATTTCTGCAGAGCTCGGTAAGCAAAGACATTGTAATTCATGTTAAAAGAAGGCATCTGAAAGGCTAGCAAACTCAGTGAATAGCACTTCCACGTCTGATGATTAGCATCACAAAGTGTCCATTATTGGAAAGATTTTGAATTCAGGATAGGCTAATGGATTTCATAATATCTAAAACTATAAAGCCACATTGTAGTGGTTTCATAAAAAGATGGTAACTGTAATGCTTGAGTATCATCAGAGACTGTATCCTCTTGCCTGGGACGGTTATTTCAGTCTACTTGGTTCCTACTGTAGATCTAGCGTGGCTGGAGTGCACACACACACACACACATACACACAAACACACACATAGAGAACTGCATGGTACATAGATTAAATTAAGTTATAAATATTGTATAAACAGTTATAAGTACAGCTTCTTTTTTTTTAAAAAGATTTTATTTACTTTATTTGTATGAGTACACTGTCGCTGTCTTCAGACACACCAGAAGAGGGCATCAGATCCCATTACAGATGGTTGTGAGCCACCATGTGGTTTCTGGAATTTGAACTCAGGATCTCTGGAAGAATATTCAGGGCTTTTAACCACTGAGCCATCTCTCCAGCCCCCGTTTATTGTTATAAGATAAAAATTCATGAATTTGGAAAAAAGTAGAATAATTATGTTGTAAATTTTTTTTTGAGTCAATGGTATAGTTAAGTGGATAAAAATCTTTGCTGTAAAGCATAACAACTAAACTTTGATACTCACATTTCACATGGAGGAAGGAAAACACAGAACTCAACATTGTCTTCTGACACCCACAAGTATTTCCACACAACACATACATAAATAAATGTGAAAAGTTTTTAAAAGTATTTTTTACAAAAGTAAAAATTTTCACCATTAACAAATAGTTCACATCTGAATAAGTTATATTGGACCTTATTTAATATTGAATAATGTATACATATATTGACATGCACTCATGTGTGTTTTGATGGTTCCATCACAAATAAATTAATTTCAAAGCTATTTTAGTACAATGTAGTTGATTCCCTATTGGTTTTAATAAAAATAGCAAATATAAAATTTCAGGGTTAAGTATGAATATTAAAAGACATGCTCAATAGTGTGTTAGAATGGGATCCTCATGGCACATGTGAAACAAGTGTTTACTCAGAATTTCGACTCAACTCTTAGCAGTTCCAAATCTGATGTTATCGTAAAATTTACTTTATTAAAACTAGAAATTGAGAATGTGAGTCTTTGAAGATGAACACTGGAAGAAGGGGACTGGAAAGACAGGCAGGTTCAGAATGTCTCAGGAAAAGAGAATAGGAGAGCTTCTAGGATGACATTGGTGGTTGCTTCAGGGCTGGAAAAGATGACGGTGTTTTGATGTAAATGTAAGCAGTTTGCACGACTCCCCTCCTCCTATAACTTAGCCACTTTATGTGGCTTGCCCTTTGCTTCAGCTGTCAAGCTGCTGGCCACTGCACTTCATCTGTGACTTACTCTGTGGAATGCTCCACTTTCATTGTAGCTGATACATTATAATGTTTTGCCTTTGTGTTTCCAGCTTTGCACACTGAACTTCAAGTAGGCATGGAAATCGGAAAAAAGCACTTTCATTGCAACGGTTGTTTCAACACTAGGGAAGGAACTACAAGAAGTTGTCTACCAACTGTATCAGTAAGATTCCATAATGAAGAAAGGAGTGTTTGGACTAATCACAGCATCCCTTACAGAAAATAAAAGGTTGTGCTCACAGCAAGAATTTTATCACCCCTTTATTTCAAGTACAATTGTCTTGGAGTACCTGAGTATTTCCTTTGGTCTGACCTGAGCATAAATGATTACAGAAATATCTTTAGTTGACCTAGGCTTGTGATTATAAAAGTCCAGGGAAAACTGAAGTAGCACTGGTTGGATAGCTATTAAGGAGCTAGAGCAAACAGCCATAGCTTCATGAAGTTACTGTACAACAATCGGAGCCTGTGTTAAGATTAGGTCAGTTGCCTATTTGACTGAGAGTCCTTTGCTTAATGTAGCCAAGGAACCAATCACTAGCCTAACACCCATTGAGTACTGAATCAGATTTTCATATCCTTAATATTTTTCTTGTTGACAAGAATATAAGCCTCAGAATGGGTGCTTATGAGGGAGACATCTTATCCTTAGCATTGACTTTAATAGTATTATCAATTAAATATCTTGGAAACATAGTTTCTCTTCTTTGTCTTTGAAAAAAATCATTGATTAAAAATCATTGTGACAGGTTGGCCTCCCCATATTGTATATATACTGTTCAATACTTAGCAAGAGAAACAGTAGAAATTGTATCTATTCCATTTTCAGAAGTTAGGATTAACTCATTTTCTACAAAGGATATCTAATGCTATATTATGTCAGGCATAATTATGTAGTTAGCTTTGAATTTACTTCAAAATACAAAAAATGAATTAGTTTTTGATTGCTAGAACCATATATTTTATTCTCTTTTTATTCTCAAAGAGAAACTAATCATACATTTATTAGTTTTCTTAATCTTTTTCTTTTAAAGAATCATCTATGTCTTTGTCTCTGTCTCTGTCTCTTTCCCTCTCTCTGTCTGTGTCTGTCTCCCTCTCTCTTTCTCCCTCTCACTTCCCCTTTTCTCTTCTATCTCTTTCTTTTTCTTTGTGTCTGTCTTGTATCTGCCTGAATAGTAAAACAACAATATGCTGGAATCTGTTGTTCCCTTTCTATGTTGTGAGATGATGTACTTGTCTTCCAGCATCATTTGTTGGCAAATGCCCTCACGTATTGATTCATCTCACCTGTCAGTTATCATAACATTTAATACATTTATCAAACTTCAACTTCTGTCTATTGTACCCGTTGAATAACATAATTTTGTTCATGTGAGGTGAGTGCATATTCATATTTAAGATAAGGAGATGATTTCTGCACATTATTTCACAATGTACTTGCTGAAATTTATCTTTTTAATGTCCTTACCATCTTTTAGTGCAAATATAAACACTTGGCTGACAGTATCTTGAGAAAACATTTGAAAACATTGCTTCTAAAATCTGTATCTCTTTGTTTGACCATTTTGCATATTTCCTCTTCCTCTGAGGCACAAGCAAACCAGATAAGAATTAGGATATACCAGATTGTTTCACACTGTGCTTCATTTTCTGGCAAAACACATTTATCCAGGCAGGGATTCAGTTTGCAAAATATTGTTCTCATATCCATTCACAGGCTCATAAATTTTACCCCACGTTTGGTCATGACACCAAACTTGTTCTAAATGTCACTTTTCAGTTCACCATTTCACACTGTGTCATAAATGAAGCAGTTTGAATTTTTTTACCTGCCATACTTTTTAAAATCAGAGTCTAGGAGCTCATTCTAGTTAATGAGGAGAAACTTCAAACAAAGAAGAAGACATATTTCACAGACAGATTGTTCAGCCATTGCTTCTCGGCGCACCTGGTAGTTTTAGTCTTTAAATAAAATCTATACTTGTGGGCTACTCAGAAAAGAAACATGTTTCAGAATCTGAGGAATCAACCTACACTTTGCATTATTAAACAGAATGGTAACTATGACTCTTTTGATTTAATTATTGGGTATTATGCATAGAAAATTTAATAATGTGGTTCTTGAGCTATTCTGTATAGAACCTTAAGGTTAGCACAATTTATAATATGACTATTCTCTATATAATATTATTTTCTTAGTCACTCATTTACAATATCAAGAGAAGTTGTAGAAGGCATTAAAAATCAGATTAAATATATCAGTGAGAATAATGTAGCTGACTTTTACATTTAAAAATTTATTTAATTTACAAATTAATTTGACAAGTTTCTAAATCTTATATGAAGCTAGAATTGTCTTCACATGTATCCATTGAAGCAGATCCTATTAAAATTTCCATATTTTGCATGAAGAACTAAGGCACTAATAGGTTGATCTACTTCAGAGGATACACAGAGAGTATTGGGTATAGAAGTAATGGACCTCAATAAGTCTTCATAACTTTTTAATCCCTGCTGTTTCTAATTGTTTAAATCTTCAGCAATTTACCCTTGATACTAAATTTATGGTCTCAATGAAATTAATTTGTTGACTTAAAAAATAATTTTAGGGCTGCAGTGATAGCTGAGGGCATCAAGTCCTTATCACACATAAACCTGAATTTGAGCATCAAGAACGAAGATAAAACTGGGCAAAGGAACTTGTACCTCTGTAACTGCAGCATGGTTTTGGAAGGTAGAGGAATGTCATGAAAATCCTAGGAGGTCACAGACCTCCCTGCCTTATCAAATGGAATAAAAGAAATCAGGAAACTGTCTCAAACACGAGCGAAAGGTGGAACTCGCACCTATGATGTTCCTTCCAGCAGCATGGAAAATTCAGAGCATCACAGACCCTCCTTCAGATACAGGAATCTGCCTCCAAAGACATAAACCAAACCCACAAAGTTAAAATGCCCAAAAAATTCCTCAATTGGAATTTGATGATTTATATTTTCCTGTTTCTCTTTCTTTTGTGTGCGTGAATAAATATGTGACTGAAGATTGTCATGTAGTCGCTGAGAATTAGTTTCATTTGTAACATGTTGTAAAGATTTGTGATGAAAAAACAAATGAATAGCATTGAATTTAAAATATATTATGGAAAACTTGAGCTGCATAACACCTCACACAGTAAGGGACCTCTGGGTTTAGAGTTTATTAACAGTAACACTGGTTTATATGACACTTTTATTTACAGACAGGTGGCTATTTGGGATTTTAAAAAGTAAATTATAGTTCCATTGTGCTTCTACTGAATTAAGTGCCTGGGAATCATTCAACATTATTAGAGGTTTTCACTCGGAAGTTGATTGTGTGTTCTCTTTCATGTGTTAATGAAGTAAGGGATTTCTTGTTTCTGTGGTGCAACTTGAACACCACTTTGAGAATAACTGTTTTCAGGTAAATTGAATATTTCTTTGTTAGTTTTCATAGGAAGCTGTTTAATACAAAGATAATGTTATTGACACTAAAAGCAGGGGGATATTACAGTTACTTAACTCACTTTCTGGCTTTCAAAACCTATTTAAATATTTCACAACTAATTTAATTCAAGTCGTTATAATAAAGAAAAATGACATAGACTCCAGAACTTGAACTGTAAAGAGATGTCTGAGTTGAAAAATACAACTAAGCACAAGTTTTACCTGCCATAAAATGTGATTACTCATGCCAGTTTTCAACTCAATAAAATTTAACAGAATCAATACTGGTTTGAAAATAATGTCCTGGAAATATATTCTTTGTGTGTTCATCTTGCTATGCTTGTTTGTGACTATGTTATGGGTAGGAGAACTCTGCCTCATTTAATTCATTTCACTCTGATGCATTACTGTTGTTACTAGAATTTGTAGGGTTCCCTGTCTATTGCTAGAAATCTCTGGGAAAGTTCAGTATACTGCTAGGTTTCTTAGTGTCATTAACCAAAAGATTTAAGAATAGACTCAAACAGAAGCTCAAGGATAATTTCATAAGAATTAAAATGTAGGAGGAAGAGAAAGAGGAATAATAGTATTGTTAATAATACTAAAAGGAAGAAGAATGAGGAAGAAGAGGAAGAATGGAGCAGAGGCAAGCTACATGTCTCTACAGGTGCTGCAAGAAGGATGGAGAGATAGAGAGAAAGCCAGGGCTTTCAGTTCACCAGCTGGTAGCCCACCACATTTTTGGGGTAGGCAGATGTGATAAACGAAGGATAGTCTTGAGTAGCAAAAATTGCATCTATTAGTTCAATCAACATCTAAAATCAAGAGAAAAATATAAGGACATTATACTGAATCTAAAATCGGTCCAGATTCAGGTGAAGCTCATATCTTCTAGGCTTGCAGGGATTACAATGTGGACATAGAGTAGGAATTCTGGAAAGTATAAGTATGTTAGTAAAGTAACACTTAATTCTGCCTATCTCCTTAATATGGCTTAAGATGAACCCACTTTCCTATGGGTCATCAATTATTCAGATGATTGACTTCCCAAAACTAATGTTAGATCTCCACCCAGGACAGAGATTTAATTCTCTTGGTCAGAAGCAATTTTTTAGTAGACCTTACTGCTTCTTTAACACTATGATTATATTGAACATGATAATTAGTCTTAACTGATATTGTATGTGAACAGTTGTGTATAGACCAAGCATTAGCTAAATAATTTATATACATAATTTCATTCTGCAGTTTGATCAATCCAGTGAAATGAGCAAGTTGACAAGGCTCTGAAGGGAACAGTGCATGCTTAAATTTGCTTAGTATCAGAAATGAGTTTTACTGATTTTATTGCCTCTTCTCTGTTAGTTATCTCAAAAATGAAAACAATCTAAAAAAGTACATATTATTTTTCAGGTAAATTGGTTTATTTGTAGCACTGAGTATGGAGTTCTAAGCTTTCAGAAGGCCAACAGTCATTTTATTTTGTTGCTGCTTTTTTTAAATTGTTAATATAATATATTATTCTGAAAATGCTTTCCTCTTCCAGCTCCTCCCAGATCCTCTTCATATCCTTTCTTACCCACCTACATGAGCTCGCTCTCTCTCTCTCTCAAAAACAAACAAAAAAAGTCAAAACAAAACCCAATAAGTTAAAAAATTAACAAACAAAATGAAACAATAAACTAACACAAACAACAAAAGGGAATCTGTTTTGTGTTGGCCAACAACTCTTGGGTATGACCCTCTCTTAGAGTGTTTCATATACTCAGAGACACACCATTGGAGATAGTTGAATTTCCCAACTGCTATAAATTGCAAAAAGTTTTTTGATTAGTGGTGAGACTTTACCTTTATTTCCCCTTATTTGTAATGCAATATACTATAAATATTGGTGAGAAGACTAATGAGTACTTGAGGAAGAATAAGTAACTAGAAATTAGAATTGTTGCTATCAATATAACAAGTTCTATTTTATATTTGAGAAAACTAGGACTTACATAGGCAAAAATGCTGTTTAAGATCTTTCTAGTATTTTAAAATATTTCTCTAATCTGTAATCAATTTGTTTAAATTTTTGACTGCTTTCATTTGTAAAAATCTGAAATATATATGAGAAGGGGTTGGATTAATTTTTAATTTAATATAATTTGATTATGAAAATACAATGTGTTATGCTAAGTAAAGTTACTGTGTATAAATAAAAAAGAAATGCATTTAAGATTTGAAAAACTTTCCTTTGGAAACACTTAAGAACATGACAATATTTCTTGTTTGGGTAAGGAGTTGAACTTGTGAACATATAAGTGTTTTCTGACAGTATCATGGAAGAATGAATGTGTTAAGATTATTGAACTAGAGCAAGGACAAAGAATGACAGTGAGCATTCGGAGGAATATCAGATTAGCAATTGCCAGAGGATACTTTGATTCTCTTTGCTCATTGTTCTATAATGCATCAATCATTATTTTTCGGTCATTATTACACCAATTTAGAGGAAAAAGATGTTGGATAAATTGTCATACTGCATAGAATTGAAACAAAAGACTAATAGCAAGCAATAATTTAAAACTTACTAAAAATAATTTTAAAATAAGTAATATACTTCCATTGAAGTTAGAAATATGTGTATCTATTGCAATAACACTTGAAGTTCACTTAAAATGGTGCTCAGATAATTGAGACCACTTCCTGACAAACTTCCCTCAAGCAGTGATACACTCTTTTGACTGATACTATCTGTGGTAGTTTGAATAATGGCTCCCAAAGGTTCATCCTTTTGAATATTTGGTTCCCAAATGATGGAACTGTTTGAGAACGGTGCAGACTACTAGCCTCAGCTGAGATATTTCACAGGGGTGCCATGCGAGGGTTCAAGAACTCACCATTCTCAGAGTTCTCTCTCTGACTCGTACTTTCAGATCAAGATGTGAACGCTCAGCTGTTCTTGCTACCATGCCTTTGTTCCATCATCATGGTCTCTAATCCTCAGTATCTGTAAGGCCAATTAAATTCTTTATAAGTTGTCTTGGTCATGCTGTTTTGTTATAGAAAAAATGAAAGTAAAACATCATCATGACTAAAATTGTAGAAATTATCTTTATTTGTTACTTTTAATACATTACAAACGCAGTTATTTGTTTTTTTTTTCCATTTCACTTATAAACTGAAAAGTAGCATCCTTATCAATTTACTGCATGCCCTTTAAGAAAAATTAATTGCACTTAGTTAACTTTTGGAAATCATTTAATAAGTATTAAAAATAAAAAACAATAATATTCAGTCAAAAGGAGTACAGTAATAAATAATATATACTATACAAATATATTTGGGATTATTTGTGAGCCTCATATATAATGTACACAAATTTGTGGCATGAATAAAGTCGTTTAATTTCTGGGTACAAAAATCAGTCACCCAAGTTATTATGTGACATAGTACCCCTGACAATTGCTCTCAAAGGCTAGCTGATTCCCTTGAGTTCAAGGAATAAAAGAAACATAGACCTATAGAAAATAAATGTTTAATTTTCTAAATATCTTTCTTCTTTTCCTTCTTTTCTCTCTCTTTCATGAACTCTTTGTCATATTTTATCTCTCTTCTCTTTTTGTTTCTTTCATTCCTCCTCTCCTCCTTCCTTTGAGACAGGGACTACACTGTTCTTGAACTTACTGTATAACTTACATTTTATATTTTTTGGGGGGGTCTGGTGGTCAAAATTGTACCTAGTTCCTAAACAATAAGTTCTATTCCTTTATTTTATAATTAAAAAAAAAAACTGTCATTGAATGAATGAATGGAATGTGAGTGTAGTGCTGAGATTGAGATTAAATAGAGAATACTGAAGGCTTAAACATCACTCAGTACTGATATTTCTATTTTAGAGAATGCAATATACTCAAAATGAAATGTTCTAAAACTTGATGAGATTATGTATAGCATTATATTTAAGTTTTTTAAATCAAAACTATTCCACACATATACAATGAAAGCCTTCATTTATGAATCACATTAGCTCCATCATGTCTCCCTCAAGCAATACATAAATAATGATCAGCAGAACCATAATGTTTAAACATCCTGTCTCTTGTTATCTGAAGCTTTTAGAAATACCCCTTTGCTAAGTTGAAATTCTTAACTTGAACTGTGTGTGTGCTTTGGGACTAAAAGGATCCAAATTAAAATGTAAATCAGTAAGACTTGCAATTTCTGCAGGCACTATGCAATCTAGTGGCATGCTGACTTTGTTCAATGTGCTTCAATTTATTGTGTTGCCCATAGATAGTTCTTACCTTGGGGCCACTGGGATCCATTCCCAGGAATGGAATTCTGGGGCTGAAGCCAAGGAAGGTGGGGAGGAAGACCAAGGGGAGTCTTATTTTCTTCTTTTGCTCTTGATTTGAAATTAGTTCTAAGTCTGTGAATGTAGACTTCAGGGATGTCCCACTGGCGAGGAAATACAGTCCCCCACTGTGTCTATAATTTGGAATAGGGATGATTTACATTACCAACTAAATATCAAGAGACTATAAATAGCTACCAAATCAGATATGATAAGATAGAAAAATGGTTGGGTGTTAGTGAAAAATCTCTTGTTTTAATATAATTTTAAATTTCCAATATTTGCTTGAAAGTGGTTCAAATTTTTATTATAAATCTATTAAGAGTAGATAGTTCATTTTCTTTATTTTCTGTTCATTCATGGTGTTTGTTCTCCTGTTGTATTATTTTTACAACAATCATTTATTTATTTTGTGTGCTAGGGCATGTGTGTCGATGTTAGGACACACCATTTTGGACTTTATTCTCTTCATTACAGTGATGTCCCTGGAACTGAATATAGGCCTCAGAATTTCACAGCAAGTTCTTTGGTGACAATTACAATTCCGTAAATTAACATTTTTATTAGTCTATGTTCATTTTAATAATCATATTCTTCAGCAAAACTGTGGTAACTGACTTATGTTTTCTTTTATTTTTATTTTCATACATTAAGTATTTACACTGACAACTTATATGAAATCTCTAAAGTTGATATATATATATATATATATATAAACTTCTATTTTGTAAGATATCAAAGTCTAATTAATGTATCCCTGTGCTACATAAATGTAAGTTCAGCCATTTATGTAAATTAATATATTCTTGTGGTAACATGAAAATAAAATATATTTAAAATTTGTTCATATTTTTCATGTAAATTATTTCAACACAATATAAGCACTTGCATATAAAATGTTTCATATCATTGTTTCAATATTCTTGTCTTTCCAGCAACATGGAATCACAGTTGGGATTTCTTACATTTTTTAAATCCTTAAAAGCCACATGTCTACTATACTGAAAAGATTACATCTTTATATATCAATAAAGATGGTATTAGATCATACATACTATCCCTCTTAGGTTGTTCTGAAGGGCAAAGAGTATGTCCTAGATAAGATTCAAATTGTGTCTAAGAGAAGCAAACGTTTTAATGGAACAAATTAAGATAGAACTGTATCAGGAAAGGGAGGTTGAAACAGAGAAAGTAGGAGGGAAAAAGAATAAATTTACCTAAAGATGCTTGGAAAGTCACAGAGCAACATGAATGTATATTTACTTTAAATATATCAATGATGTTACTACTTATGGTGTGATCAAGCTCCCCTCACATAGTTTAATAAAATTCCTAGCTGGAAACATCCGTTCAGGTTGCTGGTTATTGGAGTGTGAGAGACTCCCCAAACATGATATTTTTTTCTTTTGTCTTCTTGGATATTTTATTTATTTAAATTTCAAATGTTATCCCCTTTCCCGGTTCCCCTCCTCCGGGAAACCCTCTACCCCCTCCCCCTTCCCCTGCTTCTATGAGGGTGTTCCTCCACCCACCGACTCCTGCCTTCCTGCCCTTAAATTCCTTTACATTGGGACATCTTTTGAGCCTTCATAGGATCAAGGACCTCTCCTCCCACTGATGTCTGACAAGGTCACCCTCTGCTACATATGCGGCTGGAGCCAGGGGTCCCTCCATGTGTACTCCTTGTTTGGTGGCTTATTCACTGGCAGCTCTGCTGGGGAGTCTGTTTGGTTGATATGGTTGTCTTTCAGTTCTTTCTCTAACTCCTTCATTGGGAACCCAGCACTCAGTCCAATGGTTGGCTGCCAGCATCTGCCTCTGTATTTGTAAAGCTCTGGCAGAGCCTCTCAGGAGACAGCTATATCAGACTCCTTTCAGCAAGCACTTCTTGGCATCCACAAGAGTGTCTGGGTTTGGTGACTATATACAGGATGGATTCTACCTTACACCAGTCAGAATGGCAAAGACTCAGGTGACAGCAGATACTGGCAAGGAGGTGGATAAAGAAGAACACTCCTCCATTGTTGGTGGGTTTGCAACCTGGTACAACTGCTCTGGAAATCAGTCTGGTGGTTCCTCAGAAAATTGGACTTAGTATTGCCTGAGGACCCAGGTATACCACTCCTTGGCATATACCTAGAAGATGTTCCAACATGTAATAAAGACACATGCTCCACTATGTTCATAGCAGCCATATTTATAATAGCCAGAAGCTGGAAACAACCCAGATGTCCCTCATCAGAGGAATGGATACAGAAAATGTGGTACATTTACACAATGGAGTATGCTCAGCTATTAAAAACAATGAATTCATGAAATTCGCAGGCAAATGGATGGAACTAGAAAATATCATCCTGAGTGAGGTAACACACTCAGAAAAGAACACACATGGTATGCACTCATTGATGAGTGGATATTAGCCTCAAAGCTCGGAATACCCAAGATACAGTTCACAGACCACATGAAGCTCAAGAAGAAGAAGGACCAAAGTGTAGGTGCTTTGGTCCTTCTTAGAAAGGGGAATAAAATACTCACGGGAGCAAATATGGAAGCAAAGTGTAGAGCAGAAACTGAAGGACAGGCCGTCCAGAGACTGCCCCATCTGGGGATCCATCCCATATACAGTCATGATAGATTTCAAAAGTATTAATCTAGTTGCCAAAAAAAAAAAAAAAAAAAAGGACCCAGTCAATAAAACTATACAGCCACACAGCCTAACGATTATAACAGTGACCACCCAGCAAGACATTTCCAAAATTATTTTTAAAAGGTATATATTTGGGGGCAAACCAACAGTCAACAATTTGGGTATAAGAATCTTTCACTGAGACATAATTCATGCCTGGTATTGTAAACTAAACAACTACATGTGGTTACTGAGCTTATTAACTCTCGGGGTGACCCTATTACTAAAATATCCTAAATCAGCATAATTCTTAACTGAATTCTAAGTCCTTATTCTTCAGCCACAAACAAGTGTATATCTCACTTTTCATGAGCACTTTGTTCAGCAGATGGAGACCATTACAGAAATTTACAGCAGGTCAAAATGCAGAGAATAGAGCACAGGGTGCACAATCTCAACTGATACGTAGGCAATTCAACTCTACCTGTAAGGCTTAGGGAGCATTAAAGGAAAGGGTGGAAAATAATAAGAGTCAG
Source organism: Uromys caudimaculatus (assembly GCA_028551405.1). Lineage (NCBI taxonomy): Eukaryota > Metazoa > Chordata > Mammalia > Rodentia > Muridae > Uromys > Uromys caudimaculatus. The sequence continues at coordinate 53,121,006 of CM052704.1, forward strand.
AGGACGAAAATATCTCAGGATATCTGCTTTGAAATGAGAGAGAAGCTACATCCACAAAATCTTATATATATATATATATATATATATATATATATATATATATATATGTGTGTGTGTGTGTGTGTGTGTGTGTGTGTGTGTGAAGCTACGTCCACAAAATCTTAAATATATACATATATATATGTATATATATGTGTATATATATATATATGTGTGTGTGTGTGTGTGTGTGTGTGTGTAAGTATATATGACCTTACTCTAGGTAAGGCACAATGAACAGTTGATTACCTCTGAGAGAAGGGACATTAATTTTCCTTAGGTTCCAAACTCCTGATGCACCTTTACTTTTGAGTAGTCTTCTTCTTAAATTAATATTAACTTGGTAGCCCGGTCAAGTGTGGTGATTTTTCTTTCTTTACAAAGATTATTTCTAGGTAGCTCAAGATATGCTGGGTCTCTAAATAGTTTAGGCTAGCCTCAAACTCACATTCCTCTTGACTCAGCCTCTCAAATACTCAGATTATAATTGTGTAGATTTCCTTTAGTTTTAACTTTTATTGAAGCTATATTTTACAGTATTATATATGTAAGCCTTGCTTACTGTAAAATCAACTCATAAATCCTTAGCATACCATCCACCCCTCCCCTGACATAAATTCATATCTATTCATATTATTCATATTATTTACTTAAATATTTTGTGACCTACCAACATTAACCAGGCTATGTTCCCACTGCTGATACCACCATGCTCTCTCTCTCATTCTCTCTCTCTCTCCCTCCCTTCCTCCCCCCCGTGTGTGTGTGTGTATGTGTATGTGTTGTACAGCTACTAAAGTCCCTGTTACTGTATTATTAATCATATTAACCATCAGATTTCTGTAGAACACCACAAATGATGCCTAAAGTATTCTGATTTAAACAATAAGCAAATATTTTAGAGCATTTCTGTCAACATTTGAAATATTCAGTCTTTATTATTATTATATTTACTTTATGATCTCAGAGGAACCATGCAAATTATGACTCTTCTGTGGAAACTAAAATAGAGACTCACTCCTCCAAGAAGGAGTAATGGTCACATTTTTGACCTTAAACTTTTTAAAATTCCATCAAAGGCACAATAACAAAAGTTAGTTTGGGTTGATGGTTTGAGTGTATTGGTATTATTTTCTATATTTTCCAATTAGTTTTATTGTAATTTCAGTTGTCTGCATATGGGGTGTGTGTGTGTGTGTGTGTGTGTGTGTGTGTGTGTGTTGTGAGTGCAGTTGTGTTCATCAAGCCCAAACCTGTTAGATTCCCTGGAGCTAAAGGTATGGGCTGCTGTGAACAACTGACTTAGGTATTGGAAATGAAATTTGACCCTCTGTGAGAACAATGTGAAATCTTAATTGCCAATCGATCTCTTAGACACAGCATAAATTTTAAATAAATATTACTGCCTACAATCTTTCTCATTTTGTCATTTTTATGTTGATTTCTTTCTGAAACTTACTGAAGATACTTCACCACAGCATTATGATATATATTCAAATCATTCGGCCCAGTTTCTTTTTCCTTTTTTCACTACATTTATGCAAAACCAAAAGCAATTGCTTATGAAACCAAAGATTTGTTCCATTTATTTTATCAACAGTATATTTCTATCAATCAAGAAAATATAGCACTTTTAAATCCTTGAGTATACTGCTTCTACTAACATTTTCATTTAACATTAATTTTTTTCTATTGAAGAAGCCTTTCTCTTTCTCGAGTGTTAATGCAATTTTGTAAATACATAAAAAGTCAGTTCTTTGCCGCTTATTCAAATACTTACTTAAAATAGCATGATGTCTACTTATGAATGTTTATTCCTTTGTCACATTACTGAGAAGTGGAAGTTCATAAAAAATTGTATAGAACTTATTTTGTGTTGTTAGAGGGAGGCAAGAAGGATTGGAGGGTGGTGAAAAGATATGTGCTTTCATAAAATTTATTTTAAATATTCTTTATTTTTTAAAAAAAATCTTAGAAGTAGTTAGGGAGCCATTCTGAGTTGTGAATAGATTTTATTCATGTGAGTTATTTATTTAATGTAGTGAAACCCAACTTCAATTCATTGGTTACAAGATTCTTCAATGTATCACTGAAGTATTCATAATAAGGTAAAGAAAACAGCTTCTTTTACTATATGTTCTTAGGTGCAATGTGGAAGTTACTAATAACTACAAATACTTTTATTACTTCATTAAAAATTTCAGGCAGTATATTTTGATCATATTCAGGTGATCTGCTCCACTTAACTCTTCCAAGATCAATCTCCAGGTTCTTGTATTGTGTCCTCCAACTTCATGGCCTCTTTTCGTTGTTTAACTTAATAACGCACTGGCCATAACTGGTGTTCTCCATATTCCCAGCCAAATACTTTTCTTTTGGCTTTTCTTTGAAGCTACTTTAAGAATCAAAATAGCTCGAACATTCATAAGAAGTGTGGAGCAGAGGCTGAAGGAAAGGCCATCATCCAGAGACTGCCTCACCTGAGGATCCATCCCATATAGAGTGACCAAACCCAGACACTATTGTGGATGCCAAGAAGTGCTTGCTGACAGGAGCCTGATAAAGCTGTCTCTTGAGAGGCTCTGCCAGAACCTGACAAATACAGAGGCAGATGCTTGCAGCCAACCATTGGACTGAGCATGGAGTCTCCAATGGAGTTGTTAGAGAAAGGACTGAAGGAGCTGAAGGGATTTGCAACCCCATAGGAAGATCAACAAAATCAACCAACCATATTCCCCAGAGCTCCCAGGAACTAAACCACCAACCAAAGAGTATACATGGAGGGACCCATGACTCCAGCTACATAAGTAGCAGAGGATGGCCTTCTCAGACATCAAAAGAGGGAGAGGCCTTTAGTCCTTGGAGGGCTCCATGCCCCAGTGTAGGGGAATGCCAGGGTAGGGAGGCAGGTGTGGGTGGGTTGGTGGGGGAGCACCCTCATGGAAGCAGAGGGAGAGGGAATGGGATAGGAGGTTTCAGGGGGGCCTGGAAAGGAGAAATATGTGAAATATAAATAAAGAAACTATCCAATTAAAAAAATAGAACATCCTAGGTACAACTTTAATGTCAGTTTCTGGTTAATTTCTAATTAAGATCATTACCATGACCAAACCCTGTTGGTTAAATTCTATTGGACATAACATGTATAACATTGTAGAGAAGTATGGATCATGACTTGGAAAGCATTCTCTGGCCTGCAGCTACAGTTCCTTTACAGATGAAACAATACAAAAGACAGGCATTTTTAACTCTGATACAGGTCCCAAACTTTAAGTCAGAGTTTTATAGAAAAGGAAACCTGAGACAGAGAAATAGAATCCAGAAACAGAAATACTCATACAGCAAGCAACTAATATAAAAATCAGTCTGTAACCTTATAATTGTATGTCATCAATTGGGCTTAAACTTGGATAAAATTTAGTGCATTTTTTCCATATAAATGAAACCAGGAAGAAGAAAGACAAGGATTAATCTTCCTTCTGATACAGATTTTAATTAATGACGTAAAATCTATGGCATGTGTTCCATGCTCTACATGGATAAGATGCAAGCTGAAATTACTCTGCATGAATAGAAGCAGAGTGTTTTAGTGACACTGTGATGTATTTGTGGTTGTCATAGTCAGTTGTGTTCTTTTCCACAGAAGATTCTTTAGAGCCTAATATACACTATCTCAAAATGAGTTATTTGTTCAGATTATGAGTCTTACACAGGAAATGAAGACCAATGTGTGTCAGTATGTTAAACCCTAGTTGAATATGACTGATATCCTTATAAAAGGGGAAATTTTAACACAGAGGTAGTCATCAAGTAATCTGTGAATACACACAACGAATCCTAAATGGAACTCCATACTTGAAGAGTGAAGTCCGTCTGGAGAAAGACAAGGAACTCACTCTCCTTTTGTAGCCATCAAAAACAAGGAAACTCTAGTGTAAAGATAGCCAAACAGCTTAAGCATGAAGATCTTGGTTAAAACCCATGTAAAACCGGACAGATGCTTATATTCCCATTGTTAGGGGGTAATAGCGGGTATCTCATGCACTTGATGACTATTCAAATCTGTCTAGTTGCATCTGTAAGCTTCAGGTTCAGGGAGGTACTCTGTCTCCAAAAAAAAAAAAAAAAAAAAAAAAAAAAAAAAAAAAAAAAAAAAAGAGGGAAAGCAATTTTAAAAAACTTGATGTATATTTCTGGGAATTGCATGCATACCTCCACAAACATGTTCAAATTCACATAAACGCATGTATTCTCTGTCTCACGATCTCCCTGTCTCTTCCTCTCCCTCTTCTTCTCCCTTTTCCTCTGTATTTTGCTTCAAAACAAAACAAATAAAACCTAACACCTAAAAAAGTTCATAAGCCTGAACTCAGACTTCTTGCTTTTAAACGTTTGGATTAATGAAAATTTCTATTGTTTAAATCAATTCCTGGTTGTTCAATATCTTAAGATAATCTTTGGCCTGGCAGAAGTTTAGAGTTATCTCTCCTGTAGTCATCATTTTCAATCTATCTCTTTTTCCTGAGATTTATTACTACTACCAGCAGCAGCAGCAGCAGCATTTGTGTGTGTCTGTGTGTGTGTGTATGTCTGTGTGTGTGTGTGTGTGTGTGTGTGTGTGTGTGTGTGTGTGTGTGTGTGTGTGTGTGTGTGTGTGTTCTGGAACATTGGAACATGCCACATGAGTGCAGAAGTCAGCAGAGGCCAGAAGAGAACATCCCAAGGGTATAGTGGTAGAGGTTGTGAGCCATCAGGTCCAGGCTGGGAATTGAAATCAGGTCCTCTCAAAGAGCAACAAGTACTTTAAACCTCTGAGACATCTCTCTAGCTCCTAAATCTACTCCTTAAAATTTTTTTCATTTACTTTCCTTTTAATTTGTTGATTTCTGAAATTTTTGTTATTATCGTCTGAGTTCTCAAACCCCAAACACTCTGTTGTCTGTCTGCATGTGGCATTAATGTTATTCCCAATGAATACCATAATACCCAAATTCTTAAATATAGAAAAGAAAATATTGTAAACCATTATCTTAAGCCACATAAATTGTGTGTGAATCATAATATAACTTAGGATAAAACATTCTATCCAGAAGTTTTAGTTATTTATCAACCAACACTTAACCTTAAAAGTAACAAACTTTTAAAATAAGCACTTAATATGGCTTTTGAGTAAGAATAGATTCCTTATGAGTTGTCAGTATATTATTCTATGTAGAATATATTTTAAAAATTTGAACGGTACAAATAACTGATTTCACCGATGCTATCTATCTTTTCTTTGGTTGATTAGTTGCTTGCTTTATTTATAGCATTGAATTTGTGATGGAAACATAGGTTAAGAGTCATGAATCTTTCTGCCGGAGAAGACAAGGCACCTAATACATCACTAAGCGGCACTGTTCCTGTTAAACTTACCTGTAAACCAGTAGTGTCATTTTGGAATTACTTTTGATATTGAAGCTATTGATGAACCACAAAGGTTAAAATTAAAGTGTGATTTATGCCATGATCAAGAGCATGGTATTAGAGAACCAAGTGAACCGTACAAATGAGAGCCATAAATACACATTGGATTCCCCTTTACTGCTCTGCTATGAAGCTCTGCATTTTCTTTCTTTCTCCCACAAGGAGATTCCTTTAGATAAGAGAGCTGATAAAATCCTGGCTCTCAGACAGATACAACATCAGGAACAAAGCACCTGATTTTTTTCTTCCTTTGTAGTTTAATTCATCTGGAAATTTAAGTCCTTTGAAGAGGAGAATTCGAAGAATACATTGTGTGTCTATTTCTAGTAGGCAGGTATTACAGACCAGAAAACACACTTATACTATTTCATGATGCTTCAGAAAAGTTTGATATCTCTTGTAGTTAGTGAACTGGTGAGGAAATGAACGATTTGCGTTTCCACATTTCTAGGCTATATATGAAAGCTGGCATATTAATTCTCTGGACCTTATCTTATTTAGCCAGACAAGTTTCAATGATAGCAGGTTATTCAGAGGCATGAGGGCATAGATTAATACAAATATGAAAAGTATGTACAAACCTACTGTGTCACAGTGGAAAAATATTAAAGGTTGTGCATAAGTTGGAATATTTGTTGGATTATCTTAAATGTAAACGAGTAAATATCATCAAGCCTAAGGATTCTGACAGCAGGATTCTAAAATGCCGTTTCTTTATCCATAGTATTAAATGTGACCAAAAAGCTCATGGGATTGTTCTAATCATCTAATCATACTATCTCAGAAGCAGATGAAAAAAAAATATTTCTTCAATCTTCTCTGTTCTCAAAGTTAAAAAAAGTAGTGATATAATTTCTGTTGGGTTAACGGCTTGTTTTTGCCAAGTTATGAATTTTATTTAAATAAAATATTTAAATTCAAAATGTGATCTCTCTTGATTTATTCATGTATTGTACATATGACAACAATAAAAATACATATTGCTGATTAAAAGAAATCACATGTTGTAGCTGTATACTTTATCAGAATGTGAGCTAGTAGTAAAAAGAACTCATATTTAGCAAATATCAATGTTCAAATTCTGTTTATATAAGTGATTTGAAGGAGAATCATGTCAGTCAACCCTGAATATGTAAGTTTTAAAGGTATAGCACATTAAGAATATTTTACTGAGGTTTGGGGAGTTGTCTGATCAGCTAAAAGTGCTTGCTGTTTTTCTAGGTCCCTAAAGCCCACAATCCTCACAACCAACAGTAACACCTGACCAAGGGGATCTAATGTCCTCTCCTTCTCCCCTGAAGGCACCTGTACACATAGACCATACAAATTCCTTACATAAATATAAAACCAATCTTAAATAATCTTAAATAATACATTCACAGCATAGAGTTTTTAATCACTCAAAATCTTTAAAATAGTTCTACAGTGTAAATATGTAAAAATTGTATATGTATTCTGTCTGATATTTGTCAAATCTCAATGAAAATATATTGTATTTGACAATATATGATATTTTAGTGAAATTATTTAAAATTTTTGAATTTTTAAGTAAGTATGTATTTATACATACATGTAAATATTTGTGATATCAAGTCCTTAAAAACTCTAATGCAATGGTACAACATTAAATTTCACAGATAACAGTTTGTGAATTTATTTTTGTTTGATTACTTTCCCCCATTTTCCTTTTTTAAGATCATAATATAATTTCACACTTTCTCTCCTTTATTTTTCCTCAAAATCCTTCTATATGATTCATCTCTTTCCAGTTCATGGCTTCTTTCTTTAAATGGTTGTAGGCAGTGATATTGATGTGACATCATGGGTATAGCGTCTCACATCACTATGGGAACACACTCTCACAGCAAATTCCCTCATCCTCTCACTTTTGCAATAGTTGTGTCCCCTCTTCTCCAATGAAAAGGTATTTAACATTTTAATGACAGGTTTAACAATTTGTGTCAATACTGATATGGGAGGAGTAATAGTTCCCTTGAGATGTGAAGTATATTTTTAAACTTCTGGGGGTAGTGTTTATTTACACTGTTTATTACAAAATACAAAATTAAAATGTAAAAGCATTCCATTATTAAGGTTTATAGGATTTCAGCTTTATTTTCTATATTTATTTCAGAAATACTAAAGATCTTTGTGTCTCTGCAGTGAACAATTTTATCATAGCATGTTAGGCTAAAATTATGTGAGCTCACATGTGAAATACAAATTCAGCAATTAAATACATCTTTGCAGTAGAACTTTCAAAGGAGATTCTATTCAAATCTTTATATGTAATTATATATACACATAGTTACATGTATATTTAAATCATAATTGCTTTGAATGATTTAAATTGAATTTAGGTTGAAATAAGAAAGATATAGGTTAAAACTTCCCACAAAGAAATTTAAAAAGCATTTTCAAATTTTATGTCATCTTCTAGTACGTGGGAGGAAAATCCCAAAAACAAATAGAGTAAGCCAATCAAACAGATGGTAATTTTGTATCAAAAACTCACTTAGGCTGAGGGTGGAGCTCAATAGTAGAGCCCATGCATATCATGCTTGAGTCCCTGGGATGATAAGTATTTAACAGAAGCATATTTTCTACTTTTCTATTGTGATTGAAGGTATAAATCTGCATTTTTGCAATAAAATACTAAATGTCAGTCATTCAATAAACATGTATTTCATAGTGAGTATATAACAACATCATAATTATTCTCTTTCATTATTTAAATCTTAGTAACAGCATTATTAATAGTCATAAAAATTTAAAATATTAATATATATTTTCTCTACTATAAACCTATTTTCTACTTTTACATAAAAATTAACTCATAGTTGATTCATGGGGTCTTCGTACTTTTGTTACAGTGGCATTCCTATATATGCTAACCAATCTAATGCCTTGCTCACCTACTTCTCTTTGTGAAATGGGTTTCTTTTATGAAATGAAAAGTCACATATTTCATGACCTTACTCTTCTCCTAGAATAATTAAGCAATGAAACTCATGGAGTTATATAGATCTAACTTAAAATTTAGAGTAAGATATAAGTGATGACTTCTTAAAATACTTCATATTCAAGATGCGTCAAAACTTTAAGAAAAAATTGAGTTTTTAAGTTATAATAATACTAATTTTATAACCATCTTATTAGCTGCTACACACATACACACACATACAGAGAGAGAGAGAGAGAGAAAGAGAGAGAGAGAGAATAAGATCCTTTTATTCTTGTTTAAGATACTGTCTACCTGGTAAAACTAAAATCTTTTAGTAGAGTTGAACATAGTAGTGTAATTCTTGGCTTTAGACTCCTAGGCATGAAAATTGAGTTTAAGGCAAACCCAGCTACATTGAGAAGCAATACTTCAAATCAATATGTCTTGCTATATATTTATAACTATATGTAGGTAGTGGTCTGAATGCTCTGATCAGGAATGAAGATCTTGTTCACCAGTTGGTTCTTGATTGACCAATAAAGTTGCTAGCAGACAATGGGATGTCCAGTTTACTGCAGGCAAGCTAGAAGACTAAGAGAGGAGAAGAAATTCACCATGCTTCAGAGGGAGAAAGAGCTACCAGCCATGTGAGATCTCGCGCCAAGTGGCCATTGGCCACTTCCCTGACTGGGGCTGGGGTAGCAGGTGGGAGATTAGAAACATAATTAAGCTGAGGGCAGATTTAGGGTACTGATCTCAGACTAAAGGTAATTGAACAACTAAGCTGAGGGCAGAATTAGAGGTATTGAGCTGGGAGTAAAGATAAAGGCATGTTAGCAGCAGGAGGCTTAAATGTATCTGGCATTGATCTAAAAAGCATATTAAAAAATAAGTTAATATGTATATGTGTGTGTGTGTTTGTGTGTTTGTTTCATCTAAGGATTTGGGGTGGCTCCTGGGCGAGGTTGGTAGCAAAATCTGCCTTGAGATTAAAGTGGGGTGGTAGAAACCACAGACTATAACTCTCCATCTATTTTGTGGAATAATACAAATCAAGGTTTTTCATGTTTCACTGAAATATGGTATAAGATGGAAGACTTTGGAAGCCAGAAATACTTATATTCATACAAAATATACAGAAAAAGATTGTGATATGCTTACTTTTTCCTAACTTAAGTATATGGAGATGAATTAAATTTATAGACTTAAGAAAAACTTATTTTGCTCATAAATGAACATAACAGTTGAAGAGACAGTGAATCATTAAAATACATTTTCACTTGCTTATATTCTTTCTAATTTTTATTTTTTGATACTTTATTTACATTTCAAATGTTCCCCCCTTTCCAGGTCTCCACTTTGGAAACCCCCTATCCCCCGCCCCCTCCCCTACCTCTATGAGGGTATTCCCCCACCCACCCACCCACTCCCATCTTCCTACCTTGGCATTTCCCTAAGTGACAAAGTCAAGACACTTTAAGTTTACATTTTTAAAACTGTTAGAAGAGCAAAATTTCTTCCTACTATAGAACATTTTCTGAAAATGTAGAGAATAATGTTACCATGAAAAGGAATTGAGATAATAATCAAAGACTTCCAGTGTCTTGTCTTTGTCACTGGGGCCTCTAACACCCTCAGGCCCAAGGGCCTCTCCTCCCCCTGATGGTCAACAACTGTGTGGCCTCAGATGGAGGAGTTGGAGGAGGGACTGAAGGAGCTGAGGGAGTTTGCAGCCCCATGGAGGGAGCAACAGTGTCAACTGGCCTGACCCCCCCCCCCCCCCCGGTGCTCCTGGAGACTGGACCACCAACCAAAGAATACACATGGAGGGACCCATGGTTCAGGCCACTTACTTATATTTTAGAGCCTTTTGTAGTCTGTTCAATGATCATATGCTGATTTTTTTTGTTCAGTGAATTTAAGCAGAAGTGGAATCTACCATTTTTAATCTGTCCTTTGTAACCATTGTCAATGTATTGAAATGTTTCTGAGCCATAACATTGTATTTATATTAAACATGAACTACTACATTAAAAAATCACTATGCTGGAAAAAAAAAAATCAACCTGTCCCAAGCTGGTTAATCAGTTTTACTTGCTTGTTATTGCAACATATCTATTTTATTCTAACAGATCTAGTTCATATTAGTTAACCTGTAATAATAAAAACAGATTTGACAAAAGCAAAATACAGAAGAAACGATGCTTATTTATTACATCTGAAAGTGGAATACTCCAATTGTAGCAAATGTGGTGTATACAAATGAGCCTTGTGGGTTCTTGGAAAAGGAACTGAGAGACCTGGAAGTCTTTGATTATTATCTCAATTCCTTTTCATGGTAACATTATTCTCTACATTTTCAGAAAATGTTCTATAGTAGGAAGAAATTTTGCTCTTCTAACAGTTTTAAAAATGTAAACTTAAAGTGTCTTGTCTTTGTCACTTAGATGTCCTTTCTTTAGTTAAACAAACACATGGTAATGACTTAAAGTCAATTAAATTTAGTGATTAAATTCTATGCATCCATTCATATTTGTAGTATGGTTCTTAACAAGAAAGGCCCTGTATGTTGGTGAAGTTGTTGTCCTTTCTTAACGATGTAACAAAGATCTACATTTTTCTTCATTATATTCATTTAATTTATTCTATTTAGTCCTTATTCTTTACCCCTCGTCTTCAAAAACTGAAATGTTAACATTTTGGCCATCACTCTGTAGCCACAGTTCCTTTGGGTTCTAGTGTACCTTTCCCTTATACTTTTATCACTCTTGTATTCTTAAATTCGAAGGCTGATCATTTTCTCCTATACTTTCAAATCATTTGAGCTATAACTCTCCTGGGCATATACCCAGAAGATGCTCCAACATGTAATAAAGACACATGTTCCACTATGTTCATAGCAGCCATATTTATAATAGCCAGAAGCTGGAAACAACCCAGATGTCCCTCATCAGAGGAATGGATACAGAAAATGTGGTACATCTACACAATGGAGTACTACTCAGCTATTAAAAACAATGACTTAAAGAAATTTGCAGGCAAATGGATGGATCTTGAAAATACCTGAGCGAGGTAACTCAGTCACAAAAGAAAGAACATGGTATGTACTCACTGATAAGCAGTTATGAGACCAAAAGTTCAGAAAGCCCAAGTTTCACTTTACAGTAACCTCTGGACTGAGAGTGAGGTCCGAGATGGAGGAGTTGGAGAAAGGTCTGAAGGAGCTGAGGGAGTTTGCAGCCCCAAAGATGGAGCAACAGCGTCAATGGGCCTGAGCCCCTCCGGTCATCCTGGAGTTTGGACCACCAACCAAAGAATACACATCTATAGACCCATGGTTCGGACCACATATGTGACAGAGGATGGCCTCGTTGGCCATCAGGGAGAGAGGAGAGGCCCTTGGGCCTGAGGGTGTCAGAGGCCCCAGTAAAGGGGAATGTCAAGGTGGGAATATGGGAATGGGTGGGCGGGTGGGTGGGAGGTAGAATTCCCTCATAGAGGCGGAGAGGGGGAAGGGATAGGGGGTTTCCAAAGAGGAGACATTGGAAATGTAAATAAAGTATCAAAAATTAATTTAAAAAATATATATATAAAGAAGAAAATGGAATTCACTAACATTTTAATTATAACTTAAAATTTCAATAATATAAAGTCTATTTGTGATTACATAGAAATATGTTTTTTAGTCTTTCAAACATATGTAGAATTGGCCAATCTATTTACTTAATTACATTTTTTACTAAATATGTAGTTAACTGAATAAAAAGAAACTGAGTAAAATATAGTTCAAAGACACTTTGAACATTTTCCCAACAGTTTTATATTAACTCATAAAAGACTCTCAAATCAAATGTCCAACAGTTATAGCTCTTTTGCCCAAAAAGATGAAGTTATAATAAAAAATAACACTTTCAGGACTTTACAGACTTAAATTGACCTGAACTATAAAGTTATATAAATCCCAAATCTTCTGGTTTAAATACAATTTTTAATGATCTAATCATTGTGTAATAGTAATCTGGAGTTTCTATAAATAAATTAATATACATATATTTTTGATAGGATATTTTCTTTATTTACATTTCAAATGTTTTCCCTTTTCCAGGTCTCCCTTTCGGAACCCCCTTATCCCATCACCCCTCCTCTTGCTTCTATGAGGGTGTTCCCACACCCACCTACCCAATCCTGTCCTCCCGCCATGGCATTTGCCAAAAATGGAGCATCTAACACCCTCAGGACCAAGGGCCTCTCCTCCCACTGATGTCCAACAAGGTCTTCCTCTGCCACATTTGTGGCCAGTGCCATGGGACATTCCATGTGTATTCTTTGGTTTGTGATTCAGTCCCCAGGAGCTCTAGGAGGGTCTGTCCTGTTGACACCATTTCTCTCTCCATAGGGCTGCAAACCCCCTTAACTCCTTCAGTTCCCTTCTCCAATCCCTACAACTGGGGCCCCTGAGCTCAGTCCAATGGTTGGCTGCGAGCTTCGGCCTCTGTATTTGTCAGTCTCTGGCAGAGCCCCTTGGGAGACAGCCATATCAGGTTCCATCAGGAAGGACTACTCAGCATCCAAAATAACATCCGGGTTTGGTGGCTATATATGGGATGTATCCCCAGGTGGGGCAGTCTCTGGATGGCCTTTCCTTCAGTCTCTGCTCCACACTTTGTCTCCATATTTCCTTCTGTGAATATTTTAGTCACCCTTCTAAAAAGCACTGAAGCATCCACATTTTGGTCTTCCTTCTTCTTAAGCTGCATATAGTCTATGAATTGAATCTTGAGTATTTCGAACTTTTGGGTTAATATCCACTTATCAATGAGTACATACTGTGTTTGGTTTTTTGTGACTGAATTACCTAATTCAGGATGATATTTTCAAGTTCCATCCATTTGTCTGCGAATTTCATGAAGTTGTTGTTCTTAATAGCTGAGTAGTATTCCATTGTATAAATGTATCACATTTTTTGAGCCAATTATACCACTGCTAGTCATATACCCAGAAGATGCTCCAACATGTAATAAGGACAAATGCTCCACTATGTTCATAACAGCCATATTTATAATTGCCAGAAGCTGGAACGACCCAGATATCCCTCAACAGAGAAATGGGTTCAGAAAATATGGTAAATTAAAATAATTTTATAAGTGATTTCAGGTCTAATAAAAATGTTAGAAGAGTTCAATCAGGTCAAATGAAATTTTGATGATTAGAAGCCAGATTTTATCCTCAAGGTATTCTTTGAATTATATGGCTGAGATTGTTTTTGTGCAAGGGATCTACCAATATTGTGCTGAAGACATTTTCCTCTATGTTTATGCTATTCACAGAATTTTTCAATTCTACATTTGCTGAGCTAAAGGAAGTCAGTATCCTCAGGGTATACAGAGAGTTACATAATAGGATCAATCTTTTACTTACTAAGGATCTAAAGTTTCAGGAAAATAAATTATAACTGAGTTGCTGCCACATTGTCACATCATGAGATATCAGCCTCTTATCTCCTCACAGTGTTCATTACTTCTAATAATTAGGAAGCTGGATATATTGCTTACTGTTAGAAGACTTCTTGGGGCATATTAGGGTCATAGAGAAATATTACATTTATTTCTATTATACATTTTATTTCCTTATAGGTGAGAAAGTAAGTAACTGCTGTGGAAAGGACAGTGATAAGAATTATTCTATTCTCTAAACTTTGCTTCAGAGTCTCAGAGAAGATTAAGAATATAAAGTTTCCATGGGCGACAGGGACAGAGGCCATGGAGAGAGGGAATTACTATTCAATTCAGTCTCCATTGATTCCCATTCACATAAAACTTCAAGGTAACAATATAGCCACCAAGTTGGAGATTCCTTGCTTTCACTAAATTTTATTTAGGCTGGGTCGCTTTGACATATTAATAGGCAGCAAGTAAATGATATTCAAAGATTTAAAAAAACTGTTAAATTTGGTACATAGATATAATGAAGAAAAAAACAGATTTGTGTATTTAAGGGCTAAGGATAGAATACTGATTATTATTTGCAAACAATGGCTGCATAATCCATTTTCCTATCTTGAAGGAAATTAAAATATCAGATTATAATGTGTTATTCTACTAATTTCCATGAATAATTTTATAAAATAATAGAAATTGTGTGTGTGTGTGTGTGTGTGTGTGTGTGTGTGTGTGTGTATGAGTGAGTGATGTGTACTTACTTTTGTCTGTGAAGATGCACATTAAACTTGTATGAGCATGAATGTGAAGGCCAGTGGTCAAGATTTAGTGGGTTTTTTTTTCCCTTAGTCATTTTACACTTATAGGGTTTGAATGGGTCTCTCATTCAACCTGAAGCTCATCAGGCTTAAATGACTGGGTAATGAGGTTCATAACTCCACTTGTCTTTGCGTGCCAATTCTGAGATTACAGGTGTACAAACCACATCTGGGTTTGTGGATATGTCCTGAGCACAGGTTCAAAGTGTAGGCTTTCAGGCATGCACTGTAGGCATTTGAATGAATGATCAGCCTCCCTAGACCCAGACACTTCCATTTCTAAAAGTATTTCAGTTGAAATTCTTATATAATTTTGGAATGGAGTATTGTATTATTTTTCCTCTGCTTTCCCCCTTCCAGCTTACTCTACTTGAAAACCCTGCCATGTTTTCTCCCTCTAAAATTGATAGCCTCTTTTTCTGTCACATGCATACACTTCATACAGACACACAAATACATGATTGTACATACATTGGAGTTTTTTTCCATGTACGGCTCAGGGAATATTCCTGAATATTGTATGAAAAGGTTTAAGAGCCAAAATGACAGCAGTTCTGCTGTAAAACAGTCTCTCCTAGAAATGACTGCATAAATAAGACCCAGAAACTTCTTAATTAAAAACTGAACTTTTTCAAAGAAGGTACTTGGTATGCATCTTTAAATAAACAACATACACAGGAAACTCAAAATGTGTTAGAAAACTGCAATGAAAAATTGTGAAATGTCACATTAATTTAAAAAGAAACCTATGAGAGTTCCCATGTATCTTTAGGTTTAAATTGCTTATTTATGGTACCTGTTGAACTTTAGTTAATTTTATATATAAAGTTCTGTCTGTAGTATTGCTGACTAAATGTCTAATAGGCTCCAAGTTTTGTATTCAACTTTTGAAGAACAAAAATAAAATATGATCATATTTTTGAGAAGCTCTGGAGATAACAAATATGTATGCAACTATTCTGAATAGTCTCTGAAAACCAAAAATATATAGACAAATTGAACAAAGATGATGGTATACATAACTCTACACATCACTCTTTATGTGAACCCTCTTCTGGATGCTGCTTTCAATTGCACCTATGGGTCTTGCTTTTCCAGTAGAGAGTCCAAAAGAGATATTTTTTTTTAAAGTCAAAGAACGTATTCATTGTGTCTCATTAAGAGGATATAAAAGGAAAAGAAACACCTGAGGGTAAGAAAGCACACTGAACAGTGTCCAATCAGGACAGCCATCCTATTAATAATTTGTATGAAATAAATACAAGGAAGTATTAGCTAATGAATATTGCTAATAGAGGATAAAATACAATGATAGTAAAAAATAGCAAACACAAAACATAGTGACAGTAAGCCCATGAAAGAATTCCCAATGAAAGATCACATTTTGTAAAACATTGCCACTACTTGTCCCCTTACTCCTGCTTTTGGGCCTAGAATGACAGTCTTTTTCTGTAGAGGGGAAAAAAAAAAAAAAAAAACTTCTTACATGTGTTGGTAAAGGTTGCCAACACAAAATATCTTCCCTTGATACCAGAAAAAGTGCTGAGTAGCTAAAAAACCCTACAGATGTTGAGAGCAGGTCGTGACCAGTTAATAAGAGTCTCATTTATGTGAATGAGAAGATCACTAGGGCTGGGCAGTGGTGTCGCATGCCTTTAATCCCAGCACTCGGGAGGCAGAGGCAGGTGGATTTCTGAGTTCGAGGCCAGCCTGGTCTACAGAGTGAGTTCCAGGACAGCCAGGGCTACACAGAGAAACCCTGTCTCGGAAAAAAAAGAAAAAAAGAGAGAAGATCACTAGGACATTTGCAGATATAGGTTGACCTACTGGATGGAGAGCAAATGTCACTCGGTTTCCCTTATGCTCTTTGAATTTGAGCTTGAAAACGCAGTAGGAATGTGCTTTGAAGCAAGAGGAAGCCTATTTTTCTATTGATGCCGCTTGGAGGAACTTTTAATGCATTTTATTGAGAGAGCTTTGCTCTTACACCATCTCTCCAAGGACAAAGTTGATGTCTCTTGAAGAAGAAGAAAGACCCATGGATAAGAGCAATACTGCTTGTAAGTTGTTGGATTCAGATGAAATTGGATACATTATAATTGTAAACTTGAAATAGTTAAGTATTAAACCACATAACTTAAGAATTAAAAAATGTGTTAAGGTGATGCGTCAGGCAGTGCTATATTGCAATGTTTCCTTCTGAAGTTTCTTTAGGAGAGAACATTATGAATGAATGAAATCTGTTAATGGAATCATTTTCAATATTGCCTGAAATAAAATTATTTAGAAATGATGTTTTCCTAGTATCTTGTGCAACACTACTGTTCCTGCTAAATCTATTAATAGTCCTCTAATGTCAGAGGAGGGAAATGCTGATGAAGATGGGTAAATCAGTCAAAGTAACACAAGAAATAATGAATCTAATCTAGGTACTAGTTGGAACTGTAGAGATAGAAATGGAAATTTTGAGTTTGTCTACTAAATAAACCTATAATTTTCTCCAGACAATATTTTATCTTCAGTTCCTCTTCTCCCCTTTTCACAATAATTTAAAACTTTAAGGGCTAATATCTATTAGAAATTTTTGTGGTTTAGCTGGAATTAAAATAAAAATGTGTTTTTTGGGTAGGTGTGGTGGTACACACCTTTAATCCTAGCACTGGGAAGACAGAGGCAGGATGATATCTGTGAGTTCTAGGTCAGCAGGGACTGCATAGTGAGACTTTGTCTCAAAAGTTTCCTTTTCTTAGATATTTGTAAATGTTAAAACTATGTATTATAAAATCTTAAGATAATATAAATAAATGATTAGTTATTCTAGGAGCACTTACTGCTGATTTAAGAGTTACTCAAGAATGTCTATTAAAACTGAAAACTATAATATAAATATTCCCCAGTCCATCAACCACTATCAATCAAACAAACTTGCATATTTCACATAAGTGAACTCATTTTCTCTTCCAGGCCTTGTCCAGCAGATCTTATGCATGAAGTTCAGGGTATGCTAACACACATATTCACCTGAGGCTCTTTCATTATATTGGAGCTACTCATCTATGTTCAAATGTCCAGAAAATGAAAAGCATACAGAAAGGGCAAAGGCTTATTTAATTACTGCAGTTTGAAAATGTGAAGATCCTGACACAAAAAATATGAAATTTTTAAAAATGGCTTTGTAGAATAATTAACAAATCATTACCAGAAAAAAAACTCACATGACATTTTCTGACATTTAATTATGTATAAGGTCTAGAAAATTGCAATATGCAATGTTGACAATTAAAAGGTAGATTCATAAAGTTTTTATGCTTCATTGTAATCTAGTTTAGTGTCTGAAAAATTGGTTTAATCAAAAAGTGACTTCCTCCTTGAAATGGCGAGTTCTAGCAATTAAAATAGAATGAGAGTACACTTGCTTTACCCACATGCGAACCATATTAAACAGATGTGCATAAAATTGAAAGGTTTTGCAACGTGCCTTAAACGTACTACACTCCTGATACCACTTTCTGTATTGGCTCATCGAGAAAACAGTTTATAAGGCTTCGAACTGTGGTTAATTAAAACAGGAAAAAAGAAATACCAACTGCTCTAGACTTTTTTTGAAACTCACCAGCAGTTCTGTCCCACCCATTTTTAGAAATGGTGCCATGCATTTCACCTCTCCACTTGCAACAGGGCTGCTTATTGTTGCTCATCGTCTGAACAGTAATTGAAAATCTGGCTCAAAAAAGAGCATATTTCCATAACAGAACATCTAGAGATGATTTACAATTTAAAATTATTTGCTCCTATGTCTTAAAGAAAAGTAGTACATAAAATAAAGATATCACAAGAAGTTTTTTTTATTATTTTTATTTTTTGATACATTATTTACATTTCCAATGTTTGCCCCTTTCTAGGTCTCCTCTTTGGAAACCCCCTATCCCTTTGTCCTCCCCCCCCCCCAATGAAGGTATTCCACCTCCCTCCCACCCACCCACCCACTCCCGTATTCCCATCTTGACATTCCTCTTTACTGGGGCTTCTAACACCCTCAGGCCCAAGGGCCTCTACTTCCCCTGATGGCCAACAAGGCCCTCCTCTGCCACATATGTGGTCCGAACCATGGGTCCCTCCATGTGTATTTAGTTGGTGGTCCAGCCTGCAGGAGGACGGGGGGGGGGGGGGGGGGGG